>OY856411.1:225974438-226574438 GCA_963693085.1 Alisma plantago-aquatica
TTGGTGAGACGACTTTGGGGTGAAGGATGTCCAAAGGGTTTAGGAAGATAGTTGTATTTTATGTAACATCCTCAAAAAGGTAATAAAATATAGGGGCTTTCAAAATCTCAGTTGGGAGCAACCGGGTAGTGGACTGAATCCCTTAGTATTTGCTAAGGGTGGAACCACTCTAAACCCTGTGTCCCCTTGTCTAATCTTTTTGTGGTTGATTGTTTGAATTATTATTTTAAAATTAATATAAAACCCTATTCACCCCCCTCTAGTGGTTTTTCATTTGGTACCAGAGCAGGCTTCAAGGAGCTCTAATCGAGGCTTTAAGAATGGAGGGTGATGGTGTCTACAACCGCATGCAAAGGAGAAGCTTGGATCAATCTTCAACAAGTTGTAGTTGGTTCTTAGGAACAAGACACACAACACCTAGATGTCCATGGAGGTTAAAGAAGGAAGATGTGCATAAAGAATGCCTTATTGCTACAACAAGTGAAGAAGAAGAAGAGGTAAGACATTGATTTATCTAAACAAGAGTTAATTGCTAGCCTTCAAGAGACACATGATAAGTATATTGAGTGTAAGAAGAAATTAAAGAAATCTAATAAAGCAAATGATGAGTTACATGCTAAACTTCTTACTCTCACATCTAGAAATGAAGATTTGTATGCTAAATTAAATGATCTTGGATTTGAAAAGGATAGTATTATGTCTGAAAATTGTACTTTGAAATCATCTCTAAGTGATTGTAATGTGAAGATTTTTACTCTAGAAACAAATTATGATATTCTTTCTCAAGAAAAGGTTGGACTACTTGCAAAGTTAATTGATTTTCAAACTTAACCTACCCTATGCACTCATCTAGATTATGATACTATTGTGAAAGAAAGAAATTCTTTATTATCTGATCTAGATCAAGAAAAGTTAGATATCAACAAGAGAATGGATGAGATTGCTAAGTTACAACAAGAAATTAGTAGCTTGAGAAACAATGATGTTCTTGATGAGATTCTGAAAAATTCTTCTAGTTATAATGGAAGGAGAGGGTTAGGATATGTTCCAAAGGAAAAATCCTATCAACCTAAACCTGGAAGAACTCAAGCACCCAAGACCAAAACTATATTTGTACCCAAGAGCACAACTCAAAAACCTAGAAAGAGAAACGAGATTGATTCTATATGTTGTCACTATTGTTTGCATCTTGGACATTATTCCTTCTCATGTCCTTACAAGAAAAAGGATGTTGAGTTGGTATGGGTTCCAAAACCCTCAAACTAAATGAATAAAATTAAGTTGAGATATGACCAAAGACTCTAAGTTGTATATCTTTATGTCTATCTCAACTTAATATAATGAGATAACAAATTGGTTCAAGTAATTAAAACTCTTAACTTGAAAATACACACCTTTAAATAAACCTGCAAAGACACATCCTTAATAACTTGATTTAGTATGAATTCTCATAACCTAGAGATATGAATATGATTGGTTGAGATTTGACCTAAATGTTACTTTGATATTTAATCTCAACTGAGTTTCAACTTGTACAATTTTTTAAAACAAATCTATGATTTTTACTTGAAAACAACCACTGAAAATAGTACAGAAACAATCTTGGTCAAGAAAGTTGTCGACCGAGACAATTCCGGTCGAGATATTAGTCGACCGATAGCGTTTCTGCCTCAAATATGCTTTTTCCTGAAGAAACAGTAACATTTTCAGTCAAAAAAGTTGTCGACCGATAGCGTTTCTACCTCAAATATGCTTTTTCCTAAAGAAACAGTAACATTTTCAGTCGAAAAAGTTGTCGACCGAGACAATGTCGGTCGAGATATTCGTCGACCGAGTGAAACTTTGACAAAATTGTTTAATAAAAATAAGACACTTAAATTGCAATCAACTTAAGTATGTAATGAACTTTACATATTTTTGTGCTTTAAATATTTGAATGAAACTAATCAAAAGGAAAAATATGAGCATCAAAACTTAATACTTTTCATGATTGAATTATATTTATCAAATATACAAGAGAAAAAGATTGATTTTACTAAAATTGCTGCAAAAATGTTTCTTGCAAAGAAAAATGATAATGATTGGAAATCTATACTCTTACTGCAAGTAGACATGATTTATTGCAAAAATAAGTCATAAAATCTTGGAGACAAATCTCAAATCACATATTAATAATTTATATCATGATCTATATGATATCTTTATTAAACATGCTATAAATTTACTAACTATATGATCAAAACTATATGTAAATAGAAGTTGAAAAATTTCTCTTAAAATAAATACACACATTATAAAGTCCTAAATAACTATTTAAATGATTAAGCATGTTCCTTTTCATGGTTTTTCTTAAATTAAAAATTGATGAAACATGATTGATCAAGAAAAAGATATTGCTTTGATAAATTCTCCTTAAAAGGTATGATTCTCTGCATTGTGTTTCTTAAAACTAAAAAATGTGATGATTTGAGTAAGTTTAATCAAGAAAATCATGGATTTGCTTCGCATGAGATTATTTTGGTTTATCTCATACATGGTTTGGCTTTAAATTGAAAATTACGAACCATGTTGATTTAATCAAGAAAATTACTGTTTTATCATAATCCACATGATTTGTCCTAAGTATTCCTTGGTCTATCTATATAGAAATCATATGACTTGAAATTTGCGTTTAAAATGATCATGATCATTGTATTATGGATATGCCTTTTCTATTTCACCATGATCATTGTGTTACTTGGTTTGTATAAAATAATCTTTGATCTGTATAAACCATGAACGGGTATTGTTTTCCAAATGATCATAGTGTTTCAGCTCATTACATATAAAGATGATGTTATCATTGAAAAAAGCCATTTTGCATTAAAGTAAAACTCTATGGAAAAAATGCATCTTGACATGATCGATAATGATTATCGTGTGCATGGATTGTGTCATCCTGTGTAATACATGAATGATTTTATGCTAGATGATACTATGGCAAGCTAAATAGTTTGTTTCTTAGAACAAGAATATTAATGTTTTATCTAGTTGTTTTATTCTAAGTAATCAAAAGAAAAATCTTGATTTTAAGAACTTGAGTTCTATGAGATAGAAAACTTGTTTTTAAAGAGTTAAAGAATCTCATAATTAACTTGAAAATAAGTTTAAAATAAGAGACTTGTTTAGAATAAAGAGCTATTTCAATGTTACATCTAAAATCTATTCTAAGAAAATTAAGAGCAAGGTACTAAGTTCATATATTGCTTACAATTCTACACAAGCTTCCTCTTAGCATACATACTTTAGCATCATGACGGTATCATGGAAATTTCTATTAATGCAAAAAATGTTGCTTACAATAAATGATCACATTCTTGCTATGATTGGACAAGTTGAACTCCTGTCATCAAGATGTAGTTCAACAATGATGATTTTATTGAAGTTGCCTTTTTGCAAGAAGAACAATCACTATGGATATCAAAATTACTTCTTGCAAATAAGGACCTTATTTCATAAGGAATATATATATTCCCAAAATTTCATTGTTATAAATAACTTGTTTAGAGAAAATCAATATCACTGTGATGCCTATATTGTTTTTCAAGTGATAAATTCTTCAAAAGTGGTATCACTTAAAGCGTTTCAAATTGATATGCATTTAATCAAGTTACATAAAGACTTTATACTTCACATACTTATGCATAAATGTGTAAATCAATGAGAGTGCTTAAACGGTAAATATACAAAAAAATGCCTCTCGATCGAAATAAAGCTCAACTGAGGGGCGCCAAGGTCGAAGTCAAGGTCGACCTAAAATAAGCTTGACAAAATGCTTAATTGTTAATCATTTCCTCGCACTCAATCTTAGTATATTGAAAACAAGATTTTAGTGCATAGTTCTCATAAAAGATTAACTTATAATGATGAACTTAGAATCCTTAAATTATCTTGATTATAAGATTAAGGGGGAGCTCACAAAACTATATTGACTATAAGATTAAGAAGGAATTCACAAAACTTTGTAAACATCATAAAGAAAATTTGAAACTAGTTATGACCTTAGTATCTTTAAAGTAATCTTGGTTATGAAAATAAAGGAGCCTACAATATTTATAATGTATATCTTGTCCTTAATGGAACTCTCTAAACAAATTAGGGCTTAACATCCCGTGCATTTGGAGATACATTCATTGATTCTACTACAAGCTTAAAAGAATATCCTATCATCTCAGGGCTTAACATCCCTTGTAAAATGGATGAGAAATAAAAACACATATGCCATGAATGTAAAAGTATATCATATCATTTGAAGGCTTAACATCCTTTGCAAATGATTGAGAAATAAATTGTGGCTAAATTTGACATAAAACTGAGTGGTTTGCATTGAGTATCAAATTATCAAATTAAGGGGGAGAAATAAAGGTCATAATTAATGTTTAGCTTAGTTATCTTTTTGAAATGACAAAGGGGGAGAAATAATATAAAATCAATAACATAAATAAAATGAGTTTCATAATCTCTTAGATAGCACATACTTGCAAACAAGAGAATGGTTGCAAAAGGTAAACTTCAGGTATGAAACTCAAATGATTTATATTTCCTTAATTTATATTTTGGAATTGTTTGTCATCTTCAAAAGGGGGAGATTGTTGGCTAAATTGTACATTGTTATAATCCCTTTGTTTTTATGATGATAAACATTTCATTCTTGTGGATCTAACGTGCTACTTGAGTATTTTAGGAACAAGGTGGACGATAAAGTTTTGGAAGATCTACATGTTTAAATTGCTTTATTTTCATGATTATAATCAAATGTAAACTTGTACAAATATATAATGTACAAGTACTTAGATATCATGTAAATAAAGCATTTAGATCTTCCCCATCCACACACAACACTTAGATAGGCCATCCCTAAGTGAGCATCACAATTTCACATTCATTTCTTACACTTAGCATATGAGTTAAAGTTTTGAAACAAAGTCTGTCTTGGTCGACAAACTTCTCGACTGAGATACTCTCAGTCGAACATTTTCTCGATCGAGAAACTCCCAAGTCTAAAGCATGTACATCTTTGAAAAACTTTCTAAACGCCATCACAGAGAAAGGCTCGGTCGAAATTTACTTCGACTGAGACAGTGTCTCGAGCAAGTTCTATAGCCGTTAGACTTAGTTCTATAGACGTTAAAGTTAGTGGGAAAAAGTGGTTGGAAGTTGAGTTGAACATTGCTCCAGACTAACCCTCGATCGACAAATTCCTCAACTGAGAGACTCTTGGTCGACAACCTTCTCGACCGAGAAGGTGTCTATCTGCACTTTTCATAAGTACTTAACTAGTTGTTACTAATGCAATTAGTGGATATCTAATGGCTAGTTAAGCACTAAGAACCCCCTAGAAAGTGTCTAGAACGTCCCTAAGCACTCATAGGCCATTCCTATAAATAGGACATGCCTTAGGACACCTAAACACACTTGTACAACACATGGGCATTCATACTTGCAAATTAAGAATCCACATTTGTGAGCAATTGAGCAACTCCAACATTTGCTAATCTTCTCAATTGCCACAAATTTGTGTCCTATAGACTAGCATCTCCTACCACTGCACTTCCACTTTCATACACATTGGTTAGGAGATCAAAATGTTTGATATAGGATTCAAGCCTTGTGCTATAGCAGTAATTGTAATTTCCTTTTTCCCTTCTTGTTCCTTTTTATTTGCTTTGTACTCTTCTTTCTACTCCTAGGTTGGAGGCTATGGATTGGAGAGGGTGTAATCTTCTCAGGTGGAGAAGGTGGACTTTAGACTACTTCTAGAAGGTCTCAATGGGAAGCTACTTCAAGGAGGAAGGCTACTTCAAGGGGGAGCTTGAAGTTACTTCAAGTGAAGGCTGCTTCAAAGTTGGTGAGATGACTTCAGGTTGAAGGCTATCCAAAGGGTTTAGGAAGGTAGTTGTATTTTATGTAACATCCTCAAAAAGGTAATAAAATACAAGTGCTTTCAAAATCCCGATTGGGAGCAATCGGGTAGTGGACTGACTCCCTTAGTATTTGCTTAGGGTGGAACCACTCTAAAACCTGTGTCCCATTGTATAATCTTTTTGTGGCTGATTGTTTGAATTATAATTTTAAAATTAATATAAAACCCTATTCATCCCCCTCTACTGGTTTTTCAATTTGTAATGGGATTGTATAGGACTATACAAAATGGTATTGGCATGGAGAGATTCCTTATATGAGTTCGATAGATGTGGGTAGTGGTAGTTGATGTTGATGAGAGAGAACCAGTTCTGATAAACATGGTTGATGTGATGATAGACACTTGCGGGGCAAATGTTGCAAAACCACCTTCCTTATTTAGAAACGTTTGGCATAATGTTAATAACCGTTATACTTAGGTTGTATTAAGTTTGTGAAGTTGAGAACTATTTTGAGATTGTATAATCTGAAGGCTAACTATAGATGCAACGAGGAAAGCTTAACTTCTCTATTGTCTTTGTTGAAATATATTCTCCCTGAAGGAAACAAGCTTCCAATCTCAACATATGCAACAAAAAAGATGTTGTGTCCAATGGGAATGGAGGCTAAGAATATGCATGCATGCCTAAATGACTGTGTTGTTTCAAAAGGAATATATCGATATGAAAGAAGGTCTAAAATGTGGGACGTCTAGGTACAAAAGGATGACATTGGTTAAGACCAAAACTGAGTTTCCTGTTAAAGTGATGTTGTATCTTCCTATAATACCCCAATTTCAACGCTAGTTTGCTAATGTTGTAGAAGCACACAATTTATCTTGGCATGCAGATGTAAATAAAAAAAATGATGGTATGCTACAACATGCGTCTAATTCCCCACAATGAAATAAGATTGATTTACTATATCCTAAATTTGGCGAAGAAGCCACGAATTTAAGACTTGGACTTTGTACTAGATAGGATGAACCCATATGGAACATTAAGAAGCCAACATAGTACTTGGCTTGTCATGCTTACTGTATACAATCTTCCTATGAGGTTGTGTAAGAAGAGTAAGTATGTCATGATGTCGTTGATGATATCAGTCCCCAAACAACATGGCAACGATATTGATGTTTACCTTGAACCTTTAATTGATGACCTAAAGAAACTATTGGGAGAAGGTGTATGAAATTATGATGCTTTTCGTCGAGAGATGTTTAATTTATGTGCTATGCTATTTTGCACTATTTATGACTTTCCTACTTATAGGAACTTGTCTGGATATATCGTCAAAGGATCCAAGGCATGTCCTTATGTGAGGAAAATACAAATTCTATCAGACTGAAACATGGTGGTAAGATTGTATATCTTGTTCATCAAAGGTTTCTGCAAAAGGTTCATCCTTACCGAGAGTTACAGGCTCAACTAAGGAATGGAGTGCCCCTAAACCTATGTTCGAGGAGGATGTTTATGCAAGAGTAAACAACATTGTAAATCATTGTGGTAAAAGACTGTGTACTACCCCCACATGTGAAAAGTCTTTATTTAAAAAGAGGTTGATATTCTGGGATATTCCTTATTGGAATCAGTTCGACATTGTATTGATGTCATGCATGTTGACAAAAATGTTTGTGATATCATTATTCTCACTCTATTGAATATACCCAATAAGAATAAAGATGTCATCAAATCTAGAACAGACCTACATGACATGGGTATAAGGAAATAATTAACAAAAAAAGCTACCAAAGGTCACCACACGTATCTACCTCCTGCTTGTTACACCTTGTCTACAAAGGAGAAGAGAACTTTTTGTGAGTGCTTATGTGATGTTAAGGTACTACAGGGACACAACTAATATTTGTAGATTGGTATCAATGAAGGATCTGAAGTTGATAGGTTTTAAATCTCATGATTGTCATACTATAATGCAACATATATTGCCTATGACTATTCGATCTATCCTTCCTACGCATGTAAGGTTTGCAATCACTAGGCATTGCTTCTTCTTCAACCCTCTATGTAGGAAAGTAATTGATTCTAAGATTCTAGATAAGTTGAAAAGAGAAGTGGTCATTACCCTGTGTCATCTTGAGCAATATTTCCTCCCTTCACTCTTTGATATCATGGTACATCTAGTTGTCCATTTGACTAGGGAAGTAATATGTTGGGTCCAATTTTCTTGTATTGGATGTATCCTTTTGAGCAGTACATTAGTGGTTTTAAAGGTGATGTTCGGAACCATTTTTGCCTGAAGGGAGTATTATTGATGCCTATATTGCTAGGGAGGCTATGGACTTTTGCAATGACTTCTTGAGTTGCAACGAAACTACTAATAATGCTGTGAACCCTGATGTTTATTTTGGCAAAGGTATTTTAGGAGAACAAAAGATAAATATCAGTTGTGAGCAGTGGGAACAAGAAAACTTGTATATTTTAGACAACATTGACAATGTGCATATTTATATCACCGAACACACAAACAAGCTCAAGAAAAATTATCCCCGAGCCAGTTCAATGTGGCTTTCTAGAGAGCATAATTGGACATTTATTAGGTGGTTTGTAAAGGAAGAATTCAATCAACCATCTCAAACACCAAATAATGTTACAAAAACTATCAAATGGTTTGCGTATAAGTCAAAGATCCACGCTACATCTTACAAAGGGTTTGACATAAATGGATTTTCATACTAAACAAAACTTCAAGATGATAAAAGTGTCCTCCAAAATAGTGGGGTCACCCTTCATGTATATTCATTATATATTTCTAGTGCCAAGGATAAGAGTCCACGTGAAGGAAAGATGTCTTATTATGGTGTCATTAAAGACATGGGAAATTGACTACACAGAGTTTAGAGTTTCATTATTTAGGTGTAAATGGATTGATAAAAATAAAGGAGTTGTAGTTGACAAACTCAGTTTCACAATAGTGAATTTTGAGTGGATAAGCGAGAAAGATGAACCCTTCATCATGACATCATAAGAAAATTAGGTATTCTATATCAACAATCCTGTAAAAGAAAATTGGTCTATCGTTCTTCATGGGAAAAGATAGTTCATTTTAGATCCTATTGATGAAGAGGAGTACTATGACATGTATGATGACTCTAGTCCATTTTCTATTGGCTTACCAAGTGCTAATGTTGAATCTAACACTAATGATTATACATGTGAAAATATCACAGAAGGGATATTAGTTTAAGGTATACTACTCATATGTGATCTGACTTTTTTTTGCATTATGTAACATGTTTATGTATTCATATGTGATCTTACCTTTTTCAATGTTGAATTTTTAATATGTAATCTGACTTTTTTTATGTGATCTAACTTTGTTCATTTGTTTACTTTTGATTTATAGATGACATCTGACCAGGAGCACAGTGATCATGAGTGTGAGGATGTTGAGCATCCTAACCAGGGTGTTGTTGGTGCTCTCCCTCCAAAACGTAAGGGAGTTAGAAGGATAACTCTGATGAAAGGTTCTTCAAATAGGATAGGGAGGAAGGGCATTGTTGAATTCAATGAAGTAGACATGTCACTTACTAAAGAGTTTATCAGCTACTGTGGGGTCCTTGCTCGAAACAAAGTTCCTCTCCTTGTTGAGGATTGGAGAAAGTGAGTACGGTCCACAAAGACCTCATCTAGAGGGAGTTAGAGGTGAGATAAATGAAATCAAGTTTTTATAGTATTTTTCCATTCTTTCTTTAAACATTTCTAAATGTATTGAATGTTGAACCTTTTTAGGGCCTGCATAAACTTGATGAAAAGTTGTATCACAAGTTTGTTATGCATCTCATTGGGAGAAGACATAGATATTGGCAAACAATCCTCATAAAAGACTATGTCTTTGGAGACAAGAAGGAACCCTGTCTTAAATGGAACTATATTAATCAAGAAGATTGGAAGAAGTTTGTTCGACGGAGATAATCAGATGTGTTCCAGGTATTGAAATCAATTACATTTTTATGATTTCTTATGGTTACTTAACAATATCACTCGTATGGATTGATTAGGCCCTTCACGACGATTAAAAAGAGAGGCGTGACAAGAACATGCACAACCACCAGTAGGGTTTAGGTGGTTATTGAAAACTACACTAGATGAGGGAGCTGCTACAATAAAAGCAAGAGCTACAATGACAACAAGATCAAGGGGAATATGGAGAGCAAGGGCAACAACAAGGGCCTTCAACTTCTACTCCTTCTATTGTCGAGTATTCTAGTTCTACTGGATGGGTGGATCACAATGTTGAGTGGATAGATGTGAGGAGAAACAAATCCAGAGAAATCCCCATCCAAGCGACACAGGAGGCGGAAAATAAAATAGTAAATTTCTTGGTTTTACAATAATTGACCATGCTCTTTTTTCACTGGATTGTTTAATGATTAGTCCATTTCTAATGATAATTATTTGGAGCTAGGAGCTAGCTGCCCAAGAAAAGGAGGGAAATTTCACCCCTCAGGGTACACATGATGAATTGATAGTTTCTCTAGGGATAAAAGAGCATCCTGGGCATGTTAGGGGTGCTGGAGCTGGGTATGGGACAAAAACTTTTTTTAACGAATCCCAATAAAAGTACAAACAACCTAAGAAAGGGGAAGTGGATGCAAAGTACATGCAGAGAATTGTAGATGTATCCTTAGAGAAATATATAGCTTCTCGGGTGACGTAGAAACCAGATTCTCTAGCAGTCACAAAATTGGTTCCTCACTCATCACAAAGTGTATTGGGAGTAGTCCTTCAGACCCATAGGGCACAACCGAGGTACGATTCAATTCAAGTCAATTTATATTACCTTGTAATAAAATAATCCATCAAGTCAATATTTATGTTTTTCAAATTAAATTTTGTGCTTCATAAAAATGTAGAAGTCCAGAAGATGCCATCATGCCATCAATGTTCCAGCATGCAACATCGTGACAAATGCCGAGGCTGATAATGCTGAAGTGGTTCATGGTATTCCTCTTCCCACTTATCACTATCGTGTGAGAGCCATATGTGTCTTTCCAAGAATGAGCAAGATACCTCTCCCATACGAGCACCCAGATGCCATCATAGTCGGAGAGGTAGAAGGAGGCTTTACCAGGTGGCCCAAATGACTCGTTATATTTCTTTAGGTATGAAAAATATACATTGAAAGTTGTATAAAATAATTGAAAACTAATATTAGAATACATGCATGCAATCTAAAACAGCTAAGAAGCCCCTAAAGTTTCGAAGCCTCATCCCCCTCATTTTATTCCACATGAGTTGTTAAACTCCTTAGGCCCTCACTTCCAAATGTTGAGACGATGGTTAGACACTACAGACCAAACAGATACCACTGTGATCAACCTTAGAGAGGATATGGTAGGTGTACAATGGGACATTACTATAATGTTGACAGATGTTTTTGAGGTATTTAAGTATGATTGGCTGAACACAACAATGATAGAACTTTAGATACAATGAGAATACCATGTCATATGTTAAAATTGTTTAATTGTTTCCTACATACAAACTGAGTATTGGTTATATAATATATTTCAATCATTTGTGTTATGCGACTCGTGACTTAGGAATAGAAAATGTGGTATTCCTAATGCCATCATTGATTAGTGATTTAGTTAGAGATCTAAGTGGTGTCAAAGAATATGTGACTACTGTGATGCAGTATTTTGGTGCTTCCAAGAACATGAAATTAGATCTCTTCAAAGCTAAGTACATTTTTAACTTTTTTGTTTATATATCTAACCTATGAATACAATTTTGTTGTGAGATTTTTTTTAAATTTTATTTTCCTTCTACTCACTCAGAGGTATGTACTAGAAATTGCTAGTGATTGTTCCCAAAATTGGAGGATGTATGTCTTTGATCCTTCAAGTGAAAAGTTGTCACCAAATTCTGGACACCCAATGAAATTGATGATTCATACATATAGTTTCTCGGTGCCCATTCTCATTGTTAATGTTTGTATCCATAATGACAGTTTAACAATGCAACATATATGTTAATTTAACTTATAGGGGTGTGAAAGCATTCTGTGATGGCAGGAGGAAGGTAGATACGTAACTTAGATGAGTGTTGATGTATAGTCTTCTCATTCCAATTGCATAATATATGACCAACTCTACTTGATTATATTTATTAATGTAACTATAAATTCACACCCCCTATACAAGACAATGGTTGGGCATGCACATATTATATGATGTTGTATATGCAGGTGATTGTCAATTACACAAAACAAATTAAATGTATAGAGAATGTAAGTTAGTAGTCTTGGATCATATTTTAATGAAGTAGTCTCATTACAAATAATCAAGCCTAATTACATGTCTCATTATCCTTGCAGTATTTTGAGAAGACCGAGCCCTATACATTGGAGCAGCTGAATGACTTACGTGAATAGTGGGTAACCTGGTTCATTGGAAATGTTGATTTGACTGAAAAATTTGAGGGGTGATTGATATTTTTTGGTAGTTCAAACTTTGATGTCAGATTTTTTATATGTATTTTATGAGTGAGAATTGAATGTTGATATGTAACATTGTGACTTAAAATATAAGATGGCATGATGTTGATATGTATTGTGAGTGTGAATTGAATGTTAAGTGCATATGTCAATGAACTAATTTGATTATGATATATGAGGAAAAGAATGATGTTTGTTTGTGCATATGCATGAATTTGAAGTGTGGCTGAGATGGAAACAATTGAGATGTGAGTTCATGGATTTGTGTGAAATTTGAATTCAAAAAAATGATACAATGTGGCTTGTATAATTTTATCCTTTTCTTGCAGGTGTGTTGGCCTGTTGTTAGGCCGCGATGCTTGCAGAGATCCTTTTGTTCTTCAGTACTTTCAGTTCTAAAGAACAAGGCTCCAAATAGGCTAGCAGTTGGATAGAAAATATGTAGACCTATTATATAAAGAAAACATACACATTTATCATCGATTATTTGTGAAAAATTGACTGCATAAATATTTTCCATCGGTTATTTTCAAACAATCGATGATATACACCTAAAATTGCATTGTTCCCTCACTGATAAAACTGACATCAGGTAATTTGCGTCAATTATTTGTCATCATACCACCAACAAGAAAATCTTAATGACATCATTTGTTTCTGTAGTAACCAACTAGAAAGATCGGAGCAGACCATAATACTGTTGTCTGCTATGAGTTACATCGTTGGTTCTTCCCTAACAAAGAATCACCGATATAAATTTATTTTGTCAGTTGTTATAATCGACAAAAAATGTTTGAATTTTATCATCACCCACTTGGTCATCAGTTTGTAACCACGTAAAATGTCAAATATAATCGATTCTATATCCCCTGAATATAGTAGTGATATATAAATCCCTCAATATAATATCAATGTTGAATATGCCTTCTAAGTGTGATATATATAAAAAACCTTATCTGATTAAGTGTGTGTACATCAAGAGTGGTGCATAGTATACCTTGGGGAAGTGTGATAACAACTATGTGGGCCTTCCAAGAAGGGTGCATACTTATTATATTGACCTTGGGTTTGACTTGTAGGTGATCTTAATAGGATTAAGCACCCAGAGGCATACGATTGCATATAATTCATATCATGAATTATTGACATGGAGTTGTCAACCATCTAGCTAAGAATTACATATGATGCAATTGGTCATTATCACTTGCCTTAGTAATTAAGTTATGGGTGTCCACCATTTCCTAAGAAATGACTTGATTATTTTGGATCTTGGTTGATTAGAAGATTGCTTGTAGTAATTTTCCAAATGAAAGTGAGGTTTATTAATCTGAAGCAAATAATGGGATCATATATTATTAAAGTCTAAATTAATTTCTAGTAATTAAATTTTGAAATCATACTAATTTTAAAATGAATTTATCAGTTTAATACATCTTCTATGCAGATTAATGGAAAATACTAGCAACAATACATTTTCATTGTGACTTGTGTTGGATCCTAGATGGGTGATTAGATGCTCTAGAGGGGGGGTGAATAGAACTAAATGCACTTAGACAAAATTCATTAGACCTTCAAGATATATCACAAGATAAGGTTGCTAAATAGGTAATTTGAGTGCAACTAAAACATGCATAGCAAGGGAGAGAGAGATTGAGCACACACCAATAGACAAGCTATTTAGAGTGGTTCCACACTTCAAACAAGAAGTGTGTCAGTCCACTTACCTAGAGAGGTCAACCTCTAGGATTGTCTAACCATTGCATTCTTATATTCATTCATAAGACTTACAATACATGACCACCAAAGGACTTACCTATCCAATATAAAGTCTTCAACCTTACCGAGGACTTGCCCACTTTGTAAGGAGTCTTTCACCTTCTTCCAAGCACTTACCTACTATTGCACAAGTCTTCAGCCTTGGAAGAATTACCCACTCTTCTTGGATCTTCTGCCTTTGACTTCACCTTCACTTGGAGAAGCTTCCACCAAGGACTTACCCACTTGAGAAAGGAGTCTTCTACCTTCACCAAGGGCTTACCCACTCTTGCTCCAAGTCTTCAGCCTTGATCTTCATCGAGGGATGCCTTCCCTTGTTCTTCTTCACCTTTCTTAGCCAAGAGAGAGATCCTTCATCTTCATGGTTGAAATGAGAGATAGGGAGGTGGTAGAAGTGAGAGCCTCACAAGATATACATGTAGGGGTAGCTCTCTTACAGATTTTCTAATCACTCTAGAATGGATGTAGTAAGTGATTAAGCTTAGAGAGAGAGGGGAGGCTGTAGGATCACTCAACTATAGAATAGGGACCTTCATAGTGAATGCTCAACCTTGGAATGAAGCCCAAGGGGTCCTATTTATATCTAGGGATGCCTCTTAGCCTTTGGGAACACTTGAGAACAAAAATATCTATTTTGTGGCTTGCAACAAATATATTTTCACTTATTGCAACTCCACAACGGCTAGAAGAACTTTTCTATACTTTTCTATACAGTACAATAGGTCAAATTTCTATAAAGGTAACTCGACCGATAGAGTAAAAGACAAAGCCGATATTCACACCATCAGTCGATTGAGTTTGTCCTGGAGAAACTCGACTGACCAATGAAAATCAAATTGGTCAGGTACTCTATCGGTCGAGTTCTATGAAACCACAACTCGACCGATCAAATGCCATTTTCAAGATCCAATCAGGATCGGTCGAGTTTGAAATTCACAAAACTCGACCGATGAACAACCTGATCTGAATTTTGGAAAATGGCTTTTGAGTGCTTAAACATTCGATCTAAGTGATTCTGATTTTTACTAAGGTTAATTACAAGTCATACAATCATGACAAGTGATTTACAACATGATTCTAATGGATTTACATCATATTACAAAAATGTGCACTTGCATTGACTTTGACTTATCTTTTCTCCAATTTGATATGTGAAAGTTAAGGCATTTGGAGTGTGTCTATACCTAATCTGAAATCACTCAAGTAGAGACATTATACACCAATGTGTGGAATGTTTAGTCATCATTAAAACATGGGTTTAGTCAATTTAAATGTGAGTCAACAGTGAGCTAATTGACCTTGATGTTGGGTTTAAGAAGAGGCAGAGAAGGCAGTGGAAACAAAAAAAAATTCTTCTCCCAAACCCAGAACCAAGGAATCGTATTAATGTCTATACAGTAGGAATGATGGTTTGTAGAATCATACCTTGTCTTGAGGCTTGCTCGACGACAATACCTCGTGGCTTGCACGGTCTTCACCTCCGATCTTGGATGGTGTCTGTGCAGCTCCTTGTCTCACCGGGACTGACAACTCCTGGTCTCACCGGGACTGTCGGGATTGACAGTTATCCTCCGAGCGGCAGAAGTCTCCCGCCTCTGAAGTAGTCCACACGGACCACCTAGAACTCTGATCTCCTTATCCCACAAGGAATCAGAAGGAGTCGCACCCTCCTGTCGGTGTACTAGTCACTGACACACTGTCCTGCCACCAATCACTATTCTGTAGTTGTCTTTCCCTTATTATACCTCCCTTATCGGGTAGCACTTGCTCGAGCTCTCTCGTTTACCACAACCAGAGAGAACGACAACTTTGCAGAGCAACTGGTGTTCTGAGTTGTGTGTTGTCAGAGAAGCCCCCAATACCCCTATATATAGGAGGGTCATGGGATAGGGTTCTCTATCCCGGGCAATCCAGGATTAAAGAAGGAGTAGAAGGGTTCGAGATTTTCCACAAATCTGACATATTGCGGTAGTGCACCGATTGTTTCACTAACTGAACTGATTGTTTCGGCCCCTGAACCGATCAGTTGGGACCTGAGCCGATCGTTTGGAGCTCTCAACCAATCGGTTGGTGCCTTGAGCCGATCGGTTTGCTGTCCTGATCCAACTCAAATTGACTTTCAGTATTCGTTTCTAACTAATAAAATATTAGTCCTTGTCCAAATCAAATTTGTACAAGTGAAACAAATATATTTGCAAAATAGTCTTCTTATTTTCCAAACGATATCGGTTGGTCACACGAATCGACCGGTTCAACGATTGAGTCGATCATTTGGTGACACATGAGCTGATCGACTCACTGCATGAGCTGATCGGTTCAACAACCTGAGCCGATCGGTTCATCCTCATGAGCCGATTGGTTGGAGCAATCTAAACATCATCTGTGGATAAACTCCTTTAGTAATCAATCTAAACATCATCTGTGGATAAACTCCTCTTCCAGATTAAATTCTATATGTGTGACCCTGCAGGTCCATTTCACATTGGCAGTGAAGATCCATAACACTTATGACTTCACAAGCAAAGAGTGATGCCTAGTCACACATCAGTGCTACCCAAATGAAATAGAAAGTTGGAGAACAACTTTCAATCCTATAATCCATGAATGGTGTTACAATGAATGTATAATTCCTTTGTCACTGATATCCCAAATGAACTCAAGGCATGGAACAGTCATCCTATCAACGTTCATTCACTTTCTTGATCTCAGAGTAGATTGAAGGATATATGTATGACATCAATATAACATACTAATTCACACATGCATGCACACCTATCTCAATCCTACTCATCAAGTGGCCATGGTTATCAAACTCCCTCAGGAGGGACAAATCCCATATTTATCACTCACCACTCAAAAGCCCCATGTGTCAAAGCCACCCAATCATCACCTTTATAACAATCCATGTTTTAGGACTGCGCTTGATGATGTCAAAGTGTACCCAACGACATGTGTTGAGTGTAGTGATTTCAGGTCAAAGAATCACACTCACCACCATCACTATGAGAACTAAATGTGACTACCATGCCATGGTTCCATGTGTCAAACTTACGGTGGGTCTGTCTGATACACTTGTTCTCTAACAAGTACATATGTGTTTGGTTTGATATATCCATATCATGACTAACCCGATTCTGTCATCAACCAACACCACAATCTAGTCTTGTGTGTCATTGTTGTCTATCTGCCTTCCACAATGACATATGACTAGGGACATAATAAGAATGTGCAAACTCTTGGCATCTGTATGATCTCATCGTTCAACTCCTCAACCTGAAAGCATACGTCATTGAGTACTATCATTCTCTAGACATTCAATATGTTCTATCATTATCTCATATGACTGAACTAGAAAGAATTGGAATCTTACCTTTGATGTTTATCGAATCAATCTTAATGTATCCCACCAATCATCCCATGATTGGCTCTCAGGGCATACATACCAACACTTGAGTCAACAACTTATTCTTGACAAAGAAAAACTTAACTAGGATAACTTTAATGGTTGGTTCGGGATGTTGAGAATTGTTCTCACTCATGAGTGTAAGCTCGGTCTTAAACACACCAGTACTGAATGAACCAACTCCTAATGCACCTAGAGTAGATAGGGATTCTTACAAGATGCAATCTATGATGCTATGGACATCAAATGCCTAATGATTTGCTCTATAAATCATGAGCTTCAGAAGCAACATGAGATCATGGATGTTATTGATATGATAACACATCTCAAAATCATGTATCAAGTTCAAGCAAGGCAGGAGAGGCATGATATTTCCAAGGCCTTGTTTGTGTACAAAATGGCATACCATGATCCAGCTGGACCCCATGTGATCAAGTTATTATAAGATTGGGATTTCCCTTATTTAAAAATTTATCCACATATATAATCATGTAATTGTTGCTAGATTCATACAAAAAATTGTCATGAATTACAATGTGAACAATTTTGATAAGCCATTAAATGGGCTACTTGTAGGTTGAAAACTATTGAGGGTAAATTAAAGACAAACCCAATTCCGCGTTCATGATCAAAAAAGGAAAAAGAAATGATAAAGGCAAGCTAAGAAAGATTCTAAAGCTATCCAAAAGTCTTCTAGACTTCAAGAAAAAGAAGGACTGGCTAAAGGAGACAATCATCACCATTATCACCCGGATGGCCATTGGAAGAGAAATTGCCCTCTCTACATTGAGGAACTAATGAATAAGAATAAGGGGATAGAAAACTCCACTTTAGGTATATATGTTATTGAAATAAACTTATTTACTTCTTCATCATAGGTATTGGATACTAGATGTGGATCTCATATATGCTCAAAGGTGCATAAAATGAAAAGAAGTAGACCTCTGAATGACCTTAAAAAGAAATTTGGTGGAAAAATAAATTCTCCATGAATTTATTAATCTGAGCATTAAATTTGGATTTATTTAAACTTTGTTTAACGCCTTCAAACAATTAGGGGAAAAAATACTAAGTACCCTTAAAATGCTATTTAAATGGGTAAAATGATCAATTTATTAAAATTTTGCAATTAATAGCTGTCAGGCATGTATTTTTTGGATTTCCATCTTCCAACTAATGTCACACTGCCTATGGACTGTGTGATCTTAATTACAAGGTTCATACATCATCTAATACCTTAAGTAGGAGAGTATTGCATGTGAATAGTGACTTTGACCCACTTGGATTTTTCAACAAGGATTTCTTCATCTATAATACACAAAGCTTCTCTATTATTCCTTTGATATATTCCTTGTACAATTTGCATCTACCCATGCCTATTTCGAACCCTAGTGTAACATCCCTAACCTGGGTTATGAGTTAACCCTAGATATTTTGCCTAATAAGGTTGAGTAGATTCTTAATCTTATCTTGGGAAAAGTAATTAGGGCTCATGAGAAACTTATGTTTCAATTTTGGTCCTGTTTGAACAATGTTGAAGCAATGTTTGCTTATTTTGGACTAAAGTGCAAATTACCCAAGTTGAGGGGTCAACTAGCAAATGTTGCAAGATAAGATGTTCCTATGATGTTGAGACATCATAAGAATTAATATGATATAGTGGTATGGTTTTCACAAGCTTGGGCACCAAGATTAAGCTTGTAAAGCAATGTTGTGCATTAAAACCTAGTTTTGGTGTAAAGTGCAATTTACCCAAAACCTAGGGTTCAATATGCAAATTACCACTTCAATAAGGTCCCTAATGTTTCTTGGAATCATGTAGAGCAAAGAAAATCAGAGGGATATCTCATTTGAATTAAGTTGGAGGAGAGAGAATCTTGATATTAAAATAATCAAGATTTAATCCCAAGTGAAACCCTAATTCAATTTAGGGCAAAAATGAATGTATTAATTAAAGAGCCTTCAACCAAAATGTTATTGGTTGATTTTGAATAAGGATGGACGTTATTTTTCCAAGATAAGGAATGAAAATATCTTAAGGAGGTGAAATTCCACTCACCTTATTATAAAGAAAAGTAATATCCACTCAAAATATGGATATTAGTATTATATGATTAAGGTGCTTAATTTGCTTTTCTTTTAAATTGAGGATAATGAAGGAGAATTAAAGGCAAAGTAAGATTCCTCATACCCAAGGAAGTTGAGGGGAAAGAGGCGGCCACATTATTGGGATTAATTGGATTTTTATAAAACATATTCTCTCCCATCAATTTCCTTATAAAAGTGCCCTTTTCAAGCCCAAACAAAGGCTTTTTCGGATTTCTTTCTTCCCCTTGCTTGCAAAACCAACCAAGTAGCTAGGGAGGAGCATGATGACGACTACCTACCTATTGGTAACCCCTTGACCTTCGTTCTCCTTGATTCCATGGTGGAAATCGAAAATAAATAATTGATTTCTTCTTATTTCGATCTCCTCTTCAACCCTAGCCAACATTTTCATCTAAAAGCTTAAGGACTAGCCTAAGGGGAGTTGCAAGAGCTTCATCCACCATTGATGGCGTGATCTTGGAGCTTTGGAGCTCAATTGGAGGCGGGTTTTATAACTTGAAACCCTAACTTTGTTATTGCATTCAATTCTCCATCAAATAATGATCATTTCTCTATTTACGATAATTGATTTGGTCGAGTGATGCAATTTACATGGAAATCACAGTGGATCTCGTGAGTTTGAAGGTTGATGATGATGAAATCTTTATAAGCACACACCTCCCCAAATATCTTGGTCAAATGGTTTCAAAGTTTGGCCCAAACGGTTTCACCAAACCGTTTGGTGACCAAACGGTTTGCAAACCGTTTGGGAGCAAACGGTTTCAAAACCATTTGAGATGGTTGACCAAGGGTTTACCGTTTGGGATTTGTGTTCATAATTATGTTGTTTGAAAACCCTCCAAATTTGAGGGATTAAATCCAAAGGAATCGTGAGTTGAAGGCTAATCAATTAGGAAAACCTAATTGAATTAAGTGCTGATTTTCAATCTGATTAACTTGACCTTTTTGGGAAAACGGTTTCAAAACCGTCTGGTGGAGTTGACCAACGGTTTACCGTTTGGGATTATTTTTCCTAATTATGTTGGTTAATGACCCTCCAAATTTTATGGGTTAATTCCCAAGGAATCGTGAGTTGAAGGCTAATCAATTAGGTAAACCTAATTGGATTAAGTGCTGATTTTCAATCTGATTAACTTGACCTTTTTGGGAAAACGGTTTCAAAACCATTTGAGTGAGTTGACAAAGGGTTGACCGTTTGAAATTACAGATCCTAATTATGTTGGCTAATGACTCACCAAATTTTATGGGTTATTTCCCAAGGAATCATGAGATGAAGGCTAATCAATTAGGCAAACCCTAATTGGAATTAGTGCTGAAATTTCAATGAGTTGATTTGAGATTTTGGGTTGATTAGCCCAAACGGTTTCAAAACTGTTTGGGGATCACCCAAACGGTCTCAAGACCATTTGGGGGTCAGCCAATACTGTTTTGAGGTCTAGGGTCAATTATGGATATGTGTTTGAAGATCCAATGATGTGGTATGAACCCTAATCGGCTACGTGCTGATTTTGCAAGTGATTGAGATGATGTTTTGGGTTGATTGGCCCAAACGGTTTCATAACTGTTTGGGGATTACCCAAACGGTTTCAATACCGTTTGGGGATCACCCAAGACCATTTGGAGGTCTGGGGTTAAGTATAGTTGATCAATTGAAGGTCCAAAGGTACCAAATCATATTGCAATTAAGTGCTGATTTGTTGATCAACTCGATAGACCAATCCTTGATGAAATTTCACTAGAATGCAAGGTTTGGATGAGCCAAACGGTTTCAAAACCGTTTGGAGCTCATCCAAATGGTTTCAAAACCATTTGGTGGTCTCCCAAGACCTCTTGGAGGTCTAGGGTTGAGTATGGTTAGGTGTTTGAAGGTCTAAAGATACCAAGTTGATTTGCAATCAAATGCTGATTTGGTGATCAATCCAATGATCCAAACTTTAATTGGTTGACTTGGATAATGATGTGGACATGGGTAAACGGTCTCAAGACCGTTTTTAGGTCATCCAAACAACCTCAAGACCGTTTGGGGTCAGGTCATACCCAATTTGGATGATGGATTAATGGTTTCAAAGCAACTAGTCCTACATTGATAAGTATTGAAGGATCATCGATTCCAAACCCTAATTCAATTGAATCAAACCCTAATTAATGACCAATTGAGGGTTAATTGAGGGTCAAATCATTTGAAGGTTGACCTATCAAACTCAATTGAAGTATGAGTATTCGTCCAATTGATGATTGGTTCCATGAATTCAATGATTGAAGGAATCAACATTGGGAACCCTAATTCAATTGAATACCTAGTACAATTGAAGGTTCCATTGATCAATCTATTTGGATACCTCATGTTATTGAAGGTCCAATTGATAAAATCTTTTTTGGAAACTTAATGTAATTAGGTGAGAGATACCCTTAATGGTAATAATCAATAATACATAACAAATGCATGGATCCAATATATGATGTAAACCCTGATTGAGGCTGATTCCATGTATAACCCTAATAAGAGGTTGTTTACATGTGAAATCACTAATTAGTATGAATAGTAAAACCTAGTTGAGGGTGCATCCATGTGAAACCCTAGTTGAGGCTGTATCCATGTGAAACCCTAATTGAGGGTGTATCCATGTGAAACCCTAACTGAGGGTGTATCCATGTGAAACCCTAATTGGGAATGATTAGTAAACCTTGATTATGGGCAACATGATATGAAACCCTAATGAAGGGTGATGCTATATGCAATACCTATTCTAAAGAAGGTAGATGGTATGTGAAACCCTAATCCCTAATGAAAGAATAGAATTCATGATTGAATATGATTCATGAGGTGAACTCTTGTAGCACGACCGTGTAAGGTAGCACGGCCATGGTATCTTCCCTTTGCACGATCGTGCAAGGTAGCACGACCGTGGTTGATTCACTTTGCACGACCGTGCAAGGTAGCATGACAGTGGTAACTTTCATTGCACGACCGTTCCTGATTACATGGCCGTGGTGCTCCATGATTGACTTGGAGATGATTGAAAGTGACCTAATATGGTTATATACCTTGATGTGTTATAAGTCCAATATAATTGGATGAAGGATACATGAGATATGTGATGGAAAACCCTAATCCTAATAAAGGAATGAGGATGATACTCTTGAAATAATAATTCATTTGTTTTGCATGGTGTTGATAGATAATTGATGTACTGCTATCATATGTGCATGCAAGTATCATGAGATGATGAGCATAGCCAGGCATGAGCTATGATGTGTTATTAGTTTGAATTTGTTTATTGGGCCTTGTGTACCATAATATACCTTGTGCCTGGTAAGAGGTAGCAAGAGAGTTAATGGGCCTCAAGTGCCATGATGGATGCTTGTGTAACAAGTATCATGCTTATCTTGGTCAGATGACCTAAAGGTGTTAGTTACTTGAGAATGTGGTAACAATGCTCAGGTGATAAGCTAAGGGTTTAAATACCCCGAATCACATGGTTATGGTATTGAAAATTGTGAAAGGATGAGAATTCCCAGTGGTGAATTGAGGGATTAAGATCCCAACACTTTATGAAAAGAGTATGGCTACGGGCCATGACTCCACAGTGATAATGCCAGGCTTTAGATATATGATCTAAGCCTGAAGAGAGCTAATGCAGTGGTAATGATTCTGTAGTTTGAATAAGATGTTATACATGTTCTTCATATTCATTAAAGGATAAGTGACATGTTGAATCTATCAAGTCATAGTTGCAATGCTTTTGATATAGAATAATATTCTAATCTGTTAGACATTAAAATATCTTCTTCCGTATAAATATGATTCTTCCATTCATATTTATCTTCTTAAGTTGCAATAACAATGTTACTGGCAGAGAGTTATATCTCTCACTGGGGCAATTTTTATAATTGTCTCACCCCTGTGGGAACCACATTTTTAGGTGGACGCAGACGAGGAGACAGGAATCCTTCAGTAGGTGAAGGACAACAGCAACAACAGTAGTATTAGCAGTAAAGTCTCAGGTGGAGATACTGGCTGTTATGCCTTGTATAGATGTTGATAGAGTCCTATGTGTCGTCTCTGTACTCTCAGGTCCTCGGAGTATTAGTTAGTGGTTTTGAGATTTTGGCCCAGTGCCTCGAGATTTTTATATTGCCTGTGTTTAGCTTGACAGGACAGCTGATGCTTGTAATTCTCAGAAAGAGATGATGCATGATATGTATCTTTGAAATAGAATGTAAATGTTATACTTTGGTTCTTGAAGAAAAAGATTTTCAATGTGTGGATCTCTTTGCAAAAAGTTTTAAATTTTTAGTGATTTTCGCTAATCCGCTGCTTGATGAACGCTCCCGCATTAGTTAATTATGTTTTTTATGAGTTGTATGCCACAATTTAGTGGTATCAGAGCTCTAGGTTCGCTGAGTCTACAGAGACATAGGACTAAAGTTGTAGAGTCTGTTCTAAGTGTCTTCCAGTTTATCTGATAGTATCTTCTGCTCACATAGGAGAAGAAGAACTTGAAGATGCTTGGACAACATGAAGAACATGTTGCTGAGGGCATCACTACTGCACCAGGAGGAGGTGCAAGAGACCAGGATAGGGAAGGGCCTGCACCTGAACAACCTCAGATTGACCCAGCTGTGATAGAAAATCCAACCCTTCATGCTCTATTTGAGAAATTCCTGACAGCCATGACACATATGGCAGACAGGATGCCACCACCTGCACCCAGGGTACCAACCCATCATGAGGGTTATGGAGCCGACAAGACTTTTGAGAGACTTCGCCGGGTTGGAGCCGTAGAATATGCTGGTACATCTGATCCAGCAGATGTTGATCTGTAGCTGACAGAGCTAGAAAAGGCTTTTAGGATCCTTGATATTCCTGAAGCTAAAAAAGTAAGACATGCTGTATACCTATTAAAAGGAAGTGCTGGTCATTGGTGGATGATAGAGGAAGATAAGAGACCAAGTGAAGAAATTGGATGGGAGGTATTTCGACGAGAATTCGTCAGTAGATACTTCCCTAAAACGTATCTAGATGAGAAGATCTCTCAATTTGAGAGGATCAAACAAGGACAGATGAACATTAGCGAATATGATGCTAAGTTCATGGAGTTATTGCGATTTTGTCTGCAAATGGCAGTTAGTGATGAGGAAAGAATTCTACATTTTGAGATGGGGTTGAACGCTGAACTAACCACCCCTGTGTCTGCTTTAGAGAATAGGGAGAGGTTTTCCACTTTTGTAGAATTGGTAAGGAGGATAGAGAGGTCTGAAATCGAGAAATGACAGACTAGTGGCAAGAAAGTGTACACCCAGTCTCAAGAACAAAGGTCTGAATGTTTTAAGAAGCTGAGATTTTCTGCACCAGCAGCATTATCGAGATTCCATACCCAGACACAATGGATGTTGAGTAGGGATAGGGATC
The DNA here is from genome assembly GCA_963693085.1 of Alisma plantago-aquatica. Taxonomy (NCBI): domain Eukaryota; kingdom Viridiplantae; phylum Streptophyta; class Magnoliopsida; order Alismatales; family Alismataceae; genus Alisma; species Alisma plantago-aquatica. The sequence goes on from OY856411.1 coordinate 225,999,539, forward strand.
GTAGTAATGTACCAAACAGAGACTCTGACATAGCATCAACATCGGTGACTGGGTCTCGTAGACATTTTGCGCCCAGAATCTGTTATCAATGTAGACAATCGGGACATCTGGTAAAGGATTATCTAGGCGGGAATATGATGATGACTCAACCTCAGGGGCAGAGTTAGCAAGGCTCACAAAGGAGGAAATTTTCTAGTAACAATAGAGGACGTGGACAGACGTCCCAGAGAGGTCAGATGAAATAGTTTTATTTTGATACTTCATATCATGATTCTATGTGCTAAAGATATGAAAGTAGTTGTTTTTGAACTTCCTTTGACTAGTCCTATAAGGACACAAGGGAGATGAGAACTTATATTTTACTCAGTGTTTCTTAAAATGTTTTATAATCTCCCTTATCTGTGTGTTGAAAGATGAGATATAGAAGTGGTACCTGAAGAAAATTTAGGAATGGAAAATCCTGTGTGTATAATGATACGAAAAGTGTGGAATATGATAGTAAATAATTAAAGTGCATACTACCTAATCTCAATACTTGTATACCCTGGCCAGGTATATGATTATTATAGATTAAGCATGAAACTCTTAGATTGTTATCTTTTTTATTACTCTGATCAAGTAGTCATTCTGAAATGATCTAGAGAGTATAATGAAATTAAATAGGAAGAACTAAGTGAATCTTCCCAAATAAATTGCTTAGTGAAAACCTTCTCAGTGAAAATACTATGTGAAAACCTTCTCAGTGAAAATACTATGTGAAAACCTTCTCAGTGAAAATACTATTTATGTGAAAACATTCTCAGTGAAAATACTATGTGAAAACCTTCTCAGTGAAAATACTATGTGAAAACCTTCTGAGTGAAAATACTATGTGAAAACCTTCTCAGTGAAAATGCTATGTGAAAACCTTCTCAGTGAAAATGCTTCGTGAAAACCTTCTTAGTGAAATTACTTAGTGAAAACCTTCTCTGTGAAATTTCTCAAACAAATAAAGGATTTCTGAGTGAATTATCTGTATTAGGTATGTATGTTTCTCTTTCGGTAAATATTCTTGGGTGATGATACAAGTATGTTCTTTTATGTTCCTTCCTTTCAATGATATGGACATCATATGTTAGGGGTTTATGCTTTGCATAAATATAAACAGTGATAAGGAGGAATTAATGAAAGGAACTATGTGTGGATTACATAATCCATGATATCTCCATGATATTAAGATGATATGAGGAGACCTGAGGGTATGATTAATGAATAATCTGTTCCTCCTTTTTGTCTGAGATTTTGGGGACAAAATCCTTGTTAGGGGTTTATAATTTGTAACATCCCTGGCATGGGTTATGAGTTAACCCTAGATGTTTTGCCTAATAAGGTTGAGTAGATTCTTAATATTATCTTGGGAAAAGTAATTATGGCTCATGAGAAACTTATGTTTCAATTTTGGTCCTGTTTGAACAATGTTGAAGCAATGTTTGCTTATTTTGGACTAAAGTGCAAATTACCCAAGTTGAGGGGTCAACTTGCAAATGTTGCATGATAATATGTTCCTATGATGTTGAGACATCATAAGAATGAATATGATATAGTGGTATGGTTTTCACAAGCTTGGGCACCAAGATTAAGCTTGTAAAGCAATGTTGTGCATTAAAACCTAGTTTTGGTGTAAAGTGCAATTTACCCAAAACCTAGGGTTCGATATGCAAATTACCACTTCAATAAGGTCCCTAATATTTCTTGGCATCATATAGAGCAAATAAAATGAGAGGGATATCTCATTTGAATTAAGTTGGAGGAGAGAGAATCTTGATATTAAAATAATCAAGATTTAATCCTAAGTGAAACCCTAATTCAATTTAGGGCAAAAATGAATGTATTAATTAAAGGGCCTTCAACCAAAATGTTATTGGTTGATTTTGAATAAGGATGGACGTTCTTTTTCCAAGATAAGGAACGAAAATATCTTAAGGAGGTGAAATTCCACTCACCTTATTATAAAGAAAAGTAATATCCACTCAAAATATGGATATTAGTATTATATGATTAAGGTGCTTAATTTGCTTTTCTTTTAAATTGAGGATAATGAAGGAGAATTAAAGGCAAAGGAATATTCCTCGTACCCAAAGAAGTTGAGGGGAAAGAGGCGGCTACATTATTGGGATTAATTGGATTTTTATAAAACATATTCTCTCTCATCAATTTCCTTATAAAAGTGCCCTTTTCAAGCCCAAACAAAGGCTTTTTCGGATTTCTTTCTTCCCCTTGCTTGAAAAACTGACCAAGGAGCTAGGGACGAGCATGAGGATGACTCCCTACCTATTTGTAAGCCCTTGACCTTCGTTCTCCTTGATTCCATGGTGGAAATTGAAAATAAATCATTGATTTCTTCTTATTTCGATCTCCTCTTCAACCCTAGCCAACTTTTTCATCCAAAATCTTAAGGACGAGCCTAAGGGGAGTTGCAAGAGCTTCATCCACCATTTATGGCGTGAGATTGGAGCTTTGGATCTCAATTGGAGGCGGGTTTTATAACTTGAAACCCAAACTTTGTTATTGCATTCAATTCTCCATCAAATAATGATCATTTCTCTATTTAAGATAATTGATTTGGTAGAGTGATGCAATTTCCATGGCAATCATAGTGGATCTCATAATTTTACAGGTTTATGATTATGACATCATCATAAGCACACACCTCCCCAAATATCTTGGGCAAACGGTTTCAAAGTTTGGCCCAAACGGTTTCACCAAACCGTTTGGTGACCAAACGGTTTGCAAACCGTTTGGGAGAAACGGTTTCAAAACCATTTGAGATGGTTGACCAAGGGTTTACCGTTTGGTATTTCTGTTAATAATTATGTTGGTTGATAACCCTCCAAATTTCATGGATTAACTCCAAAGGAATCGTGAGTTGAAGGCTAATCAGTTAGGTAAACCTAATTGAATTAAGTGCTGATTTTCAATCTGATTAACTTGACCTTTTTGGGAAAACGGTTTCAAAACCGTTTGGTGGAGTTTACCAAGGGTTGACCATTTGGGATTATTGTTTCTATTTATGTTGTTTAATGACCCTCCAAGTTTTATGGGTTAACGCCCAAGGAATCGTGAGTTGAAGGCTAATCAATTAGGTAAACCTAATTGGATTAAGTGCTGATTTTCATTCTGATTAACTTGAACTTTTTGGGAAAACGGTTTCAAAACCGTTTGAGTGAGTTGACCAAGGGTTGACAGTTTGAGATTACTGATCCTAATCATGTTGTATAATGAATCACCAAATTTGAGGGGTTAATTACCAAGGAATCATGATATGAAGGCTAATAAATTAGGCAAACCCTAATTGGAATTAGTGCTGAAATTTCAATGAGTTGATTTGAGATTTTGGGTTGATTATACCAAACGGTTTCAAAACCATTTGGGGATCACCCAAACGGTCACAAGACCGTTTGGGGGTCACCCAAGACCGTTTGGAGGTCTAGGGTCAAGTATGTATATGTGTTTGAAGATCCAAAGATGTGGTATGAACCCTAATCGGCTACGTGCTGATTTTGCAAGTGATTGAGATGATGTTTTGGGTTGATTGGCCCAAACGGTTTCAAAACCGTTTGGGGATTACCCAAACGGTTTCAAGACCATTTGGGGATCACCCAAGACCGTTTGGAGGTCTGGGTTTTGGTATAGTTGATCAATTGAAGGTCCAAAGGTACCAAATTGTATTGCAATTAAGTGCTGATTTGTTGATCAACTCGATAGACCAATCCTTGATGAAATTTTACTAGAATCCAAGGTTTGGATGAGCCAAATGGTTTCCAAACCGTTTGGAGCTCAGACAAATGGTTTCAAAACCATTTGGTGGTCCCCCAAGACCATTTGGAGGTCTAGGGTTGATTATGGTTAGGTGTTTGAAGATCTAAAGATACCAAGTTGATTTGTAATCAAATGCTGATTTGGTGATCAATCCAATGATCCAAACTTTAATTGGTTGACTTGGATAATGATGTAGACATGGGAAAATGGTCTCAAGACCATTTGGAGGTCATCCAAATGACCTCAAGATCGTTTGGGGTCAGGTCATACCCAATTTGGATGATGGATTAATGGTTTCAAAGCAACTAGTCCTACATTGATTAGTATTGAAGGATCATCGATTCCAAAACCTAATTTAATTGAATCAAACCCTAATTAATGACCAATTGAGGGTTAATTGAGGGTCAAATAAGTTGAAGGTTGACCTATCAAACTCAATTGAAGTATGAGTATAGGTCCAATTGATGATTGGTTTTATGAATTCAATGATTGAAGGAATCAACATTGGGAACCCTAATTCAATTGAATACCTAGTGCAATTGAAGGTTCCATTGATCAATCTATTTGGATACCTCATGTTATTCAAGGTCCAATTGATCAAACCTTTTTGGAAACTTAATGTAATTAGGTGAGAGATACCCTTAATGGTACTAATCAATAATGCATAACAAATGTATGGATCCAATATATGATGTAAACCCTGATTGAGGCTGATTCCATGTATACCCTAATAAGAGGTTGTTTACATGTGAAATCACTAATTAGGATGAATAGTAAACCCTAGTTGAGGGTGCATACATGTGAAACCCTAGTTGAGGGTGTATTGACGCAATTTTACTGTGCACAGAAATGCAAGTGAACGCGTTGAAGTAATATAGGCCTTGTGAGGCCCGAGTCAAACTCAGGGATACGTGAAATTGTCAGAGACTCTTACTAACTGCTCACGATCAGCTAGACCGATTAAATTATTGAGAGTTGTTGAAGTTTAAAGGAAAATAAAAATAAAATAAAACAAAACAATTGATCAAACGTTTAATTTAATCAATTCAAAATGAGATCTTTAGGATTGCAATTTCACCGCGGGTTTTCATTGCATTAGATTATATATAATCACTCAATTTTATCTCTCTATCCGGGTAGTGGCCTGAAATCAGAATTGCCCACTGACATGGTGCAATTCACTACCTATGTCTAGGTCGGTTCCACCGTCGTAGTAACCTATACCCTAAACTAGGTGCATTAAATACAATCTCTCGATATCCACCATTAACCTTACACCACCTTGTTCAAGGGATTTGTCAATTAATGTAAATTCCATCTCTTTTCAGCCATTAATTCTTCTTTCAAAGCAATTAAGGACATTAGATTATTATTATGGTGATCAAGCATAACAATATATTTGAGAAAATGAAACTATACCACGGATTTAAGAGATAAGATATGAATTCTTATAATAGAATCGTCATACAATGAATTCCCAGGCTACTCCCGGTCCTAAAGACAAAGGGAATTAGCCCCGCATTTTCATCTCAAAACAAGGCATGGTAGAGAAAAGGAAAAACATGAAGAAAAACGTGATTGAGTGGTGAAACCCCTGAATGGAGAGAATCCAATCGCTCCTTGGCGTAGAATACACGTTCTCCCACCTTTTAGTGGTGGAAATCATCTTCTACGGCGTTCAGATTGGCTGGGGCATGCTCTCGTGCTCCGTTCTTATCTCCTTTCTTCTCCGGGATGTATGCAATGGCTAATGACGTGATAGACTGACCTGGGGTGCTGTCATTAGGTATAATCTTCGAATTAGGTCCTCAAATTATCACAGTCGTCCGATTAACATCGGTCTGAATCCAACACATATTTGACAGCATCGATACTATCGACGCGGGTCGATAGTATCGACCCGTATGTGAAATGTGGCCGGGCTTTGCTTCTTTTATTTGGAGCGCCTGATGTGGGGTCGATACCATCGACGCGGGTCGATGGTATCGACTTCTGTAGCGTCGGTTTTTGTCTTTTGTGTCGCTGTAGCTACACCAGTCGATAGTATCGACCTGTTCGTCGATATTCTCGACACACTCCTCGCCAGCAACCTGATGGTATCTCGATACCATCGACATCCCTGTCGATAGTATCGTCTTTTTTCTGAACCTTGCGGTTGGAAACCTGTGGTCCGGTCGATAGTATCGACACCCGTCGATAGTATCGACGGGTGCAGATACTCGTTTTTCCTGAAATTGACACACGAAACCACATAAGTCCACACAGAATATATTCTTTTGATAATTAATACTCAAAATGTTGAAATAGGGGAAATTTGACCTAAAGAAGTAGCATAGACCAAAGTAAACGAATTATGCAACATTAACCATGAAAATGAATAATAAATGCATAAAACACATATCAAACAAGTCTATAAATGCGACTCAAAATCATCGCATAAAACTCCCATAAGATAGAACATTGCTCGCCCTCGAGCAACTAAACCTTAGAATAGAATTGCCAGAGTCAACTAAAGAACAAATCATCACAACCAACATCCCATATGATCCCCACCGGACATTCACATTCCAGCCCTCACTAACCACGGAATGATAATTACCCTAAAGGCGACAATAATCATCCATAAAAGATATGTACCCCAAAACTGATGAACACTATCACATAAGGCATTTAACACAATAAAATTTGCCGTCCAGACTCGGTGCATCTTGTGATCTCCTATACTACGTTGCTCGCCCTAACTACCATCTAGATGGAAGCAACTCTCCTGATATTCATAAGTGAGGAGAGAATCACGGTGGCCTACCAATCTGAGCAACGGGTGGATGAAATGGGTGGCTCATGAAAGAAATGGAAGCATTGTATAGTTTCAACATGCATAAAACAAAAGTGCCTAGAATGATGCCAATGCACATGAAAAATTGCCCTAATGCCTAAAATTGGATGGAATGATGCATGCACTACCATCCTGTCTCAAAATGAGATGGATATTAACTGAGCTACATCATGTACTTATTCATCTTCAAGTGCAGGTGATTATGTTCCTTTCTCCTTCTTATTCTACTTGCTTCATAATAACTTTCTTTCTTTTCAGTTTTTTTTTCTTTTCAATTTTTTCTCAAGCCCTTATATCCCAAATTGACAATAACAGTTTATTGGGCTTACTTTTTCTGCATAACTCAAATATTTGAAGCATTTATGAAGGTATGGAACAAATTGATCACCCTTAAAGAAGAAAAAAAATACATGATCTGCTTAATGCAGAAAAGTTATGAATGCAACTAAATGACACACACCTAAGGGTAATGTGCATGTATCACTATTCTAAATTTTTTTTTCATGCAAAATTGCAAAAGTGATAAAAATGCAAAACTTATCTACATGAAATGCAACCAAGAAGGTTAAAACTGTAATGTACTTCCAATTATTATGGTGGATTGTGAAAAACAATGAGGTGGAAAGATCACAAGACTAATTGATTGGACTTTTGAAAAGTATTGTGTGTCCCTCCTTACTGACCTGTGTGGTAGTTAAGGAGTTTTCTCTAATACTTCAAATTAGAGTCTCATTATCATTTGGTCAGTTTAGGCTCAAACAACCAATCCCGTCCACTTTCATGAATCATTAGGAATGTACAGTTATGATATTCTGTTATGGAGTTGACAAAACCAATCATTTTCTTAAGTTATGTGCTCAAGGTTAAACAACACAAGCTTGCGAACACTCAAACATTTTTTAATTTTCTCTTGATTTCCATGTACATGCAATTGAGATGACACAAGACTTAAGACATCCACAATTACACTAGATACAAAGTGGATCCTACAAACAAACTAAAAACAAACTAAACTTGTAGGAAACAAAGGACATGAAACAAAAGCAATAAAACTAAAAACAGAGAAATAAAAGATAAAGCTATTCCAACTACCCCCCCAAGCTTGAATTTGACTATGGCCTCATAGTCAAAAACAATCTTAAGGGTTGGAACAGAGATATCGGTTTACTCTTGTGGTGGCGGCGGATACTGCGGGGCTGTGGGGTACCATGATGGGTACTCCCCCTGAAAAGATGGATCATATTGGGGCATAGGTGGAGGTTGTGGATACCCCCCAAAATAGTCTCAACTCCAGTAGTGATTAAAGAAGGGCTGTTGTTTCATCTCTATCCTGTGAAAATTGTCATGAATCTGTTGTTGGTTTTCAAGGAGGAGACGTTCGTTCTTGAAAATTGCCCTCTGATTGTCCAATAATCGGTTCGTAGTATCCTGAATACCGGTATATGCGGCGGTGTGATGCTGTTGTGTCTGATGTATGTCATGTAGCATAGCATACATGCCCTGCATGGAGTAGACATCCTCGCTTGGTTGCGAGGGCGGTGGTGGTGGCGGAGCCTGTAAAGAAGAAGATGCACCTGGATGCATGCGAGGACGCTTCCTGGGTGCTACTCGTCTGCTAAGAGGAATGCAAGGCTCCTCTTCTTCTTCCTTCTGCTCATCATCGCGGTTGTTGTTGTTGTTCCTGCCTTCTTCATCGACGTCGTCGATGACTATGATTGGCCACCGGAAGTGTTGAGCGCCCTCGATGTTGAAGATGAGGTCGGGAAGGTAGCATTGCTGATATTCTTTATTGACATGGCAGTGGGCGTACGTCATGCCATCACGTGAAAAGATCAGATTGGAATGATGGAGGTGGGGCATGTCAACCTTTTTTCTATTGGAGAGAGGCGTGAGCTGGGACAAGTCCAATCCCAAGAAAATAGCCAGTGGAGTAATAAGTCCTCCAAAATGAATAGAGGCGTTCCTTGTGCTCCTCCTCACGTCCAATACGCGCATCAGGAAGAATGCACCCCAGTTGCACTCCTCGCGAATGAGTAACTTGTGTAAGAAAAACAAGTCCATCTCCTGGAACTTGCTGAGCGCCATCTCGGTGCGGGCAAATAATGTGGTGGAGAGCATCCGATGCAGTACCCGCACAAATGGGTGCTCAAAATCTGCCACCGCTGCGTTGTGGTAGCTCACCGATTTGCCTGGCGGCGTAGTGCATAGCTGACTAAAGATGGCGTCGTAGTCAGTACGATTGTCCGGACGCCGATAGTCACTGTCTGAATGATTCCAGTTGTAGATCTTGTTGAACTGCCGGAGTGTGAGAGTGTAGTCGTGGTTGAACAGCCGGAAAGACACCCGGCCCTTTTTCCACTCACGGTCAGTGGCTATGGCATCATTGGGTATGACGCAGACGTCCAGTGATGCCATAAACTCAGCCACCAGCTCCTTGTACGTAGGCCATTCACTGAAGAACGGTTGGCCATCTGCATGATACTCTATCTCATCGGGCCTCCTGCCCATGTGTCTCGCTTGCCCTTTCAAGACGTAGGCGAGATTGGCCTCAAACCCTAGGTTGTGGATCATGTCACGATCAACGTAACGAGTTGGCTCGATCTATCTCTTCATCAATTCTTCATAAACCCTCCGGACCTCCTGGGAAGGATGAATGATCCGGGGGCGCGGAACAGATCTGGGGTGGGGCGGAATGAATTCCAGAATCTCCATGGGATTCGCCCGAGAAGACGATGCACCGCCTGTATGCACCATTGTCGTAGGAGAAAAGAGAAGTAGAAGAAGAGCTCGGTGAAGATCGGAGAAGGAAATCTCCACTCGACGAAGGCTCGATGAAGACTTGATGAAGAACTTGCTCCTTGATGCTCGTAGCTGGGCTCTGATCACTCTGGAGGACGCTCGGTGCACGTAGAGGAAGATTGTACTAGAGGTGTGATGTCATCTGACGCAAATACTCCTCATATATAGTTGTGGGTGGCGCTGCTGTAGACCCGTCGATACTATCGACGCGGGGTTGATAGTATCGACCTGGGTAGCACAATCCGCATGGATGAGAGTATCGACGGTCGTCGATGGCTGGATCTGCGGGGCCCGGATTGCTGACGCGTCGATACTATCGACGCGGGTCGATAGTATCGACCCGTCCCATGGATCGACTTCTTCGTCTGTTGCGATGCCGTTGATCTTTCCTCACTGATCGTTGACGTGGCATGTCGATACTATCGACGGGAGTCGATAGTATCGACTCTCTGATTAGGGTAGCTCCACGCGAGGTCGGCCGCTGCCTTGTTTTTTTTGGGAACATGGTTGATACCATCGACTTGGTAGTCGATAGTATCGACTTTACTGATAAGATTGCGTCTGAATATCTCCAGAGAACTCGATAGTATCGACAGGGTGGTCGATACTATCGACATCTTCATTGTGCTCAACCTGATGACTGGTCGATACTATCGACGAGGCCGTCGATAGTATCGACGCAGGCGATTCCTGCAGTCGCCAACCTGATCCACGGTCGATACCATCGACACAAGTGTCGATAGTATCGACTCTGCCTCAGCCCTGCACATGTAGCAAACAATCACGGTATCTTTTTTACACTAAAAACTAAGTTAAAACAAATCAAAGTACGAATGTAAAGGAACAAAACTAAAGTACCTATGGTTGGGTTGCCTCCCAACAAGCGCCCTTCTTTAACGTCTTAGGCTAGACGTCTTGAAGCTCGTCATGCATCTGAAAGTGACATGAGTTTGACCTCACTCACCTTCTTCGTGTAATATTCACTAAAATATAGTTTCAACCTCTGTCCATTCACCAAGAATGTAGTCTCGCCATCACGCACCAAGATTGCGCCATGTGGTTTGACCTCTTCCGTCATAAATGGTCCACTCCACCGGGATTTGAGCTTCCCGGGATGTAACTTCAGCCTCAAATTGAACAACAGCACACGATCTCCCTTCTTGAAGGTGCGCATCTGAATGTGGCGATCGTGGATCAATTTAGTGCGCTCCTTATATATCTAAGAGTTCTCATATGCAGTCATTCGCAGCTCATCCAATTCATTCAATTCAAGTAATCTCTTTTTCCCCACTTCATCATAACTCAAGTTGAGCTTTCTCAGCGCCCAATGTGCTTTGTGCTCTAACTCCACCGGTAAGTGACAAGCCCGGCCATACGCCAACCTAAAAGGTGTGGTGCCTATAGGTGTCTTGTAGCCGTCATGTATGCCCACAATGCATCCGGCAATAGGACACTCCAATTCTTCCTTGTGGACGCCACAGTACGCTCCAAGATCGTCTTAATTTCACGATTGGAAACCTCTACTTGTCCTTGCATTTGCGGGTGATAGGGGGTACCTATGTTATGTTTGACCCTGTATTTCTTCAGTAGTACCGAGAACTTTTGATTCCTAAAGTGCGTACCCCTATCACTGATGATCATTCGAGGCACTCTAAACCTGCAGAAAATGTTTTCCTTAACAAACCTGTACACTATAGTAGAATCGTTAGTCCTTGTGGGTATTGCTTCCACCCACTTCAACACATAGTCAACAGCTAAAATGATATATAAATTTGAATTTGAGGACACAAAGGGTCCCATGAAATCTATACCCCATAGATCAAATACCTCAACCTCTTGGAAAACATTCAGGGCATCTCTTGTCTCTTTGAAATGTTACCTGCTCTTTGGCAGGCATCACATTGCCTCACAAACTCATAGGCGTCTCTAAACAAAGTAGGCAAATATATGCCACTTTCTAAAACTTTGGCCGCCGTACGAGAGCTCGCATGGTGTCCGCTCGTAGGTAGAGTGTGGCAGTGACGAAGAACACTCTCGTACTCCACCTCAGGTACACACCTGCGCAGGACACCATCCCTGCATTGTTTCAAAAGAATAGGATCATCCCAAAAATAGTATCTTAGAGAATGGAAAAACTTCTTCTTCTCTTAATATGTCCAATCTTCCGGGATGATCCTGCAAGCAAGATAATTCACGATATAGGAAAACCAAGGATCCTTAGAATTAACTTTCAAAAGTTGTTCATCTGGAAATGTCTCGGTTATGGGTATGTGCAAATCTTTTTCATCCACCCTTTCTAACCTATACAAATGATCTGCTACAACATTTTCAATCCCCGCCTTGTCTTTGATTTCAATATCAAATTCTTGTAGGAGTAAAATCCACCTAATCAATCTAGGTTTGGCATCTTTCTCCATCAAATATTTGATAGCGGCGTGATCAGTCCAAACTACTACTTTCGATCCAACCAAATATTGCCGAAATTTTTCAAAAGCAAAAACGACGGCGAGCAATTCTTTTTCAGTAGTTGTGTAATTTAGTTGGGCATCATTCAAAGTCTTAGAAGCATAAAATATCACGGCGGGTTTATTGTCCACCCGCTGTCCCAACACAGCTCCTACAGTGAAATCAGATGCATCACACATGAGTTCAAACGGCTTAGTCCAATCCGGTGTTTGAACAACTGGTGCAGAAATCAATTTTTCCTTCAGCACGTTGAACGCGTGTAAACACTTGTCATTGAAATAAAAAACGGCATCCTTTTCGAGAAGCTCAGATAGAGGTTTGGCAATTTTTGAAAAATCTTTTATGAAACGACGATAAAATTTGGCGTGTCCTAAGAAACTTCTTACCCCTTTTATCGAATTAGGTGGGAGCAATTTAGAAATTACTTCAATTTTTATCAGATCTACATCCAAACCTTTGCTAGACACTTTGTGTCCTATCACTATCCCTTCACTCACCATCATATGGCATTTCTCCCAGTTGAGGACCAAGTGTGTGTCCTCGCATCTTTGTAGTACCTTATCCAAATTATAAAGGCATTCATCAAAAGAAGCACCATAAATTGAAAAATCGTCCATAAAGACTTCAAGACAACGTTCTACCATATCAGAAAAAATGGCGAGCATAAAACGCTGAAAAGTCGCTGGTGCATTGCATAAACCAAAGGGCATGCGGCGATACGCAAAAGTTCCATAAGGACAAGTGAAGGTAGACTTCTCTTGGTCCTTAGGGTCAATCGAAATCTGATTGTACCCCGAATACCCATCCAGAAAACAAAAGTGTGACCGGCCGGCTAATCGCTCTAGAATTTGATCAATGAATGGGAGAGGAAAGTGATCCTTTAGCGTGGTGGCATTAAGACGTCGGTAATCAATACAAACTCACCACCCGATCACCAAGCGGGTAGTGACAGGTTCATTTAAAAGGTTTTGAGTGACAATTATTCCCCCCTTCTTAGGGACTACCTGAGTGGGACTCACCCATGTTGAGTCTGAAATTGCATAGATAATACCTATAGAAAGAAGCTTAATCACCTCCTTCTTCACAACCTCCATCATGCTCGGAAACAGTCGACGTTGCGGTTGGATCACCGGCTTGGCTCCCTCTTCGAGATGAATCTTATGTTGACACAATGTAGGAGAATTCCCCTTTATGTCTGCAACAGACCACCCAAATGCTCCTCGGTGGTTCTTCAGCACTATCATCAACTGGTCCTCCTCCTCAACACTCAGATAAGCAAAAATGATCACCGGTAACTTTTCCTCCTCAGCAAGAAAGGCGTATTTGAGGTGCGGCGGCAGTGGCTTTAACTCCAGATCTGGCGGGTTGATTAAGGATGATTGAAGCGGTAGGGGAAGTTCACCTAAATCTTCATAATACCTCACATATAAGCATGGAAACGTCTGAAGTATCTTGGCGCACTCCCTGAGTGATTTGCTTTGCATCCAATTCTGAGTGATATTGACTAAACAAGCCTCCAGTGGCAATTCCGGATATGCATCAAAAACTAAATCTGCTATAGCATCATCCTCCGTAGAGGGAGGAATGTCCTCATCCTCATCATTCGGGAACCCTACAGCTTTGCAGAGGGAGACAACTTTGGTCTACTCCATGATGTCGACAGCCAAAGTCCCTTTGTCCACCTTGGTCATTACATGAGCCATATCCAGAAATGGCTTCCCTAGACAAAGTGATATATTATGATCAAAATGTTTTACCATGTGACATTGCTCCTTGGATTTAGGTGAAGTAGCGCTGGAAGGCATGACCAACTCAAATCGGTCATCGGCTATACCCAAGGTCAACCGACCTCTCCCCATCTCGAGTATCATGTCGGTTGTAGCTTGGAATGGTCTTCCGAGTAGCAGCTCATTGCCTTGCTCATTTTGCATCTCCATGATGACAAAATCTGTAGGAAATACAAATCTATCCACCTTGACTAGCACATCTTCACAAATCCCATATGGCTTTACCACTGAATTGTCCGCCAATTGGATTGTCATGTTGCTCTGTCGTGACTCCTTTAATCCCAGCTTCTTGAATGTAGAGAGGGGCATCAAATTTATGCTCGCCCCTGAGTCGCATAGTGCTTCACCAAATTTGACTTTCCTGATGTAGCATGAAATGTTGAAACAACCCGGATCTTGCCTCTTTGGTGGCAGTGTGCCCATGATGAAGGCACTCACTTGCTCCTTAAGAACAACTACTTCAGTGTCCAGAATTTTCCTCTTCTTGGTGATGATATCTTTTAGAAATTTCCCGTAAGAAGGGATTTGCTCAATAGCTTCCAATAGAGGGATATTGACTGAAAGCTTTCTGAAACTGTCTAAGAACTTTTTGAATTGGGCATCTACCTTCCTCGCCTTAGCACTGTTCGAATAAGGGATCGGGACAACCTGTGCCCTTTGATGCGGTGGCACATAGGGTGTCTTTTTCTGCGGTTCCTCCTCCTCTGCAATAGGATCTTCAGTAGCTTCCACTGTTGTGTCATCAATTGACTCTGTGACAGGTACGGGCAGCTCCTCAGTGGTCTCACCTTCAACTTCTGCTTGGGGTTTTCTTGGATCATCGGCTCTAGAGTTTAACACTTTCTTTCCACTTCTTAGCAAGATGGCCTTCGCCTGCTGGTTCCCTCCTGGAACATTGGTATTACCCGGAAAACCCGGGTGTGCCGACTTTTTCAAACTAGCAATCTCTGCTGCCATTTGTGCCATAGATGTTTTTATTGTCCTCATTTGAGCCCCATGGCTCTGCAGTGTTTGCCCAAATTGATTCATGAACTCCCCTTGTTGCTTTATTTGTTGGCCAAAAGTGGCCATGAGCTCTTGATTTTGCTTTATCACTTGATTGAGAAGCTTTGTGCTCTTATCCTCTGCTACTGGCTGGGGTTTGGCATCTGGATCCTGCAGAAAGTTGTTTGGATCCTTCCAGGAGAACTTCTTGTCTTTCCTCCATGAATAGTCGTTATTCCTGTAGCCTTGCTACTGCCTCATGAATTTGACTTGAGCCTCATCCTCGGACTCAGTATCCTCCTTTTCCAGCAGTTTCTTTGTGAGAAGATCCATCTTCTCATTCAGCTCCTTTATTGCTTTAGATTCACCTGCCACATGAACATGCTCAACAGTGTCTCTTTCACCCCATGATTGCTTCCTGGACATATTCTTTAGGATTTCCCCACACCTTTCATCTGTGTTGTTCAGAAAGAATCCTGAGCCTGCGGAATCAAGGTTGCTTCTATCATGCTCAGAGAGAGCAAAATAGAAGATCTTCACCTATGTCTCCTTGTCCAGCCCGTGATGTGGGCACCTCTTCAGCATGATCTGAAACCTTTCCCAGGTCTCAGAATAGGTCTCTCCAGCTTTTTGGGTGAAGTTGTGGATCTTTCTAATCATGTCATTGGTCTTCTCGGGCGGGAAGAACCTCTCGAAGAAAACCTCCACCATATGATCCCAAGACTCCACGTATTCATCGTCCAGGTTGTGGAACCATTCCTTTGCGTTCCCTGCTAGAGAGCTCGGAAAAAGCTTCAGGTACAGCATATGTTGTGGAAATCTGTCTATTTTTATCATGTCACAATTCTCCACAAATTGACTTATATGAGTGACTGGGTCCTCGTTCTTGAGCCCATGGAAATCATTTGACTTCACCAAGTTGATTAATGCAGGATCAATCTTGTATGTCGGGATATTGATCGCCTGCTTCTTGATCGACCCTTTTGAAGCAGATGCCGAGAACGCTTTAATCTTCTCCCATATTGTCTTTGGCTCTTCCTCCATCTTTTCTTGTTCAGATTCTGAGTTAATTTCCTCTAGATGATCTTGCTCGTACTTGTCCTCGTCTTCTGGTCCCGTCAGCGAAACCTCTGGTGCGTCACGCATGTAGTCGGTACTACGCGTCTGCACCATGCACAATACCTGCAAATAGAAAAATTAAATTTAGTACAGTGCTTGACGATTGTAAATATTCAGAAAATAATTTATGAATTTTTGGAGATGGTTTCAAATAAAAAAAATAAAAAGTGGCCTAGAATGGCCGCTTGCAGCACTCGTAGTGCTAACAATTCACCGTATCCCCGACAACGACGCCAAAAACTTGACACAATTTTACTGTGCGCAGAAACGCAAGTGAACGCATCGAAATAATATAGACCTTGTGAGGCCCGAGTCGACTCAGGGATACGTGAAATTGTTAGAGACTCTTACTAACTGCTCACGATCAGCTAGACCGATTAAATTATTGAGAGTTGTTGAAGTTAAAAGGAAAATGAAAATAAAACAAAACAAAACAATTGATCAAACGTTTAATTTAATCAATTCAAAATGAGATCTTTAGGATTGCGGTTTCACCACAGGTTTTCATTGCATTAGATTCTATATAATCACTCAATTTTATCTCTCTATCCGGGTAGTGGCCTGAAATCAGAATTCCCCACTGTCATGGTGCAATTCACTACCTATGTCTAGGTCGGTTCCACCATCGTAGTAACCTATACCCTAAACTAGGTGCATTAAATATGATCTCTCGGTATCCACCATTAACCTTACACCACCTTGTTCAAGGGATTTGTCAATTAATGTAAATTCCATCTCTTTTCAGCCATTAATTCTTCTTTCAAAGAAATTAAGGGCATTAGATTATTATTACGGTGATCAAGCATAACAATATATTTGAGAAAATGAAACTATACCACAGATTTAAGAGATAAGATATGAATTCTTATAATAGAATCGTCATACAATGAATTTCTGGGATACTCCCATTCCTAAAGAAAAAGGGGATTAGCCCCGCATGTTCATCTCAAAATAAGACATGGTAGAGAAAAGGGGAAACATGAAGAAAAATGTGATTGAGTGGTGAAACCCCTGAACAGAGAGAATCCAATCACTCCTTGGCGTAGAATACGTGTTCTCCCGCCTTTCGGTGGTGGAAATCGTCTTCTACGACGTCCAGATCGGCTAGGGCGTGCTCTCGTGCTCCGTTCTTCTCTCCTTTCTTCTCCGGGATGTGTGCAATGTCTAATGACGTGATAGCCTGACCTGGGGTACCGTCATTAGGTATAATCTTTGAATTAGGTCCTCGAATAATCACGGCCGTCCGATTAAGATCACTCTGAATCCAACACATATTTGACGGCGTCGATACTATCGACGCGGGTCGATAGTATCGACTCGTCTGTGAAATGTGGTCGGGCTTTGCTTCTTTTCTTTGGAGCGCCTGATGTGGGGTCGATACCATCGATGCGGGTCGATGGTATCGACTTTTGTAGCGTCGATTTTTGTCTTTTGTGTCGCTGTAGCTCCACCAGTCAATAGTATCGACCTGTTCGTCGATACTCTCGACGCACTCCTTGCCAGTAACCTGATGGTATCTCGATACCATCGACATCCCTGTCGATAGTATCGACTTTCTTCTGAACCTTGCGGCTGGCAACCTGTGGTCCGGTCGATAGTATCGACGGGTGCAGATACTCATTTTTCCTGAAATTGACACACGAAACCACATAAGTCCACACATAATATATTCTTTTGATAATTAATACTCAAAATGTTGAAATAGGGGAAATTTGACCTAAAGAAGTAGCATAGACCAAAGTAAACGAATTATGCAACATTAACCATGAAAATGACTAATAAATGCATAAAACACATATCAAACAAGTCTATAAATGCGACTCAAAATCATCGCATCATGTATCCATGTGAAACCCTAACTGAGGGTGCATCCATGTGAAACCCTAACTGAGGGTGTATCTATGTGAAACCCTAATTGGGAATGATTAGTAAACCTTGATTATCGGCAACATGATATGAAACCATAATGAAGGGTGATGCTATATGAAATCCCTATTCTAAAGAAGGGAGATGGTATGTGAAACCCTAATCCCTAATGAAAGAATAGAATTCATGATTGAATATGATTCATGAGGTGAACTCCTGTAGCACGGCCGGGGTATCTTCCCTTTACACGAACGTGCAAGGTAGCACGGTCGTGGTGGATTCACTTTGTACGACCGTGCAAGGTAGCACGACCGTGGTGACTTTCTTTGCACGGCCGTTCCTGGTTGCACGGTCGTGGTGCTCCATGATTGACTTGGAGATGATTGAAAGTGACCTAATATGGTCATATGCCTTGATGTGTTATAAGTCCAATATAATTGGATGAAGGATACATGAGATATGTGATGGAAAACCCTAATCCTGATAAAGGAATAGGGATGATACTCTTGAAATAATAATTCATTTGTTTTGCATGGTGTTGATAGATAATTGATGTACTGCTATCATATGTGCTAACCATGCAGGTATCATGAGATGATGAGCATAGCCAGGTATGAGCTATGATGTGTTATTAGTTTGAATTTGTTTATTGGGCCTTGTGTGCCATAATATACCTTGTGCCTGGTAAGAGGTAGCAAGAGAGTTAATGGGCCTCAAGTGCCATGATGGATGCTTGTGTAACAAGTATCATGCTTATCTTGGTCAGATGACCTAAAGGTGTTAGTTACTTGAGAATGTGGTAACAATGCTCAGGTGATGAGCTAAGGGTTTAAATACCCCGAATCACATGGTTATGGTATTGAAAATTGTGAAAGGATGAGAATTCCCAGTGGTGAATTGAGGGATTAAGATCCCAACACTTTATGAAAAGAGTATGGCTACGGGCCATGACTCCACACTGATAATGCCAGGCTTTAGATATATGATCTAAGCCTGAAGAGAGTTAATGCAGTGGTAATGATTCTGTAGTTTGAATAAGATGTTATACATGTTCTTCATATTCATTAAAGGATAAGTGACATGTTGAATCTATCAAGTCATAGTTACAATGCTTTTGATATAGAATAATGTTCTAATCTATTAGACATTAAAATATCTGCTGCCATATAAATATGATTCTTCCATTCATATTTATCTTCTTAAGTTGCAATAACAATGTTACTGGCGGAGAGTTATATCTCTCACTGGGGCAATTTTTATAATTGTCTCACCCCCGTGGGAACCACATTTTTAGGTGGATGCGGACGAGGAGACAGGAATCCTTCAGTAGGCGAAGGACAGCAGCAGCAACAACAGTATTAGCAGTAAAGTCTCAAGTAGAGATACTGGCTGTTATGCCTTGTATAGATGTTGATAGAGTTCTATGTGTCGTTTCTGTACTCTCAGGTCCTCGGAGTAGTAGTTAGTGACTTCAAGATTTTGGCCCAGTGCCTCGAGATTTTTATACTGCATGTGTTTAGCTTGACAGGACAACTGATACTTGTAATTCTCAGAAAGAGATGATGCATGATATGTATCTTTGAAACAGAATGTAAATGTTATACTTTGGCTCTTGAAGAAAAAGATTTCCAATGTGTGGATCTCTTTGCAAAAAGTTTTTAAATTTTTAGTGATTTTTGCTAATTCGCTGCTTGATGAACGCTCCCGCATTAGTTAATTATGTTTTTTATGAGTTGTATGCCACACCTAGTTTCCCAAAACTTGGAAGAACCAAATTTAGAATTTCAACCTCTCCTTCTTGTTGCTTGCAGATCATTTATCACGGGAACATATATATATATATAGGCATGGGATCAAGAAAAAACTATGTAGAGTGGATCCAATTTCCAAATAATGAGAAAGTCATTCCACTACGTAGAGAGATCAAACTCTAGCATTTTACAACCATTGCATACTTATATTACATTATAATACATACAATTAGACTTTCCTTTTGCAGGGCAAGAATATCTAGCCTTTCTTTTTAACGACCAAAAGGAGCCAATAAACCTTACAAGGACTTACATATCCTTCGAGCTAGAGTTTTCAACCCCTACAAGGGCTTAGCCACTCTTGCAAGCAGCTGGACACCTTCACAAAGGAGCTCCCCTTCTTACAATGAGTCTTCTGCCTTGATGGAATTACCCACTCTACTCAAGGATCTTCAACCTTCACCTTCTCAACTTAGAGAAGATTAGCACCTTCTCCATCACCTTAGAGAAGCTTCCACCAACTTTGTACTTGACAAAAGGGTTGGGAAAGGAAAGCTTTGAGAGCCTTACAAGACTACAATGGAGTAGATTTCTCACACATATCTTATCTCACTCATATGTATGTTTTGAAGTGTAATAAGGAGAGAGAAATATGCTCTAGTGGACTAAATACACTCAACTATAGCTAGAATCTTGAATAACATGAAGGAGCAACCTTGGATTGAACTCCAAGAGGTCCTATTTATTGTTGGGGATGTCCACTAGTGTCTAGAAGCACTGAGAAACAATTTCTAGTCTTTTGGGATGTTGCAACAAATCTATTTTTGATGTTTGTAACACTCCAACAACTAGAATCACTTTTTTTGCACATTATGTACAGTGCAATCGGCTGAGTTTCAATAAAGGTAATTCGACTCATTACACTATGTGTCAAAGAAAATTTGAAGCATCGATTATCCTAGATGAAACTCAACCGATCAATTAAATCTAATTTTCCATTGTAGGGAGTCGGTCGAGTTTTCCCTGAGATAAACTCGGTCAAATGTGGAAATTTCCAAAATTCATCAAGGGTGTAGGTTGAGTTTATCAAGGATGAAACTCGACCGAACATGCACTCTAAAATAAATTTTAGAAATAGTCATTAGAGAGATTAAATATGTGAATTAAGTTCTCCTAATATTTTCTCATCTTAGTTACAAGTCATAACATTATTACAAATAGTTACAAAAATTGTCCAAATAGTTTTAGGGCATTTCCCAAGAGTGCATTTGCATTGCTTTTGATTTAAACTAGATCAAGCTAGGGCTTTATGGAAATGAACTTTTTCTTATATCTAAACCCTAAAATCAATCTCAAACAAACATATTTGATACATATGAATGGAATGGTTAAGTCATCATCAAAATATGGACCATGTATAACACCTAGGTCAACATTCTCCCCCTTTTAGAATATGACACACCATTCTCAACTTATTGAAAAGGATTTGAAATTTAAACTTTTACCATGTGAATTGTAAGGGGATACATGAATGAACAATTGCAATTGCTCCCCCTCAATTCATGATTACCTCAATTTCCCTTTTCATTCACCTGTATGGTTAGTGTCTTCCAGAAAGAGGAAAGACCATAGCACATATATACTATTGAGTCCTCTTGCAAATTGAATGATATTTCATATAAAAGACTAGAAAAGGATCACAAAGTAATATCGCTGAGTCCACTTCTCCCCCTTTTTCATACCAAAAAGGCTGGGGGTAGAATAGCTATAAAACACATGTATTATCCATAGGCACCAACTACATAAGTAACCACCAAGCAAGCACCAAACATAGACAAAAATAGAGAGAACAAACAATCTAGAGTCATAATCAAAATATGGAAGAATATACCAAGAACTCATAAGCTGTAACCAAACAAAGAGTTAAGGTACATAAGATTTAGATCACAACATCATACATGTCCTCTCGATATGAAAACTACAAGCCATTGAAAATGACAAGTTATAAAAATAATATGCCCCAGATACAGTGTGACTGGCCTAAATCAAACGTCTAAAATAGAGCAGATCTAGAGTAGTCAGAATCTTAAATTTATAACCCGACATTCAGGCCCCGCGACTATTATATGAGGCCCGATGTAGTAGATCGGGGTCGAACCACAGGGACAAGTAACAGTAAGTGCTAAGAACATAGAACCTAGGCTCAGATACATCAAACGACAGGGGTAGGTTAAGATGGTGTTCCCAATAGAGTAGTATTACTCCAAACAAAACAAAGCAAGTAAAAGAAAGATAAAGAAACAAAATAAGAGAACAAAAGTAACAAACACGTGGTAACTAGATATGGATGGGAACTTGGATTGGGTTTCACCAACTAAGATCTATAACCAACATGGAATGCCCACACCCTTTGTTTACCCTTAGCAAGATTACAACCAATCATCATATATGTCTATTTCCTCCTCTCTCAAGCTTATGATAGATCTAGATTATAAATTTCTCTCTCTCTTGAGATGGCAAACAAACAATCATAAAAATAACCATATGATCATTAGATTTAACATTCCAACATTCTCATGCATTCATGGAACTCCAAAACACATAGATAAGGTTAGAGTTACTCTTTCAAGATACTAATAATCAAACATCACAAGATGGTAGCTAATCATACAAGTGAAGCATTAAGACCAAGAAGATAGAGATAATCTTTGCTAAGAGGATATATATTATAAAAGATATAAGTATATACATGTTGGGAGAGCCTTAGTGGCTACTCCCAACCCAAGCAATGAGTTTATCCACTCATGTTCATGAGTAGCAATATAGATTTATAGAGGTCCTTTTCTCTAATATTGCTCAATCCCTACTGATAGGCTCACACCAACTTTTTATGTTGATAATTTCCACTTTGTATTCTCTAATGGGGCTTGCTTCCAACCCCTTAGCTAGAGAGCAAGGAGGAGTGGAAAAAAGTTGACCAAGACTATTTTAAATGTAGATAATTCTTCTTAGGAGATTGATTGCAGGTGGCTAGATATCCCTCTGCAAGTCTTATGCTATAAATAAGTTTTCTTATGCATCACCCTGTGTGGTGAAGGTTTATGATGGAATCAAACATTGTAATAGTTAGATCACACATATTCAAATGCTACATGTTGGCATCTTGAACATACTTTTGAATAAATAGGATTAACGTCCCTTATAAGAAAAATAATTATGTTTGACATATGTGATGTTTTTGTTTAGTTGATTTAGTGGGGAGTGGATCCCCTCTTGGGTCCCACTCCTTACACCTTTTTTTGTGTGTTGGGTGATGTTTGGAAAGATATCATGTTTCCATAAGTGGAGTTGTGATTCTTTTTGACAATTTTGCCTACATGCAGAGAGTAGGATGAGGAATACTAAATATTGGCTTGATTAGAAAAAAGTTGTATAGCATTGTCATATTTTATAATATGGAATACCTTAGTAAGGAAGTGAACAAAAGTTCTTTTGAAGTGTGCATTAAAATTTCACACATATAATGATAATTGCATACATACTCCTAAAATTTATCGTCAATATTTTTTATTCAATTTTATTCATAGTCCTTAAGCTACCCAATACACCCAACATTGGAACTCACATTCGCTAAATTGACATTTATTTTCAGTTTAGCGTGACAATTATAGACCTCATACATGGAGAGAAAATCACTCAACTATTCCAATTTGAGACCCCCAAGGTAACAACATTCTAAATATGTGCCTATAAATCTATAATTAACACTACGACACGCAACAAAATTTCTAAAAAGCATAGACTACCAGTTGGTTAGCATTGTGTTGTGTACATTTACTCTTGATTAATGATGAAAAAATGAGAAAAAGACATACTGTCTGGTGAAAAAATTATTAAAAGAATAACCCACAAATCCTAATCCTCCTCACATCCATACCAACTCGTGAAAAAAAGAGAGCATGTTAGGTACCTCATAAGAGGCTCAAACACTTAATATCCAACACAAGTTGACACACACACACACACACACATATATATATATATGTGTGTGTGTGTGTATATATATATATATATATATATATATATATATATATATATATATATATAGGGTAGCGATCCAGTGAGAAACATTCTACGGTGAGAGCATGAGAGGCATTTGAATAACTACAAATTTGTAACTATTTTTTAAAATCCAACCGTATAGATGGAAAAAGCATCATTTTATTTACCTTCTCACAAAAAATCATTGCAATCAAACATTGTTTGCATGTCCATATGTACAATATACACTTTTTACATCCAACGGTCAGCCAGAAATTCAATGTAGAGCGTCAAAAAGTATTTGGTTGTTGTGAATGACATACAAATTGGATGGTGATAAAAATTTATAGGAAGGTAGATATTAAGGTATACTTGTAATCTATATGGTTGGATTATGAAAAATTAATCTATGTGGAGAGTTATTCAAATGCCTCTCATGCTCTCACCAAGATATGTCTCTCACTAGATCGTTACCCTATATATATATATATATATATATATATATATATATATATATATATATATATATAACTGAGTACAAAAATATTTAATATATGCCAACATAAGAAAACATATGTATGTTTGTGGGCCTTAGATTGAAAAAGAAATATCAACTTTAACTTTCAAAATATATACAAAACATGCCATTGATAAGTGTTGAGCATATTCACTATTTACCATGACGGCTTGAAAAATTGATTATTACTCAAGATAGTACAAAAACATGTAAACACCTTTAGTTGTGTATATATGAAGAAACTCATAACGTCAACCCAACATATGAACAAAGAAACTTGCAATGTCAATACATTGGAGAGGAAGCAATGAAGAAGAATAGTAACTTACTTTTTTTTTCTTGACTTGTTATTCCATTGTTTAGATGTTTTTGCTAATCTTGTATACATCAAGATTAGTGTATTATTTTCACACCATTGGAAACCTAGATAGATTAGAAACTTTTATATGTATATTAACTAAGATTTGGTTTGTAGTCACCATGTCATGAAAGTAGAGGATGATGATAGTACCAGATGGTAATAGGGAGGAAAAGTGTGTAGAGGAGAGGAATATTTTAAGGAAGTGAAAACATGAGGAAGATGCCATACTAGAGGAGAGATGTATTATGGAGAACAATGATGGGGGTATAGGTCAACAATGAACTTGTAGGAGGAAGTTGACATGCAAAAGATGGCAACAAGGCATATGATAACATTAAGAGGATGGAAAAGAACATGTTAGGGCAAAGAAACATAGGTTATAGGTAGAGTTCTATTCTCAGTTATTAGTCTATGTTAATTCATTTATGGTTAAAAAATGGTAAATCATATGAAATTAATGTCTAATGCTACATTTCAAATAACAATTTAGAACCACATATAGTAAGGCTAGAACCATTCTTTGTGTAACTATAGGTGATTTTCTGCTCATTGATTTACATATTACAAAAAAAGAATGTTAGGACAGTAAGGTTACCATTGCACCATTTTCTTTTTCCAATTATGAAAATCCATTAAGAATACATGTTTTATTGCATATAAAAAGCTTTGACAGAACCTTCCTTTCCTATGCATCGTCTTTTACGTGCATTGCCCATCATATTTGCTCCATTATGCAATGCTTTTCTTGAGATCCTGGCTAATCGCGATATTAATGAGGTAGTCATTCTTCCAGTTGTTCAAGTTGTGTGGTTCACGGCTTCGGCGCAATATGTCCATTACTCTTTATTCTTGGTGATCTTGTGTATATATGATTAAAATACTATATATGATTAAAATTTGAAAGTTATATCGTTGTGTATATATAATGACATTAGGTGCAACATATAAATAAGTTACAATAAAAAAATATGGAGAAAAATCAGAAGGCAACATAGTTTTTCTAAAAAAAATAGAAGAAACTAGCAATGAACAAAAATTTAAATTTGAATTTTTTCATAATTTGGGGTAGAATTAGATATCACAAGTAAGATCTGTGGGAAAGTGGATATAATAAATGTGCTTTACCTATATTTTACATGACATTTGCATGTGTAATAATACAAAAGAGCACCTGTAGGTAGGATATCTCTAGGATGCATTAAATTTTACTTTTCCCTTTGTTCTGAGTATACTAGCGGGTGGGTAAGTGTATGTGGCTAAAATTCTTCTTATTTTAAGGTATGGAGATGGGGGCTTGATGTGCCATATTTTGCGCTCATCTTTTCCAGCTTCCTGCTCCTTTGACTTACTATTGACATTTTTGCCTAAATTTCAACCCATATTTGGGTGCATTTCCCAAGGAACCCACTCAACCAACTTTTTTTCATTGTCTATCTGTGAGTGGTAGAGGCGAGGCCATAGTGTATGTTGTGCTAATGTTCTACTTGCGGTAACGAGGAAGCATGCTCGTCGGTTCTCTAGGTCTCATCTAGGTTTCGGTTGTATGACTCTTTTTTTCTTCCTTCCTTTGTCTCCCTCCTCCGGTTTCCTAAATATTTGTGTGGGCATGCCTAGCCCTTTTGGAGTTGTATGTGGGCTCAACACCCCAGGTGGGTATCCCTTTCCCTTCATCCCTTGTATAGGTAATAGGTCCACTAGTTCGATCGCATGCCCATGTAGTTAAGGCTCATTATTTCATATGAATATTTTCTTGAAAAAATATATAGACACTGTATGAGTTACATAACAGTTCAGAATAACTGTGTTGATTTTGGTTTGTTTTGTAGGGTGTAGTAACCGGGCCACAAACTGTGAGTATAATGTCTAAATTACGCTGCGAATTAAACGAGCTCTTAGACCAAAGTTTACTTGTGTGGATTTGGTTCAATTATTTGTGTAAATAAAATTCTTGAAAATTACATTGTTTTATATTCTAACACATAATACTGTCATTCTGGCTTGGTCATTTCGAGTTTTGACATGCAAAAAGAATTTCAAGTTTGATTTGGATCCTAAATTGGGTTTGTACTATAAAACATATGCAATGTGCAAAATTGCGATATTGGATCTTATAATTTTTCATAGGACGTCTAAAATGTCATGAGGCATCAATATTTGATCGATTTTAATAAAATTCACAATAAAATACACCTTGGGTCCTTTGAGGTTTACTATTCGGTTAAACAATTAGCATGAATTAGTGTGGTCTCTACAAATTAAAATTTGCACACATGAATGGCTTTTAATTTTTAACCAGATGAGCATCTTCGGAATTGACTCAAACTATTTTAGGTTGGATCAGGTAAGGTCTGAGATTGCCAGCCCTACTAACACATACCTTTGAAGAGTATCATAACATGGCATCCTTGTTAGATTTCACGGTGGTAGCCTAATGAATGGAAGTAAAAATATCACCTTGTGGTAAAGCTGGACTGAGGTAAGTGAATCTGTCATCTGTCCTACATATGTTGATATCCGGTTTCCAAGACAAGGACGGTGTGCAGTCGAAAGCCAAAGTGGTTGTGGCCGGATATGCTATTCCATTTCATTCTGCATGTGCCTTATTACATCCTTCCCGGATCCTGCGTCACCAAACGCAAGCTTTACACATGCTCCGTTTATTTCCCCATGCCGCTCAAAGACAAAGGGATAGATAATTAACATGCCGCGTCATATCTTGCCTATCTGAATGATTGCACGTCAATGATTTATAGCATCTGCACCGTTTTCCATGATTTCGACGTGCATCATTAGGAACGCCACGTCACCGGGGGTCTATGTACTTCCGACACGCTTTGCGTAGAAAACGACCCATGCCTTCTCATAACCAGGAAGGAGACCCCATTGGGCCCGGACTCCCATATCCACGAAGGAAGCCCCATGGGCCTATAGTCCCCAGTTAGGCAGTTAATCGTGTTGTGTTTTCGTTCTAATAGCACGAGGTGTCCAACATTCGTGGAAAATCAATCTGCTGATGACTGGCCTCTACCTTATTCCTACATAGTCGTTTTGTAAATTATATAGGGAGTTCAAAATGATCCAATCTGACTACAGCCTTTCGGCTTGCTGGGCTGTCGGTGTACATTGGTATTTTTTAACTGGGTGTGCTTGAGATCTCTTGAACAATTGTCAGGTGCCTTTAGGCGACAATTTCTGGCCCGTGGTGTAGCTGATATGAATTGTTGCTTCTTGTTCACTACCCTCTTGATGCAATGATTTACACTTTTCGGGTTTAAAAGAAAACGCAGAGAGGCAATGCATATCAGTTAGCCCAAGGGGTCATCCTACGGATTTTGCGGGTTTATATATGCGCAGGAGCACAAGAGAGGGTTTCGAAAAAACGGTCTTCGTGTGTCCGGCTGTCCGCGATAAGGATAGACTCGATCCTCGTATCACAAAAATGAGCGTCAAAAAGAAAAAGTAGATGCACAACTGCATTGAAAAAGGTGCTGATTCACATGATGAGAGATACTCACATACAAGATCTAAAGGATCAAAGGCACAAAGGCATTGCCGTTTGATTCAGCGGGAGAAATGCCACTACAAAAAAATACTCTTTAGTGAGGTACAACTACAAAGGAGATATCTCCTTCATTATTAGTCGGTATCTTTGAAAGTCTCACTTTCACTAATGATGGTTTGGGGTCTAATATTTTGAGAAAAACCTTTATTACCATAACCGCGACTTCACTATTGGAAATATATTACTTCATAACTAAATAAAATGGTTTCTCGCTGTAATTTCACTCTTATCCATCCAAACCAGCATACATCTTAATTTTCAAAATAAAAATCAAGTCACCAAACACAACACAATAAGGCAAGGCCCTGTTCATCTTTACCCGCAATAGATCGACCGACCACTATCATTAGGAGCCCTAGTACACCTTTACTGCATGCGCCACCTCCTTGCACTACATGGGACGATCACAAAGCCAACCTCGACTTGCCATTGCCAAACTCCCCTATTCACCTCTTGGTTATGTTGATGTTGCCCAGATCCCTCACATAACACTATAATAGGCGCCCATTTTATGATATGTTGCTACAATCTTCCTTCCGACATTAGGTGAGCATACTAATGTTTGGTATTATTTATTTTCTCTATACATAATCCCTTTTGAAGATAAGACTAGCATTTTGAGGGAAGGCGGTACAGTGGAAATATAACATTTTTAACAACAAAACTCTTAATCAGTGGACCCGTTCTAGCTATAAAATGATAGTATATTAAAGATATTAAATATACCTCAACACATACTAGTTGTCCAATAATTATAGATGTCTTTTGTTGCCAGAACTCACCCTTTCAAATTCAGATCCAAAGTGGTTGTTATTGTCACTACCTTCGTCTCACAGCTACACTTTGTGTTCTCCTTAAAGAATTTGCTTATCCTCAAGCCTCTGCCCAAGGGCCTCGACCTCGACCTCATCCATGCAGACGGGGGCTCTTAGAGCACCACCTGTGTTTCCAAGAGGGATATCAACTCACAATCATCAATGTGCTAGCGTTGATCGCTTACTTCTACTCCTATTACATGTTATTGTCCTTGAGATGATTTTTTCTCATTCTAAGAGGAAGAACTCTTAGATAGCTCATCTCACAGTGCGTGTGTCTTCCTTTAAACGCCCACCCCTTTATATAGGAGAGTCATCATGATGACCCCCTCCTCTTCTTATCTCCTATATAGGTTGATCAGATGGGAAAGGGTTGTCACCTAACATTTTTAGGATCCAGATTCAATAAATAATTAATGCTAATTAGTTATTTCAAATTAAATCATTGTTGATAACATAATTGGGAAGATAGAATCACGTCAAAGGAGTTATACGATTTAAAAAAGGAAAAGATGCCACATGAATGGAAATACTAGAAATAGTTAGCTAATACTCCATATGTTTTTATGTTTATTTCTTATGGTGCATATCTTTGGAAGTACATATCTTCAATCTTTATATTAAGCAACTAACATATATGTCGACAACCAAAATAGGTTCAGCTATCTATGCATTGTTTATGTGGGTGCAAAAAAATGTGCATGTAATTGTAACAATAAAACTGCATATCAATCAATTATTTACAAGAATCAAACTTTTAAGTTTTCATTTTATTTTTCAAGCCATTTCTATCTCCTTTAGTGTACCGATCCTTATTCCATCTACATATTTAGGCTCTGTTGGTTTACATGATTCTACTAGGATTGCAATTAATATCTTTTATAAGTAAAATTCCATGTTTCTTTGTGTAGAATTCATTTTAGAATTTAATTTTGGAGGAATTTTAGTCCCAACAAAGTGAGACTTTCATGTCGGCGACCCCCCTTGGTATTTTTTGGTAAGAAAAAGTCTCACACCTCGACACACACCCTTGAAGACCATTCCCATCCCTAATCGTCAATTCCAAATTAATGTATGCTTCCCTTCATCTTCTAGAACCAAATGCTCCCCAAAACCTTTCTCATCTCCACGTCCATCACCTCTTGTCTTCTTGGTTTCTCTCATATCTTTTCACCTATGTTGGTCCTTTTGTAATTAGTTATCTCATCTACTCTTCCTGATTGTTCTCTACTTTATCTATCTACATGTAACTCCCTAAACCATCATCCTCTATTTTCCATCACTGTTTTGCTCCCACAGTTGATTCTACGTATAATCCCTAACACCTTTGTGCATGATGTGCCTAAAGCCAATGTGCAAAGTTCTTGAAGCCTCTCTCCTTATCTTCATGCTCTCATCATAATTCAATTATGTATAGTTGATGCTTTGATTTGTTTTAATTAGGCATAAAAACAATTTCCGACCAATGTTATTATTTTTAGAAAAATATCTACTCCCCAACCACTTGAAGTTGTTCATTCTTGTTATTGTCTCTGGATTTTCCTATGTCGATTACAACAACAAGTGTTGTCCCTTCTCCAAGTTTGGCCATGAAAGAACTTCTATTTTTTCATCTACATATGTCTAGTAATTCTTGGTTGCATCCAAACTTAGGATGTGTAAGAAACACCCAGTCCCTTAAAAACCTTCCTATCTTAGTATTCTTGCATCCTTTGTTACTCCTTCCTAGTGAGCCAAATGTGGCTTTAGGGTTTAAGATCCAGTATTGGATTTCATGGTGACTATTCAAACAAAGAATTCTATCACATAGTCATCATTGGTTTACACTCATTTTATTATTAACCAACCATTTACTTGTGGGAATATTTATCACCTCAAACTACACTTATGAGGTCTCATCTTGGGTTCAGATAATCTTATAGTCATATGTGACAAACACAGTTCAATAAACATGTATTGGAGTTGAAACAACCATCTACTTTATATGTATTGAACAATCATCATGAAAACTATGGGAATCATCGAAAGTGATTATGAATGGTTATTCATAAAGTAACCCACACATATCTTTTAGAGAGAGAGGGAGAGAGTTGACCAAGAACTCAAAATTAGATCCAAACAAGACCTATTCCAATTTCATCTAAAAATTAACTCAAAGAACTAAGGTTTTACAATCATATCCACTGATGCGAACTAGGGTTAAGCTTGGTTCCAAGAGGTCTTGTCTCAGGGCCAAATTAGGATTGGACACTAAAACACTAAATTTGTCAAATTAATAATCCCCTGATTAGGAAACCTCAATTATTTACAAAATGAATCATAATCAAGAAATTATCATAAAATTTCATTAATACTTTAAAGGATCAATTATGTCACATAGTAGTCATTCTTTAAACAAGAAAAACATCCAACTCATCAAAATTAGAGTTTTTCAAATTACATCATCTTAAATGTGTGTGTAACAAATTCTTATGAATATGACGTAATCTACGTATTAAAACCATGATTTCTAGATTCTACACAATTTTTTATTAATTTTAGATATAATTTGACTATTTTTGGAACTAGATTTTTATTAATACAATTTTTACAAAATTAAAACATTTGGACAAATTACAGCCAGAAAAATATTTGGATGTGGTGCGACTAGATTTAATGGATGGGGCAAGTACAAAATTACCTTTGGGTTGTGAGAGGATATGTCAAACAATTTGAGGTTAGTTCAATCCTCAGCATGGATTCTTATTTCTTAGTCTGTGCATGAGCCAAGAAACCACATAGTGAATTACGTGGATAACTCACATCCTTAGGTCCTGGAAGGTGAAATCGTGGATCGAGTTGTCTTTGGACAAGTCTGGAAAAGTTGTCAAACTTTATGGTGGTTTTTTGGGGGGTCAGATGAGTTAGATGAAGGTTAGATAAGTATGGAGGCAACTACAGTTGTGAGTAGGATAAACACATGCATTTTGGGTGTGCACTAGCTAGAGGAAGATAGTTGGATGCCTCAGGGTAGATTTCCATTACTTATAATGGTCTATAGTGGTGTGAGAAGGACCTTCAATGAGGATCTCCAAGCATCAAGAGTCAGAGATCCATGATTAGTTTTGGGGCTTCCTTGAGCACAAAAGAGGGTAGGGTCATTCTTTGGGAGTCGACATGGATCAAATGGTGGACTTATATAGACTTAGGGTCAAGGGGAATGATGAAAATTGTCATCCATAGTTATTAGGTTAAAATGGGGTTTTGAGCATTATCTAATTGCAAGGAGCTAATGGTAGTTGAGGGGATGATTGATCTCAACTCATTCTTGTGATGCCAAAGGTATGAGAATCACACGATAGTAGTGGATTGTCAGGGAGAGAGAGGATGCGAGAAGCTCGATCACAAATTGTATGAGGGAGGTGGAGTACATACAAGGGAGGAGACTTATGTACTCATGGCTATGCTCATATCTGATGTCCGGGCCTGGATGAACTCTACTATCATATGTTTTGTTCTTTTCTTTCTAGATAAAAACTCAATTCAAAGTAATAATCACTTAGGACACATCATGGCCATACTTATCCCAAGTACAATGATAATATCTATTTATTTAATATCCAAACACATGCAAAAGATCAGAACATGATAACTTTATTTGTTATCCAAAAACTTAGTACTCAAGAAATACTTGACTTAATACATGAATTAGTTATTTGGGTTACCAACCAACTTGTAATATTTGGAATTTCATTTATTATCTCAAAATACATGTTGATATCAATCTAAAAAATTACTGATACTTAAGGTACGCTCTATACAGCTCTCAATTTGGACCATAATTACCTATTTGTAAACACAAAATAGTCCAATTTAGGATTTAATTGGATTCTAGAGACCAGGGTTAAATATAGGTCCTCTAACCAAAATCTTCATGATATTCCCATTTCGAATTTAAGTCTTTATTTTACATAATTTCCTCAATTGAAGTCTTAACTATCTATATTTGCAAATTAAGTCTAATATTATTCTCTGGTTAGACGAAAGACTCAACCAAAGTCCTAAGCTCAAAATTTTAGTCAAAGTCCTACCATTGCATTGTTATTCTAATACTTCTCAGATCAACTTAATTTGATCCTTAATATGACATTATTGAATTCCTAATAATTGAATTTAAAACTAACAACATTTGAGGTAATCACATTCACCTCTCCTAAATATACATTATGTCCCCAAAACTCAAATCATTTCAATTTAAGGTGGATGACAACTCTACTTCCATCATGCATTTAGTCATATCATGATTTTAGGGTTAAATCAAGTTGATCCTAATTAGGTCACTCATGATACATTGTTGTTCTAGATCAAGTGGGGCTTCCACATCATTCCTTAATTATAGTGAGATCAGTGCCTCACACAGGGAACGTAACAACTTATATACCTATCATTGTAAATTAGGTTCACCCTATGATGTAATATATATGATATTCATAAGTTTTGAACTACTTAAGATAAGGTCTTCCCATTTCAAGGTATTGAATTTTTGACCTCATATCTCTATTAAAGGTACATGCATTCTTTTTTAGTTTCTTGTGATCTTCTCTTGCCCAAGAAGAATGAGCATGGTTATATTATCCAACCTCTAATCATACATTAAGTATTCTTTTGAAGTTTTATGGTTCATATTCATGTGAGTACTTGACCTTTAAAAAGGAATCACCTCACCTATGAAGGAGTATCCTAGGTTAGGACCATATACTGGAGGGATGATTTTGCCAAATGAAAGTCTCTCCTTTACTTAGGCTTGAGACTACTCAACTTTAGATTCCTTCTTCCACAGAGAAAATCTTTCCTTCGTCTCAATCCAATTTTACCATTTTAGAGTATGAGTCCTATGATGGTCCTCACACCAAGTTACTTATATCTTATGCATCCATATATGTTTAAGTGCACATGTATCAAGTGAAAGATTCCAAATTACCACCAAGGCTATTTCCAAAAAATGATAATGAACTTCTATTTCTTGTCTATTATTGTTACCAAACCTACCAAGGGGTTTACCTACATTATTAGGCTAGAAAACCTCTTTCGGAAGTTTTTTTCTAAATAAGTATTATTAACTTTTGTTTAGGTGAAAATATGTATGCAAAAACAAAGGATAGAACCCAAACCATGTAATGTGTGGATTCAAATCCTTACAGATTGCATTGTTTATCATTTGGTTATTGTATTTAACTTAGGTATTGCAAAAAACTATATTTAAATATATCAATGATATGGAGAGATAATATTTATATGTTAGATCATGTAGTTAGTTCTATCTCAGGATTTCCATTGAATATAAAATTATATTCTCAAAGATGACTAGGCAATCACATACACCTAAATTAAGATGAAATAAATATTTGGATACAATCCAAATATAAATTTCACCTTATTTTGTGTGTGGATATGGCTCATCCACATATTGTCTTATAGTTATAATGTTAGGTTGAGTGATTTTCATCAAGTGACACCTCATTCCTAGACATATTTCAACTCCAATGAGTTCTCTAAATGCCACTAACCACAGTAGAAAGGTGATTTTCTCAAGAACCTTGAGTTTGTACACAACCTCACTTAGTATTTCATTTCATCGTCATTTATTTTTACATATACAAAAATTATGACACAAGTCATTCTGTTCTTTATATGTATATCTCATGCATCACTAGCCTTAGTTAGTCCCTTAGGACCTCTAGGGGTATAGGTACTCATGGAGAGAAAATTTCTCCTGACTCCTTGGGTCTCATGTACCACTATTGCTTTTCTATTTAACCCTAGAGTTGACTTAGAGATATCCTTGCATAAGTTTATCTAAGATGTTATTAAATCCCATTTTTGTCCCTATCATCATTTATGCTTTATTTCAAGATAATGGTGTCCAATATTTTCATGATTCTACATCTCATGACTCATCCCAAAGAATTTCTTTGGCTTATATGTGTTGTTGTAGGAATCCTTTTGAAATGTGAGTTCTTTCATGACATCTATATATTGAAATTTCACCAACCAA
Organism: Alisma plantago-aquatica; assembly: GCA_963693085.1. Lineage (NCBI taxonomy): Eukaryota > Viridiplantae > Streptophyta > Magnoliopsida > Alismatales > Alismataceae > Alisma > Alisma plantago-aquatica. Next base: position 226,034,275 of record OY856411.1, read on the forward strand.
GGTTTTACATAAATATATGTACTAAATCCCTTTTCAAAACTTTTAAAGTAGAACAAACACACACAAGAATATATATATATATGTATATATATATATGTATGTATATATATATATATATATATATATATATATATAGAGAGAGAGAGAGAGAGAGAGAGAGAGTCAGGCTAGTGTACACTTGAGTGTACCGGAGCCACCGTACACCTCAGTCATTTTTGAAGATGTAATAAATTTTTTTAAATCTAAACCGTTGATCTTATTAAATATCTTAACAACATACCATATAATAAATTTTATCTCATTTGGACACTTATAGGTCGTGTATCTAAAGGATGCAAAAATCAAGCATTTCAAATTAGTTTTGTGCATCGATTTTGTTGCCCTTAGATGAGTGACTTACACTCATCCAAATGAGCTCAAATTTTGTATTGGGCCTATTATTATTGTAACCATTAAGATTAATGGATTATATTTTGGAAAAACATGGTCTAGATATGCAAACACCATTGGGGTGTACGACGTGATCTGTACACTCGAGTGTATTCTAGCCTAACTCTCTCTATCTCCCTCTCTCTCTCTCTCTCTCTATATATATATATATATATATATATATATATATATATATATATATATGCTAGAATGCACTCGAGTGTACAAATCACACTATGCACCCCGGTGGTGTTTCCCTATCTCGACCATATATTTTCAAAATATAATCCAATGACATTCATTGTTATAATAATAATATACAACATACAAAATTTGAGCCCATTAGAATGAGTGTAAGCCACTCATTGAAGGACAAAATCAATGCACATAACTAATTTGATATGTATGGTTTTTGCATCATTTAGATGCACGAGCTATAAATATCTAAATGAGCTCAAATTTATTATATAATATGATATTAAGATATTTAATAAGAACAACAGTTTAGATTTCCAAAATAATTGCTTTATGATAGAAAACAATTGAGGTGTACAACATCTCCAATACACTCGAGTGCATTCCAACTTAACTATATATACATATACATATATATATATATATATATATATATATATATATATATATATATATATATATAGTCAGGCTAGAATACACTCGAGTGTACAGATCGCATGAATACACTCAAGTGAATTTGCATATTAAGACTATTTTTTGCAAAATGTAAATAGTTGATCTTCACCGTCATACTATAACTAGGCTACATACAAATTTTGAGCCCATTTGGATGAGTGTAAATCACTCATCTAAGGGCAACAAAATCGACGCGCGAAACTAATTTGAAATACATAATTTTTGTGGTCTTCATAACATGAGCTATACATATCCAAATGTGCTCAAATTTTGGGTATGAGTTGTTCACGAGATGTTTAAGAAGATCAATGGATTAGATTTAAAAAAAAAATAGTGCATCATAAAAAACTACTTGAGTGTATTCCGCTCTGGATACACTCAAATGTATTCTAGCCTGACTCTCTCTCTCTCTCTCTCTATATATATATATATATATATATATTGACTAGGTAGTTATGACAACTTACATAGATTTTATAAAACATTTATGCCATCATATCATAAACATTTAATTTTTCAGATCTTGGTCTCCCTAGGACATCCAGAGCTATTGATTTTTTTTACTGAAACCAACAACAAGGTGGTTGGCCCATCCTTAGAGGACAAATATGATATTGGGTATCCTCTTATTTCTCATTAGGAGGCTAGTATCTCTAGCCACATATATTGACCCCATTGGCTTCAAAATATTCCTCCTTCACAACATATTTCCCTTTACTTGGGATGACCAACAACAAGCTTAACACCACTCCTAAAAATGGAGTTCAGAGTATCACAAGTTGCTTCTATAATCATTGCTCTCTTATTTTGATTGTACTTCCTTAACCATTTGTGTGTATCTTACATATCTGCATGACTACTTGTACCTTACATACTTGCATGACTGCTTGTGCCTTACGTATTTGCATGTAAGAAAATCCACTGCAACCTAGTATTGGCAACTAAGTCAAGTTACCAGACTTATTTGGTTTTGCAAAATGCTAGAGTGTTAAGGAATTCCACTTATACATGAGCATCATTATATGCTAGCAAGGATTTGTCAAGCCAGAATGTTAATCAAATACATGCTTATATTTGTTGGTTGGTGTTTCCATGTCTTGGCCTTTGTTTTAATTTCTAGACATTCATCATCTAGGTATTACCTAACTCAAAAACATGTTGTTCCAATAACACAAAACATAGAAAGATTATTCCAAAATATTCTATGAATACATCCTATCTAATATTTATCCAAACCACATGTTGTGTGTCATCGTGCACCAATCACTAAGAAAGGTCCTAGAGTATAAACTTCTAACTAGGTTGTCAACTCATTGCAAATAATAAGTCAACCTTCTAGTAGTAAGGTATCTATTCAAGGGATTGTAGAAATCCAAAACTGAACGTAAGAAATAGAAGGAAAAATCCAATTTGTGAGAGTTTGATTATGCTACAGGAAGAAGTAAAAGTGCAGAAAAAATTTTAATTACGATCAATGATAAACGAGATTGGGAGTCTGGGGGATCACCATCAGTAGCCATGCTTTACCCAATGAATCAACTCTTACATTTCAATAATAAAACCAAGACAATGTGGATTTTGTCTTTTTGGAGGACAATCACACAAGGGTCAAACTTCCCACAAATCCATTGATCTTGGCTTTTGTAAATTCTCGTTCAACCATATAATATGTTACTTTCCTATATCTTATCTAGAGAGATGTGATTCCTATCTGAATTTCAAACCCATGGATCAAGGGATTATGTCACCATAGGTGATAACAAATAAGTCAAATAGGTAGAAATATCATAATCTAAATTAGGTGATTGCATCAAAACATCATGGGTTCATTCTTGTAAGGGCCCAAGATCTGATCACCCTCACATGAATATAATCATTCTACTAGAAAAAAAGTACATGATCAGTTGGATAAAAAGATAAAAATCACAATAAAGGGACTATGGGTTCATTCTTGTGGGGATCCACAATCAAATCACCGTACAAAATATATCAATTCATCCAATGATCAATGTAGAAACAAAGGAAAATCATTCTTTCATTAAAATAAGGGAGTCAATTACATAGAATAAGAATGGATATGGGACTATCCTCCATGCCCTAGAAGGAAATTCTTAGACATACTGTAAAGAATGACAACAAAAACTAGATAACAAAGGATATAACAAGTGATGACCTTTGGCTTGAAGTCCCCCTCCTTTTATAGGAAAAAAGGAGGGGCAAAAACTCTAATGATGGGAAGAATTTTGTATGGAAGCTGCTCAAATGGGCTGCTCATGGATGGTGAACTGATTGGTTCACTATCTGAGCCACTTGATTCATATCTGTGTGCAAACGAGTGAAGGGAAGCAGGTCAAAACCCTAAGAAAGAGGTGGTGGTGTCGTTTGACCAAGTCTTGGTCATTAAACAATAGAGTCATCTATTTTGAACTTGAAACGTCTGATTCGACTTTGGATCCGACCAATTTGCTGGATGAATCACCCCGTTAAAATGATGAATCGAGCGACTGCGTTGGTGGATCAACACCATGAAATGACCGATAGAAGCTCTAGAGTGGGGCACCGTACGTGAGTAAATTTTATCGACTCACTGGTTGAGTCACTCGACCCAAGTCCTGGAGAGATGATCTTTTGAGTTGATCATTTGAGAAGATGATACAATCTACTAGGGAGCTAGAATTATAATATGAAATCTATCATTCTTCGGTCTTTTAGGCCTTTGAAGTAATGTGAATGTTTTCCTACAAAACACATGTAAATTAAGTAAAAACTCCAATTTATGTAGGAAGAGCTCAACTAAGATAATTTATGCTAAACTTATCCAATATCCAACAATTTATTATCAATCAATGATAGAAAATGTACAAATAAAGGTGTTGAATTTGCACTCATCACTAGTGTCGTAAAGATGAATTCAGATCATTGGATCAGACTTTGAGGAGGTTAGCACATAGCTACATCATCAGAGGGAACACCGGGGTGCCATTAGGGGTTAGCAACGTCTACTATGCCGGTGGCTACTGGAAGGTGAAGAAGGTAAGGAGATGGATGGCGACTGTGGTTAGTCCATATAGTGAAAAAGATTATCATGGTGAAGAAGGAAGGCATGCTTATGACTGGTAGTTGTCATGGGAGCTTCTGTTGAACATGGAAATAATAGGTGGCAGTTGCCTTGCTTTCGTGACTCCAGTGGGCACGAAGAGATATCAATGAATAGGGTTCTATGAAGAGAAGAGGGAAGTATGGAGGAGGAGATACAGGAGAGAGGAAGACATAGATAAGGAGGAGGAAAAAAGAGGAAGAATGAGAAGAGTAGAAGAAATGGCCCAACGCCAGTTTTGGAGGCGCAAAGAGTGTGATCAGGAGAGAGGACCATAGGGGTTACACGTGACTTGGGAAGAAGATGTTATGTGGAGAGATTGATAAGCCAATAATGGCATTTAGAAGTAAATATCGGGAGCAATAAGGTGCACTAAACCTAGAAATTAAAATGGTTAGTTTAATGGGTAAATAAATTTTCATTGACATAAAAATTGAAAGGTAAGCTAATAATGATAGGGTGAACCTAATTTTGACATCAACTTTTCCTTTTGAACAAATTTTATGTTTAATTTAGTTTCTTGTATGTTAAGTACTAAATAAATATATTTATTACCTTTCATAGTCAATTTTGATATAATATTTTCGTATTTTCTCATTTTCCTTCATACTCAAGCTCTAATAAGATTTTAAAGAACCAAATCAAGGTTAAATTCTATTTATAGGTGATTTATATAATTAACACTGATTAGATAGTTAACCACTTAATAGATTCTAAAACCTCTTGTAATGGATATTTTCATCTTAGTATGATTTTTGATTCTAAACTTCTCTAGTTTAATAAAATTAAGGTAAAGAAACTTGATATTAATCATAATTGGAAATGTGCCTAGAAAATGAAAGTTGAGATATAAGTCTAGGTTCGGGTATGTTATAGGAACTCTTCGAATGGATAGTTGATGCTCTAAGCATTAGAAAACTGAGAGATATAGTCACTAGCGATGAAGTCTACCTTAAATCTAAAAGTTTATCTAATGCCCAACCTTATCTATCTTGAGCAGTTTTTGAAATCTAGAAATATAACTTACATATACTCCATGTGTTAGGAAATACGGGCATAGAGTAAGTGTAACATCCCTGGCCTGGGTTATGCTTTAACCTTAGGTGTTTTGATTAAGAAAGATGATTACATGCTTAATTTTATCTTGTGAAAAGTAATTAAGGTTCAAGAGGAACCTATGTTGCAATTCTAGTCCTTTTGAACATTGTTGAAATTAATGTTTTACTTGTTTTGGACTAAAGTGCAAATTACCCAAGTTGAGGGGTTTAAGTGCAAATTTTGCATGATAATATGTTCCTCATGTGTTGAATCATCATGAGAGTGAAAATGATGCTGAGGTATGGCTTATGGAAGCCTGAATACCAAGAAAGAGCTGATAAAGCAATGTATGTGCATGAAAACCTAGTTTTGGTGTAATGTGCAAATTACCCAAAACCTAGGGTGCAATATATAATTTTCCACTACAATAAGGTCCCTAATGTTTCTTGACATCATGTAAAGCAAAGAAAATGAGAGGGACTCCTCATTTGAATTAAGTTGGAGGAGAGAGAATCTTGATATTAAAATAATCAAGATTAATGCCTAATTGAAACCCTAATTCGATTTAGGGCAAAAATAAATAAAAATAATTGAAGGGCTTTCAACCAAAAACGAGATGGTTGAGTTTGCTCAAGTGTGAACAGCCTTGTGCCTTTTTTATGGCACGAAAATATCTCAAGGAGGTGAAAATTCCACTCACCTTATTAAAAGGAAAAATAATTTCCACTCACATATGGGATATTAATATAATAAGCATTAAGGTGCTTAATTTGCTTTTCTTTAAATCATGTCTAATTGAGAGGAATATGAGGCAAACAAGATAGCCTCGTCCCTAAGGAAGTTGAGGGGGAAGAGGCGGCCATATTTTTGGGATTAATTGGATTTTTTATAAAGCATATTCTTTTTTGGTCGGTCAAAAACGCGTGTTGCTTTTTTTTGTATTTTTCTTTGTTTCTATACAGAACTATCCATCTTCAAAAGTTGAAGATAGATTAAAAAAAATAAAGGGAAAACTATAACTTTACAATGAATTTCACAGAAGCATGGACCAGAAACCCCAGCCTATAATTTTAGGCTGAACTTCAGAATCAAACCTTCAAAGCAACAGGTACTTGAGAAAGACGACATCATAAAGCATAACAGGACTGAGACTCATCCATAGAACTCAACCATCATGACTGTACAAGCCAACCATGAGAGGGGAGCAGGAGACATAGAACCTCAACAGTCATCACTTCAAAGAAAAAAGACCAGGCTCGTGAGAACCAAGACCAACAAACCAGCATCATCCAGCCAGAAAGACAAACTCAACCATCATAGCTTTAATAGCCAACTATGAGAGGGGAGCAAGCCCAAGGAACACTGTAGATAACCATCCAGGCAGCCAAACACACCAAACCACATTTCACAAGGGCAAAAGAATATGAATCCGACACATTTCCATCTAGAAAAACCAGCTCTCCATCTTACCAAAGCAGCCTTCAGCCATAAAAGCCAAACCTAGCCCATCTGAAGGTGTAAAGCAGACCCACCACAGGGCAGATGAGCATAACCATAAATCAACCCAACAAAAGAGATAGCATCACCACTAAGGCACATAACTCAAAGACAGAACCAAGCAGCTGTAGGCACCAAAACTTCAGAAGGGGAGCCTATAGAACCAAGCAGACTAGCAGCTGATCTAGAACATCTAAGTAGCAAAACAGATAGGACAACATTTGGTTCTCTCTCCCTCCTTCTCAGATCGACAATAGCTTTTTTTTTTTAAATTTCTTTTGGTTTGTGTACAATGCTGTCCATCTTCAAACCCCTTCAGAGCCATATAATCTTCAGTAAAACCAGAGAAAGATTCCTAGCAGCAAACCATCAACCTCAAAAGAACCGAACAGGTCCCAAACACAAACCAGAGGAACCACAAACCATAACAGGTTTGCTTGAACGTCATGCAGAGTATAGAACAACAACTCAAAGATACATAGAACCACAGAGCCGATTTAGCACCTCTGAACAACAGAAAAAAAAGAACAGACAACCACCCTCTTCAGGAGACCAGAAAAGTCAGTGAATAATAAGGAGAATGTCATGCTCAATAATCCTCCAAAGAGTAATCACATCCTTACATATATTATCATGGACCCTTCTGTTTCGTTCAAACCAAGTATGATAGAGGATAGTAGGGATAGCAACACCAGCACTTGTACTCTTCATATTAATAATACTCTCCCAATTAATAGGAATAGAACTAATTAACTCTTTGTCCAGGGCTTTGTTCCACATCTCCATCATGAAGATGCAGCCAAAACATATGTGAAAAGTGTCATCATAATCATTCATACAAAGATAACAGATGGAGGTAACAGGAATTCCCCTTCTTCTGGAGTAATCAGTAGTAGGAAGTTTATTATGGATAGCTTTCCACATGTGGAACTTAGAATTCATACTGGATTTAGACTTCCAAAGCCACGAGAAAATGTCTTTCTTCTCACCTTTAGTTCTAATATGATCTCAAATAAAATTCAGCCTAACCTCTTTCTGCCCTTTGAAATAGTAGTTGTCATCTTGCTCCTTGTCAATATGCACATTTTCCAGAACTTCCAATAGCTTCTTAGAGCACCTCGAATCCTTAATATTCCAACAGCCATTTTTGATAATAGAGTTCAATTTAGCACCATTAGGTAAGCCAGCACGAACAGAATAATTATGCTCAACAAGGTCATGAAGGAATCTCCCATTAAGCCATGGATCTTTCCAAATATCAACACTATCCCCTTTGCCAATTTTTATCTCAAAGAATCCCAGCAACTCATCCTTAATACGAATGAGATTATTAAACATCCACGAAAAATTAGTGGATTCATTCACTCCAATTATAAAGCATATTCTCTCTCATTGAATTTTTATAAAAAGACCTTTTATAAGCCAAATGAAAGGCTTTTACGACCCCACTTCTTTTCCTTGCTTGGGAAATGACCAATGGAGCTTATGAGGATCAAGAAGATGACTCCCTACCGGTTGGTAAGCTTCTTGATCCATTTCACCTTGATTCCATCGTGGAAATCAAAAATAAATTATGGATTTCTTCCTATTTCGATCTCCTCTTCAATTCTAACCATTCCTTTTCACTCAAACCTTGAGGACGAGCCTTGGAATGGTGAAAGGAGTTGCATCCACCATTATTTACGTGGACATGGAGCTTTAGAGCTCAACTGGAGGTGTGTTTTATAACTTGAACCCATATTCATTGTTATTGAACTTAATTTCTGAATTCAATTGATTCAATTGCTCTTTTTGTAATACCCTTGATTAGTTGATGCAATTGCCATGAAATTGGCAGTAGATTTCGAAGGTTTGCAGGTTGATGATGATGACATCATCACAAGCACACACCTTATCCAAGGGAATGAGCAAACGGTTTTCAAAACTGCATGAACTAGTTAGTTGCAAAACCGAATGGACACTTTTGAGTTCAAAACCGTTTGGAGTATTTGGACTCCAAGACCGCATGGGTAATTCACACAAAAACGTATGGGTAATACACCCAAGATTGCATGGGTAATTACTCAAGACCGCATGGGTAATTTTACCCAAGATCCAATGAATAATTCACCTCAAAACCGAATGGGTTTCAGCTTCAAGATCGATTGGGTAATTTAGTCCAAAATCGAATGGGTAATGGACTCAAAACCGTTTGGGGGAGTTGACCAAGGGTTGACCATTTGAGAATCCTGTTCCTGATTATTTTGATTGATAACCCACCAAATTTTATGGATTAACTCCCAAGGAATCATGAGTTGAATGCTAATCAATTAGGCAAACCTAATTGGATTAAGTGCTGATTTTCAACTTGAGTAATGTAACTTTTTGGGAAAACGGTTTCAAAACCATTTGAGAGAGTTGACCAAGGGTTTACCATTTGAGATTCCTGTTTCTGATTATGTTGGTTAATGACTCACAAAATTTGGTTAATTAACTCCCAAGGAATCACGAGTTGAAGGCTAATCAATTGGGCAAACCCTAATTGAAATTAGTGCTGAAATTCCATTGAGTTGATTTGAGATTTTGGGTTGATTAGTCCAAACGGTTTCAAAACCGTTTGGGGATCACCCAAATGGTCTCAAGACCATTTTGGGGTCACCCAAGACCATTTGTATGTCTAGGGTTAAGTATGGTTGACCAATTGAAGGTCCAAAGGTACCAAATCACATTGCAATCAAGTGTTGAATTGTTGATCAGCTCAATAGACCAAACCTTGATGAAATTTCACTAGAATCCAAGGTTTGGATGAGACAAACGGTCTCAAGACCGTTTGGAGCTCATCCAAATGGTCTCAAGACCGTTTGGAGGTCACCAAATACCATTTGGAGGTCTAGGGTTGAGTATGGTTAAGCAATTGAAGATCCCAAGATACTAAGTTGAAGTGTAATCAATTGCTGATTTGGTGATCAATCCAATGATCTAAATCTTAATTGGTTGACTTGTATTTTTGATGATATGATGGGAAAACGGTCTCAATACCATTTTGTGGTCATCCAAACGACCTCAAGACCGTTTGGGGTCAGGTCATGCTCAATTTGGATGATGGTTCAATGGTTTCAAAGTAACTAATCTTACATTGATTAGTGTTGAAGGATCATCAATTCCAAACCCTAATTCAATTGATTCAAATCTTAATTGATGACTAATTGAGGGTCAATTGAGGTTAAATCAGTTGAAGGTTGACCTATTAAACTCAATTGAAGTATGAGTATAGGTCCAATTAATGATTGGTTCCATGAATTCAATGATTGAAGGAATCAACATTGGAAACCCTAATTCAATTGGATACCTTATGTAATGGAGGTACAATGTGATCGAATCTCTTGAGTATTAAGATGATGAATGATCCATTGATCCAATGATGATTAGTAATGATAATCAATGAAGGTACAAAGGTAGAAACCCTAATAGTACCTAAGTGATTAGTGCCAATTAAGGGATGGATCCCTAATTGCTTATAGGATCAATGACTTGGTACACTATGTTAATCATAGTTGTATGAACTTGATTGAAGGGTTGATATGACCTAATCAAGTTGAGAAGTTGATAGCATGAATTCATACATGAATATGATTCATGTGGTAATTAATTGTTATGATCCTTAAGTAAAGAGATCATGAAACTCTAATCATGAACATAAACCTTAATTGATAGGGTTATTGAACTCTAACACTAGTTGAGGGAGTTGAGGGTGATTCCATAGGAAACCCTAGTTGAGGGTGATTCTATGAGAAACTCTGATTAAGAATTAACACCACATGATGTTCTAATATTATGTTGTGATGAGAGGCCCTAAGAAGGGTGAAGGTATATGAGATTCTAATGTGAAGTCATAATGCATAAAGCCCTAATCCTAGGCAATATGACAATGAATTATAATCCAAATTTTAAGTAAGGATATAAAGAAACCCTAATGATGAGATAAGAGGAATGGCCTTATAAAGGTGAAACATTTCATGTGGTTTATTATATGCAACCTAATTGCAAGCAATGTCTTTAGCATTAGACAAGTCCATATTGTGGCAACACATCCCACTATCACAGAGACAGCGAGGTGTTATGCAAAAATGTGTAGAAAATCACCATAACCACAGATTACCAAAAACATGGGTTAATTAAAACCAATTGTGGAAAATAGATAAACTGAGAAACTATTACATTTCGATCCTCCTCCTGTAAGGAAACATATTACATAAACATTTACAAGCCCTGATACGTGTTCACAGCTTAGAGCAACAATTGTCTTGTCATCACATGAGTTCATCACCTGTTTATGTACATAAAGGCCCACATCCGGCCAGCAGTAGGATATACAAAGGATCAACAACTACATATCGTGAAACAACGTCAAAACACCCCCAAGGACCTGAGAGTACATGGATGACTCTAAGACTCTACTACAAAACAACCAAACAACAGCATATCTATCTCTTGCCTTCTACTGCTCGTCTTGCTGCTCGGCCACAACTCCGCGACCACCACCACGTCTCGCTCGAACACCTGAAAACCAGCAGGGTGAAACAATCGAACATTGTCCCAGCAAGAAACACAACTCCCCGCCAAAACTATAAAACCAAGAGGGATAAAGCAACAACAGAAGATAAACAGTAAAATGTAGAAATAATAACAGCTATTCGTATCCTCAAACTTACCAGGATGTATGAAAAGCACATAATCAATTATCTCTTTATGGAACATGATTGACAAGATAAGATTTATGAGATCTTACCACTTACTATAAGGAACATATAAGCAACTGCAAGTATAACACGATTAACTACACAAGCAAGGCCTCAAACAATGTTCTGTGTTTTGCCTTAAGCAATAAATACTATTCGGCTGGATTATGTATTATAATGCCCTGAGGAAGTGAACCGTACCACTCAAATCCAACCGACGGCTGCGAAACCCAAAGCCGGTGCCATACAAGGTCAATGGAAGAGTCAGACTCCATGACCTCCCACCTCGTAGTCAGTGTACGAGAACCAAACCAGGACCGCAGTCTCATGCCTAGTGGCCTCAGCCACAGGGTCAGCTCCATGGGCTACCCATCCTCTAGCCCGCCTTGGTATAGGTCTCGACGCTAGTAAAACTGAGCCACGGGCCAGTTCACCATGCTCTGAGCCATGAACGCATTCATGCTCTCGTATCACATATCCTGAGCCATGGGCCTGCTCACCATGCTCTCATAAATATCCTGAGTCTGCAACCGTAGTTGCACTCATTTTCCTCTCTATTTTAGGATAGGAGAAACCTTGCATATTCAAAAATATGTGCTCCAGGTTAACCCATAGGAGAACCCGTTTCACCATCACCAGCTCCTGACGATGATGGATCTATGGCCATGGCAAACTACATGATGTATTCCACTGTGATTAATTAGTGCATTTTATGTGGATTGCAAGATTCAACCAAGATGTATAACATGCAAACTATAACAAGAATAAATAACATAAAACTCTACATTACGCTTTTGTTGTAATCAACATCATTCTGACCCATCACAAGGATCCATTATTAAATGTTATCACTTAGCCTCTTGCCAATCATCCAGATCCATCTCAAGGATAATCACATTGCCATGGGATCTCAGTCCCTTATCACATAGTGCCACTTCCTCTCAAGGCTTACATCATCAACATGGGATAGCAATTCCAAGCATTTTAGCCAAAACACATCATGCAGGTTATCTCATTATCAAGGGTAACTATCAAAGCAATGTCACTCATCACATGTACATAGCCCTTTACTTGGCTATGCATCACCTGCATGGTTAGTATACACAATAATCATGGATTAATAGAAAGATCCTATTATTGTTATAAATCAACATAGGGTGACATCGATGATTATAGGCTTTATCATTCAGGTCTCAACTTGTGACCACAGTCATAGGTCATTTTATTAAGCAAACCATCTTATCTACTTATCATTATCTCATTATTATTCATAATATCAAGATGATCATATACACATGAGATGTTGTATTAAGATGCATAGATGTGGTCTACTATTTCGTGCACATCCAGGGTTACTAACAAAACCAAACGTGATACAAGAACAACATATCAGTTTCCATAAGGGATGGACCCTCACTGAAAGTACTCACTACCGTCACCAAAAATGGTATCGGGCAGGGCACTCTCCCTATCGCCCGACACCCATCTTCTGTCGTACAAAGCATGACGACGTCAAACTAATACCTGAACTAGGCGTGTTGGGCAACATATACAACCAAGTGACGCCCGATACACGCAGGGGTATCGGACAACACTCCACTCTTCTAAGTGTAACGACCAGGGTCACAACTAGCAAGGAAAACATGTCGTCCAGCTAACCGACACAAGATCTGGCTAAGGTGTAGCAGGGTTAAAGGTATTGGGTAGAGAATTCATCATGGAGAGACGCCCGACACGCACTGGTTCAAGGAGCAGGGTGTATCGTCCATCACAACCACTACAACATATCGTGTAAGGTTCTAGGTCAAGAGGTATATTGGGCGACACCTCCCCAAGATCATAACAGACAAGATGTAACTCCACAAGATCGTCATAAACCTCAAGCACAGGGGTATCGAAACCCTAATGGATCAAGAGGATGGCTCACCTCTCAACTTAAGAGAGAGAGGGCTCTTGCACATCTCTTATCACCAATCGAGAAACACAAGGAACAACCCTAAACGAGGTTCATAACCACCACAAAGCTCACCTTTCAAGTTCATGGTGAGAGGAGGGTATTGCTCAAGCAACTAGAACACAAGCTCACCTCTCAACTAAACGAGAGAGGGCTATTGCCCATATTACTAGCACTCAAGCTCACTCCTCTAGACCAAGGAGAGAAAGGAGTGTTGCTCAATAAGAAAACCCTAGAACAAAGTTCGGCCAACAAGAAGCAACTAAGCAAGCAACTAAACTAGCAACATGCATGGCCGATATGATCATAAGCAACATATAAGAACATAAAGGAAGGTAGTGTAGTTAGGGTTAGGAGTTATGTAACCCGCCTTAAGCAAGCTCCAAGCTCCTAGCACCAAGCTCCAAGCACCACCAAGGAAGAAGGAAACTCCAAGGAAGGATTGGCCACCAAGCTTGCAAAAGAAGAGAGTGTGTCGTGCACCAAGGAGAGGAAGACTAAGGAACTAAAGGGATCCTAAACAAGGAAAAGGAAACGCACATATAGAAGGGGATGGAGGAGAAACCAAAGCAAAGCAAAGCAAAGCAAGGTGTCGCCCACCTAGGGACACTTGTCCATGTGCACGAGCCACCACTCTATCATGCCTTAAAACACATGTCCAAGGACATTGCCACATGCAAGCATCGAGCACCAAGTGTCCACTAGTGGTGACACAAACGAGGTCAAAGATGGTCAAAGGTCCATGGGCGACACAGCCTAGGCGACACAAACCCTGAGCGACACACCACAGGTCGATACACCACACTACTGCTCGATACTAGGCCAAACAAGGCAAAGGCAAGGCGCACCAAGGCCCAACAAGCTCAACCAAGCCCAAGGCAGCTCAAGCAACGAGCCCAACCCTTCCTCTCAACACCGGAGGAAGTAAGGAGAGGGAGGAACACCTCATAAGGTGATGAACTTGCCCACAAACCCTAAACTTGGGTTAATTGCAAGTAACACCTCCAGCTCTCAACAAAGCACCAGCAGACCCTAATCACCACTAAAGGTGATTAGCAAACAACCAAGCACATGGTTTAGGAAAAACAAACAGGGTAAGACCTAAATGGAGGTCAGGGTCCTTACAAGCCATAAACCTCTACAAAGGGATTTTGCCCCCGAAATCCGAAGAGAAAAGTGAGGGATACTTCCTCCTCATCTCTTCCTCAAGCTCCCACGTGGCTTCCTCAACGCCACGGTGATGCCAAAGAACCTTTACAAGAACCAGATCCTTCTTATTTAGCTTCTTAACTCTTCTTTCAAGGATCATCACATGACCTTCTTCGTAGGTCACATCTTCATCAAGATCAACTTCGACTGGTTGTATCACCGTTCCTGTATTCGGATGACTTTTCTTCAGCATACTGACATGGAACACTGGATGTAACCTGTGCAACTCTGGCGACAGCTCTAACTCGTAAGCTACTTTGCCCATACATGCTATGACTGGGTAAGGCCCCATATATCTGGGTGCTAGCTTACCCTTCCAGCCAAACCTTAGCACACCTTTCCACGTCGAGACTTTAAGATACACTTTGTCTCCTACCTGAAACTCCAAAGGTCGTCGTCGATTGTCTGCATAAGAATTCTGCCTGTCTTGTGCCACTTTCAACTGTTGTTGTATCACTCTGATCTTCTCTGTTGTCTGCCGTACTAACTCAGGACCCAAAAGTTGATATTCATCAGACTCATACCAACACAACGGAGACCTGCACTTCCTGCCATATAAGGCCTCATAAGGAGCCATATCAATGCTCCGTTGATAACTGTTGTTGTAGGAAAACTCTATCAAACTGAGGTGTATGTCCCAATTGCCTAGGAAATGCAAAACACAAGCTCGAAGGAGATCCTCCAAGGTCTGAATAGTTCTCTCAGACTGTCCATCTGTCTGTGGGTGGAAACCGGTACTGAATCTCAACTGCGTTCCCAACGCTTTGTGCAACTGTTCCCAGAAATGACTTGTAAACTGAGGACCTCTGTTGGAAACTATCATCGCTGGAACACCGTGCAAACGTACTATCTCATCCACATATACTCAAGCGAGCTTCTCGGCTGTATATGTCGTCTTCACTGGTATGAAATGGGCAGACTTCGTTAATCTGTCCACTATCACCCATATGGAATCATGATTCCTAGTTGTCTTGGGTAGACCAACTACGAAATCCATGGTTATATGATCCCATTTCCACTGTGGTATCAGCAGGGGTTGCAACATACTTGCCAGTTTCTGATGCTCAGCCTTGACTTGCTGACAAACTACACACCTAGCCACAAACTCAGCCACATCTCTCTTCAAGCCGGGCCACCAATACAAGTCCTTCAGACTATGATACATCTTGGTGACACCTGGATGCATATCATACATCGATGTGTGTGCTTCCTCGAGCACTAGCTTTCTCAGCTCTTCAGCATCGGGGACCACCATCCTATCATGATAGTAAACCAGCCCATCCTCGGACTCATGGAACCCATCACGCTTTTCGCTGCCAAACTCTGATCTGATCAACTGCACTGCATCATCTATTTGTTGTGCATCTTTAATCTGCTATCTCAGCATAGGCTTGACTTGCATATGTGCTAAATGTCCAGCTAACAAGGAAACTCCCATTTGCACATTCATCTGTCACAAGGAAACAAGCATATCCCGTCTATGGCATACTAGGGAACTCAACTGTGTCTTCTTTATAGAGAGAGAAGAAGACTTTCAGCTAAGCGCATCAGCTACCACATTTGCCTTACCAGGATGATACTCAATGGTGCATTTGTAATCAGTGATTAGTTCCATCCACCGACGCTGTCGCATGTTCAACTCATGCTGTGAAAAGATGTACTTCAGATTCTTATGATCCGTAAAGATCTGACATATCTCTCCGTAAAGATAGTGTCTCCAAATCTTTAACGCATGAACCACTGCTACCAACTCCAAGTCATGAGCCGAATAGTTCTCCTCATGTTTCTTAAGCTGTCGTGAAGCAAAAGAAACCATATGATCTTCCTGCATCAGCACACAACCTAAACCTTTCTTGGAAGCATCGCAGAAAACAACGTAGCCTTTTCCAGGCTCTGGCAACACTAACACTGGAGCACTGGTCAACTTCTCCTTCAAACTCTAGAAAGCTTGCTGACAACGATCATCCCAGACAAAAGGTACATCCTTCCTAGTCAACCTCGTCATTGGCAACGCAATTGCACTGAAGTCTTTGATAAACCTTCGGTAGTATCCCGCTAAACCCAAAAAACTACGAACTTCTGTTGGCATCTTCGGCTGTTCCCATTCTACAACGGACTCCACCTTCCTCGGGTCCACTTTGACTCCTTCTGCAGATATCACATGACCCAAGAAAGTCACTTCTTCCAACCAGAACTCACACTTACTAAACTTGGCATACAACTGATGTTGGCGAAGAAGAGTCAACGCTTGTCGAAGATGTAGCTCATGCTCTTGGCTGTCCCGACTGTAGATCAAGATGTCATCTATAAAGACCACAACAAACTGATCTAAGAACGGACGGAACACTCGGTTCATCAAGTCCATGAAAGCAGCAGGTGCATTGGTTAGCCCAAACGACATAACCACAAACTCAAAGTGACCATACCTCGTCCTGAAAGCCGTCTTTGGTATGTCATCCGCCTTAATCCTCAACTGATGATATCCAGACCGTAGATCGATCTTTGAAAACACTATAGCACCACACAACTGATAGAACAAATCGTCTATCCTCGGTAACAGGTACTTGTTCTTGATCGTGACCTTGTTCAACTGCCGGTAATCTATACATAACCGCATCGATCCATCCTTCTTAACGAACAACACTGGAGCACCCCAAGGTGACGTACTTGGTCGTATGAATCCTTTCTCCAACAACTCTTACAACTACTTCTTAAGCTCTCCCATCTCCACTGGAGCCATCCTATACAGTGTTTGTGCAACTGGCTGTGTTTCTAGAACCACAGTGATCTCGAAATCAATCTCTCGGGGTGGAGGAACACCGGGGAACTCATCAAGAAACACATCCGCAAACTCTCGAACAACCAACACCTCCTCAAGGCTAGGATCTTTTGCCTTGGTATCCACAACATGAGCTAAGAACGCCTCACATCCTTGTCGTAACAACTTCTCTGCCATCATAGCCGATACTAGACACGTCAGAAGAATCTTCCTATCTCCTTGGAAGATCCACTTTTCTCCCGCATCATCAAACACAGCCTGCTTGGAACCACAGTCCAAAACAACCTTATACTTCTATAAGGTATCCATCCAAAGGATCACATCAAAACCATGCATATCAAGTGGTATAAGATCCACTTGTATATTGTGTCCCGAGAAAGATAAGACACAAGATGGACACTCTTCTCGAAGCGTCGAGGAACCATCAAGAGGGGTTTCTAACAACAAGCTATCCTTCTTACAACTAACAGGTAAACGACAGTTTTCAAGCATACTATAAGCGATAAAAGAGTGTGTAGCACCTGGGTCAACCAGAACAGATATAAAGCAAAAAGAAGACATATCAGAATTAAATAACTCCATCTGACCTGTCACCACTTGCGGGTTGACTATCGCCTCCGGTTGACTCATAGCATAAAATCAAGCCGTTGCTTGTTGTCCACGTCCTCTGCTTCCTTGAGCAGACGATCCTGCTTACGACGCTTGACCACGTCCTCGCCCTCTACTACTACTGGGCTGCGGTCTATCTGATCCTTACTGATTCTGTCTTGGCTGCTGCGTCACTTCAACATCTCTATTCAGGCAATGTAACTTGAGATGCCCGGTCTGACCACAAAGATAGCATGCCCTATCTTCAAACTATGGCCTAGATGGCCCTGTCACTGCCACTGAAGCTGTACTATGTGCCTTTGACGGTGAAGAAACATAACCTCTTCCCTTACTAGGAGACCACTGCGATGGTGCACTGGAACCTCTCATCACAGAAGGTGCTGAAAACCTTGGCTTCTTGAAGCCACCAAACCTTTGTCCCTGGAACTGAGCAGGCTTCTTCTTAGACATGGATTCTCTTTTTTCCCTTACCGACCGTTCGATTCTCCAGATAGATTCCACAAATGTAGAAAACCGCTCATGGTTCTCCAACGTAGAAAAGGTGTTGTCAGCTCAACACTCAGACCTTTCTCAAAACATCTGATCTGCTCTTCATCTGTTGCTGCCATGTGGGGATAAAACCTCAACAGATCCATGAACTTGGCCTCATACTCGGTGATGTTCATCATTCCTTGGCGCAAACTCTCAAACTGACTGATCTTCTCATCCAGATACGTCTTCGGAAAGTATCTGCTGACAAACTCGCACCAAAAAACCTCCCAACTGATCACCTCACCAGGTCGCTTCTCCCCCTCGATGCTCCACCAATGACCAGCACTACCTTTCAGAAGGTAGATAGCGTGCGTTACTTTGTCTGCTTTGGGGATGTCGAGGATTCGGAAGGCCTTCTCAAGACTCATCCGCCACAGATTGCATCCGCTGGATCAGCCGTTCCAGCATAGTCCAAAGCTCCGACTCGGCAAATCCGCTCAAAGGTCTTCCCAATACCCGATGTTTCACCATGGGGAGCCTGTGCTCTTGGCGGAAGCACTGGCAATCTTTCCACCATGAGATTCATCATAGCCATCACCTGCCCCATAAGCTGTTGATAGGCAGGGTGTTCAAGAATGGCTGGGTCAGGTTGGGGGACCTCAGGCACCCGATCTCCATGTGCCTGCCCTTCAGCTCCATCAACTGATGCAACATCGCTGTTCTCAGCAGCATGTTCTTCATGGTTTCCAGACATCTTGACTTTTCTTCCGCTGAGGGCAGAAGATGTTTGTAAGAAAATCTGGAAAACTCACAAGAACAGACACGAACCTAGTCCTAGATCACCGTAGACTCAGTGAACCTAGAGCTCTGATACCAAGCTTGTGGAAGCACATCCCACTATCACACAGATAGCGAGGTGTTCCACAGAAACGTGCGGAAAATCACCATAACCACAGATTACCAAAAACATGGGTTAATTAAAACTGATTGCAGAAAATAGATAAACTGAGAAACTATTACATTTCGATCCTCCTCCTGTAAGGAAATAGATTACATAAACATTTACAAGCCTTGATATGTGTTCACAGCTTAGAGCAACAGCTGTCTTGTCATCACATGAGTTCATCACCTGTTTATGTACATAAAGGCCCACATCCGGCCAGCAGCAGGACATACAAAGGATCAACAACTACATATCATGAAACAACATCAAAACGCCCCAAGGACCTGAGAGTACAGGGATGACTCTAAGACTCTACTACAAAACAACCAAACAACAACATATCCATCTCTTGCCTTCTACTGCTCGTCTTGCTTCTCGGCCACAACTCCGCGAACACCACCACGTCTCACTCAAACACCTGAAAACCAACGGGGTGAGACAATCGAACATTGTCCCAGCGAGAAACATAACTCCCCACCAAAACTATAAAACCAAGAGGGATAAAGCAACAACAGAAAATAAACAGTAAAACGTATAAATAATAACAGCTATTCGTATCCTCAAACTTACCAGGCTGTACGGAAAGCACATCATCAATTATCTCTTTATGGAACATTATTAACAGAATAGATAAGATTTATGAGATCTTACCACTTACTATAAGGAACGTATAAGCAACCACAAGTATAACATGATTAACTACACAAGCAAGGCCTCAAACAATGTTCTGTGTTTTGCCTTAAGCAATAAATACTACTCGGCTGCATTACGTATTATTATGCCCTGAGGAAGTGAACCGTACCGCTCAAATCCAACCGACGGCTGCGAAACCCAAAGCCGGTGCCATACAAGGTCAATGGAAGAGCCAGACTCCACGACCTCCCACCTCGTAGTCAGTGTATAAGAACCAAAGCAGGACCGCAGTCTCATGCCTAGTTGCCTCAGCCACAGGGTCAGCTCCATGGGCTACCCATCCTCTAGCCCGCCTTGGTACAGGTCTCGGCGCTAGTAAACCTGAGCCACAGGCCAGTTCACCGTGCTATGAGCCATGTATGCATTCATGCTCCCGTATCACATATCCTGAGCCATGGGCTTGTTCACCATGCTCTCATACATATCCCGAGTTTGCAACCGTAGCTACACTCATTTTCCTCTCTATTTTAGGCTAGGAGAAACCTCACATATTCAACAATATGCGTCCCGAGTTAACCCGCAGGAGAACCCGTTTCACCATCACCAGCTCCTGACGATGATGGATCTATGGACAGGGCAAACTACATGATGTATTCCACTATGATTAATTAGTGCATTTTATGTGGATTGCAAGATTCAACCAAATTGTATAACATGCAAACTATAACAAGAATATATAACATAAAACTCTACATTATGATTTTGTTGTAATCAACATCATTATGACCCATCACAAGGATCCATTATTACATGTTATCACTTGGCCTCTTGCCAATCATCCAGAGGACCAGATCCATCTCAAGGATCATCACATTGCCATGGGATCTCAGTCCCTTATCACATAGTGCCACTTCCTCTCAAGGCTTACATCATCAACATGGGATAGCAATTCCAAGCATTGTATCCAAAACACATCATGCATGTTATCTCATTATCAAGGGTAACTATCAAAGCAATGTCACTCATCACATGTACATATCCCTTTACTTGGCTATGCATCACCTGCATGGTTAGTATACACAATAATCATGGATTAATAGAAAGATCCTATTATTGTTATAAGTCAACATAGGGTGACATCGATGATTATAGGCTTTATCATTCAGGTCTCAACTTGTGACCAGAGTCATAGGTCATTTTATTAAGCAAAACATCTTATCTACTTATCATTATCTCATTATTATTCATAATATCAAGATGATCATATACACATGAGATGTTGTATTAAGATGCATAGATGTGATCTACTATTTCGTGCACATCCAGGGTTACTAACAAAACCAAACATGATACAAGAACAACATATCAGTTTCCATAAGGGACGGGACCCTCACTGAAAGTACTCACTACCATCACCAAAAATGGTATCGAGCAGGGCACCCTCCCTATCGCCCGACACCCATCTTCTGTCGTACAAAGCATGACGGTGTCAAACTAACACTTGAACTAGGCATGTTGGGCAACATATACAACCAAGTGATGCCCGATACACGCAGGGGTATCTGTTGGGTTTTAGGTAAGGCAGAGAAGGCAGCGGAAACAAAAATTTTCTCCTCCCCAAACCCACACTGAGGAAACGCGTCAACGTCTATACAATAGGAAGGTAAGGTTTGTGGAATCATACCTTGTCCCGAGGCTTGCTCGGCGACAATACCTCACAGCTAGTGTGGTCTTCACCTCCGGTCTTGGACGGTGTCTATGCAGCTCCTGGTCGCACCAGGACTCACGAATCCTCCTCTCACCGGGACTGTCGGGATTGAGAGTTGTCCTCCTGAGTGGCAAAAACCTCCCACCTCTGTAGTAGTCCACACAGACCACCTGGAATTCCAATCTCCTTGTCGCATAAGGAATTGGAAGGAGTCAAACCCTCCTGTTGGCATACTAGTCGCCAACACACTCTCCTACTACCAGTCACTTTCTGCAGTTGTCTTTCCCTTGTTGTGCCTCCCTTATCGGGTAGCACTTGCTCGGGCTCTCTCGGTTACCAAAACCAGAGAGAACGACAACTTTAGAGAGCAACTGGTTGCACTGAGTTGTTATCAGAGAAGCCCCCAATACCCCTATATATAGGAGGGTCATGGGACATGGTTCTCTATCCTGGGCAATGCGGGACTAAAGCAGGAGTAGAAGGGTTCAAGAATTTTCCACAAAAACAACCAACTGCGTCACCTGAACTGATCGTTTCAACACTTGAAACGGTCGGTTGGGCACTTGAGCCGATCGGATGGAGCTGAGTCGATCGTTTGGGGATCCCAATCGATCGGTTGGTACCCTGAACCGATCGATTCATGGTCCTGATCCAACTCAAATTGACTTTCCTTCTTTTTGTTTCCAATCGGTATCGAATACTAATCCTTGTCCCAATCAAATTGGGTAAGTGAAACAAAAAGAAATTTCTCACCAATTTTACTTTCCCAACTCACTCGGTTGCGCCAGTTGAGCCGATCGTTTCAACACTTGAACTGATCATTTCATCCTGTGCATGAGCCGATCGACTCACAACTTGAGCCGTCCGGTTCACCTAGCTCAGTCGATCAGTTCATCACATGAGCCGATCAGTTGGGAGTGCAGATTGTGCAGAAATAGTCAATTGCAGTTCTAATCAATATGATACTCTAATCAATCGATCCAACACCTTAAATACTATGATTTTGAGCTATCAATTAATTGAGTGTTTAATTGAACTACTAAACTTCTTTAATAATCAATCTAAACATAGTTTGTGGACAAAACTCCTCTTCCAAGTTAAATCCTATGTGTGTGACCCTGTAGGTCCTTTTTCACGTTGGTAGTGAAAGTCGATAACACTTATGACTTCACAAGCAATGAGCAGTGCCTAGTCACACATCATTGCTACCCAAGTGAAATAGAAAGTTGGAGAACAACTTTCAATCCTACAATCTGTGAATGGTGTTACAGTGAATGTATAATTCCTTTGTCACTGATATCCCGAATGAACTCGAAGCATGGACCAGTCATCCTGTCAATGTTCATTCACTTTCTTGATCTCAGAGTAGATTGGAAGAGATATGTATGCCATCAATATCACATACTGATTCACACATGCATGCACGCATTTCTCAATCCTACTCATCAAGTGGCCATGGATATCAAGCTCCCTCAGGAGGGACAAATCCCATATGTATCACTCACCCCTCAAAAGCCCCATGTGTAAAAGCCACCCAATCATCACCTTTATAAAAACCCATGTTTCAGGACTGTGTTTGATGATGTCAAAGTGTACCCAACGACATGTGTTGAGTGTAGTGATTTCAGGTCAAAGAATCACATTCACCACCATCACTATAAGTACTGACTGTGACTACCATATCATGGTTCCATGTGTCAAACTCACGGTGGGTCTGTCCGATACACTTGTTCTCTAACAAGTACCTATGTGTTTGGTTTGATATCTCTATATCATGACTAATGAGATTCTGTCATCAACCAACACCACAATCTAGTCTTGTGTGTCATTGCTGTCTATCCACCTTCCACAATGACATCCGACTAGGGACATAACAAGAATGTACAAACTCTTAGCATCTGTATGATCTCATCGTTTAGGTCCTCAACCTGAAAGCATACGTCATTGAGTACTGTCATTCTCTAGACATTCAATCTGTTCAATCACTATTTCATATGACTGAACCAGAAAGAATTGGAAGCTTGCCTTTGATGTTTATCAAATCAATCTTAATGTATCCCTTCAATCATCCCATGATTTTCTCTCAGGGCATACATACCGATAGTATCGGCCAACACTCCACTCTTCTAAGTGTAATGACCAGGGTCACAACTAGCAAGGGAAACATGTCATTCTGCTAACCGACACAAGATCAGGCTAAGGTGTAGCAGGGTTAAAGGTATCGGGCAGAGCATTCATCATGGAGAGACGCCCGACACGCACTGGTTCAAGGAGAAGGGTGTATCGTCCATCATAGCCACCACAACATGTCGTGCAAGGTTCTAGGTCAAGAGGTATATCGGGCGGCACCTCCCCAAGATCATAACGGACAAGATGCAACTCCACAAGATCGTCATCAACCTCAAGCACAGGGGTATCGAAACCCTAATGGATCAAGAGGATGGCTCACCTCTCAACTTAAGCGAGAGAGGGGTCTTGCACATATCTTATCACCAATCGGGCAACACAAGGAACAACCCTAAACGAGGTTCATAACCACCACAAAGCTCACCTTTCAAGTTCATGGTGAGAGGAGGGTATTGCTCAAGCAACTAGAACACAAGGTCACCTCTCAACTAAACGAGAGAGGGGTATTTCCCATATTACTAGCACTCAAGCTCACTCCTCTAGACCAAGGATAGAAAGGAGTGTTGCTCAACAAGAAAACCCTAGAACAAAGTTCGGCCAACAAGAAGCAACTAAGAAAGAAACTAAACTAGCAACATGCATGGCCGATATGATCATAAGCAACATATAAGAACATAAAGGAAGGTAGTGTAGTTAGGGTTAGGAGTTATGTAACCCGCCTTAAGCAAGCTCCAAGCTCCTAGCACCAAGCTCCAAGCACCACCAAGGAAGAAGGAAACTCCAAGGAAGGATCGGCCACCAAGCTTGCAAGAGAAGAGAGTGTGTCGTGCACCAAGGAGAGGAAGACTAAGGAACTAAAGGGATCCTTAGCAAGGAAAAGGAAATGCATATATAGAAGGGGATGGAGGAGAAACCAAAGAAAAGCAAAGCAAGGTGTCGCTCACCTAGGGACACTTGTCCATGTGCACGAGCCACCAATCTATCATGCCTTAAACACATGTCCAAGGACATTGCCACATGCAAGCATAGAGCACCAAGTGTCCACTAGTGGTGACACAAACAAGGTCAAAGATGGTCAAAGGTCCACGGGTGACACAGCCTGGGCGACACAAACCCTGAGCGATACACCACAGGTCGATACACCACACTACTGCCCGATACTAGGCCAAACAAGGCAAAGGCAAGGCCCAACAAGCTCAACCATGCCCAAGGCAGCTCAAGCAACGAGCCCAACCCTTCCTCTCAACACCAGAGGAAGTAAGGAGAGGGATGAACAACTCATAAGGTGACGAACTTGCCCACAAACCCTAAACTTGGGTTAATTGCAAGTAGCACCTCCAGCTCTCAACAAAGCACCAGCAGACCCTAATCACCACTAAAGGTGATTAGCAAACAACCAAGCACATGGTTTAGGAAAAACAAATAGGGTAAGCCCTAAACGGAGGTCAGGGTCCTTACACATATCATTAAAGATAGTTGGACAATTCTAATGGGTGGCCTATGCATTATATGCTAAAGGTGAGTGATTAGTGATGAAATGTATTAAGAAGGGAAATACCTTAATACAAGATAAGTTGGTTAAATCAAGAAAGTCTGAAATGATGAGAAAGTGATACATCAAGATATGATAGTTATCACATTCAGCATTTCAGGGTTATATACCTTGATACACTTCAAATCCAATATAATTGGGTAAGAAACATATGAAGTGTGTTATGCAACTACTATAATGAAATGTAATGAGTTGTTGTACTTTGATGAGTGTTAATTGATGTACCTTGAGAATGGGGTTACGCCCAAATGTTGAGTATGATGTAGTCATACCATGATGAGGATGAGAAATGAACTCATACCTTGAATTGATGATCATTAATGCTAAATGATAAGAGTAATGATCTTGAATAATCATTAATGATATCTTTGAATGCCCCAAAGGTATGGAATAATAAATTAAGGGTTGGACAGTTAATGTAATCAGGATTGGTTAAAGTCTAATACCTGGAAGAGGCTCAATGCCTGTAATCAGGAGTGGTTAGAGTCCACTGCGTGGCTGTGTAATCGGGAGTGGTTAGAGTCCGCTACCTGGCGGTGTAATCAGTATTGGTTAAAGTCCAATACCTGGCAGAGGCTCAATGCCTGTAATGAGGAGTGGTTAGAGTCCACTGCCTGGCTGTGTAATCAGGAGTGGTTAGAGTCCACTACCTGGTGGTGTAATCAGGATTGGCTAAAGTCCAATACCTGGCAGAGGCTCAATGCCTGTAATCAGGAGTGGTTAGAGTCCACTGCCTGGCTATGTAATTAGGAGTGGTTAGAGTCCACTACCTGGCTATGTAATAAGGATTGGTTAAAGTCCAATACCTGGCAGAGGCTCAATGCCTACAATCAAGAGTGGTTAGAGTCCACTGCCTGGCTGTGTAATTAGGAGTGGTTAGAGTCCACTGCCTTGCTGTGTAATCAGGATTGGTTAAAGTCCAATACCTGGCAGATGCTCAATGCCTGTAATCAGGAGTGGTTAGAGTCCACTGCCTGGCTGTGTAATCTGGAGTGGTTAGAGTCCACTGCCTGGCTGTGTAATCATGATTGGTTAGAGTCCAATGCCTGCCTATGTAATCGGGATTGGTAGCGTCCAATGCCTGGCGGTGTAATCAGGTTTGGTTAAAGTCCAATACCTGGCAGAGGCTTAATGCCTGTAATCAGGATTGGTAGCATCCAATGCCTGGCGGTGTAATTAGGTTTGGAAGAGTCCAATACCTGGCAGAGGCTCAAATGCCTGTAATGATGACATAGGATTGGTAATAACCCAATGCCTGTGTTGAGATATATGAGTACATGGTAAATGTAATTCCATAATAGTTTAACATATTGGGTAAGGCCAACAGATGAAACAAGAATGCTTCATGGGTGACATATTAAGAGAATGAATGTCACAAGAACAATTTGACATGATGGTATAATATGACGGATAAATTATATACATGTTCTTCCTATTACTTATTAATAGAATAGATGCTCTATTGTTCTATCATAAGTAGTTACAATGCTTGAAGATGAGAATGCTTTAAACTACTTATTCTCTGCCCAGTTTTATATTATAAAATTGCAATAATAATGTTTTTGGTGGAGAGTTATATCTCCCGGTGGGGCAATTACAATTGTCTCACCCCCGTGGGATCCAACTTTTTAGGTAGACGCGGACAAAGAAGCAGAAATTCCATTGCAGGGAATGGACATCAACAGTAACATCCAGGACATCAGTGAGATCTCAGGTGGAGATACTGCCTGTCAAGTTATGTAGTTAGAAAGTCCTATGTGTCGTCTCTGTACTCTCAGGTCCTCAGAGTTTTTAGTCAGTGTTTTATAAATCGATTTGAGGTTTTGGCTTGATGCCTCGAGATTCGTATGCTGTCTGTATATAATGTTTATAAGGCAGCTGATGATGTAGTCTCTGGAAAGAGATGGTATAGGTTATGTATGTTTGAACCAGAATGTAAATGTTATACATTGGTTTCTGATGGAAAGATTTCCTATGTGTGGATCTCTTTGCAAAAAGTTTTTAATTTTTAGTGATTTTTAGTAATCCGCTGCAAATAATTCGCTTCCTCTTAAGTTAATCTTGTTTTTGTGAGTTGGATGCCACAAATTAGTGGTATCAGAGCTCTAGGTTCGCTGAGTCTACAATGACATAGGACTAAGATAGTAGAGTCTGTTCTGGTGTCATCTAGTGTATCTGATAGTGTCTTCTGCTCGAATAAGAGAAGAAGAACTTAAAGATGACTGGGTCACATGAGGAGGTTACTGCTGAAAGTAGCAATGTTGCACCAAGAAGAGGTGCATGGGAGTAGGCAAGAGAGAGACAATTGCCTGAGAATCCCCTAGCTGATCCAATTATAATAAGAAAATCCTTCTTTAAGTATTACTATTGGAGAATTTAGGGCAATAGTAATGTATATAGTGGATCAAGCATTGGCAGTGTAATCTAGAATTACCAGTCCCAATGATGATGTTTTAGATATCAACATGATTTGTAATCAGCATCTGCAGGTTGAAGCAAAAAGGAAATGATGAATTTATGGACTTAAACTGAGTTTGTGCTCAACCTTAGCCTGTTGAATCAACCTTTGAGGAAGAGTTAGCCTGAGGCAGTGAATAATCCATGAATTATGACAAGTTAGACAAGATAATGTCATTCAAATATGTCATCTTATGAATTCCTAGATTAACTAAGAAAGGAATTGATTGAACTTTCCTTGATAGTCCTATGAGGACTTATGTTATGTATAGTAAAACATTACAAATGTTTTATGTTGTTCTTACCTCTATAAGAAAAGATGAGGTATAGAAGAGATGCCTGGATAAAATCCAGGGATATTAAATCTTATGCTTGTGATAATATGAAAAGAAGGAATATGATAGTATACAAAGTGCATACCATTTCATCTCAGTATTTATATACCCTAGCCAGGTATACAACTATTGATGATAAAGTGAGTATGGAAAATCTTAGATTGTTGTCTTTTTGATTGCTCTGATCAAGTAGTCATTCTGAGACAATCTAATGAGTATCATGAAATTAGGAATATGGAATGAATAAATGTGTCATATCCTAAGCATAAGAAAGAGAAGTCTGATATAATCTCAGATGAGCATGTTGTATGAGGAACTAAAAGTGTACTCCTCATAAGATAAGAACAGGAATAAGGGAGATGAACCCTATTCAATAATGCTGCAAGCATAATAGAGATCTTTCCCATAATCAGGAAATAGAAAATGTGATGAGATCATGAGATGATCATAAACATGCTAGATAATAATAAAGAAAAGAATAATGACATGCAACCATCCTTATAAATTCCTATGCTAAAGGCAAGGAACCTAGGATGAGACAAAGAGTAAATGCTTCATGAATAGTTGAAAATACATGAATTAATAAGAGGAATATGAATCCTTGTTTTCCTTCCTTTCAGGGACATGGCAATCAAGTGGGTCTTAGGACACTTGATGTGCATAAGATAAATATGTTCATGTGATCAATACTTAGAAAAGTATCAGTTTATCTTGGACTTTAGTTCCAAGATGAGGACATATGTAACAATTAATGTTCCAAGATGAAAGGAAGAGAAATATGTGATATGTTCTCAACACATGTGATAGATACCAAGGTGAAAGATTCTGGTATCTGAGAATTATCAGATGGTTTAGGTTGGCTACCTGGAGTGGTCAACTATGAAATTAGTCTTATTATATAAAATGATATGAACATCATATGTTAGGGGTTTATGCTTTGCATACACATGATATTAATAAAGGATGTATGATGTCTCTCTAAACAAGAAAAGTGTTTCTTGACACAAAATTGACTCCACAGTTAATGATAAGGGACAGTGGAGCATGTGTCTTGTGTGTTGATTCTATAAGAATCATGTATGAAAACACTTTGTGCAGATCAAAGCTTTATGGTGTCTCCATAATAAGGAGATGATATGTGAAGACTAGATAGTATGATGAATAAAATACATTTGTCTTCCTTTATATGGATTTCGGGGACGAAATCCTTGTTAGGGGTTTATGATTTGTAACATCCCTGACCTGGGTTATGCTTTAACCCTAGGTGTTTTGATTAAGAAAGATGATTACATGCTTAATTTTATCTTGTGAAAAGTAATTAAGGTTCAAGAGTAACCTATGTTGCAATTCTAGTCCTTTTGAACATTGTTGAAATCAATGTTTTGCTTGTTTTGGACTAAAGTGCAAATTACCCAAGTTGAGGGGTTTAAGTGCAAATTGTGCATGATAATATGTTCCTCATGTGTTGAAGCATCATGAGAGTGAAAATGATGCTGAGGTATGGC
This sequence comes from Alisma plantago-aquatica, assembly GCA_963693085.1. Classification (NCBI taxonomy): domain Eukaryota; kingdom Viridiplantae; phylum Streptophyta; class Magnoliopsida; order Alismatales; family Alismataceae; genus Alisma; species Alisma plantago-aquatica. Next base: position 226,063,987 of record OY856411.1, read on the forward strand.
TTATGGAAGCCTGAATACCAAGAAAGAGCTGATAAAACAATGTATGTGCATGAAAACCTAGTTTTGGTGTAATGTGTAAATTGCCCAAAACCTAGGGTGCAATATGTAAATTTGCACTTCAATAAGGTCCCTAATGTTTCTTGGAATCATGTAGAGCAAAGAAAATGAGAGGTACTCCTCATTTGAATTAAGTTGGAGGAGAGAGAATCTTGATATTAAAATAATCAAGATTAATGCCTAATTGAAACCCTAATTCGATTTAGGGCAAAAATAAATAAAAATAATTTAAGGGATCTCAACCAAAAACGAGATGGTTGAGTTTGATCAAGTGTGAACAGCCTTGTGCCTTTGTTATGACACGAAAATATCTCAAGGAGGTGAAAATTCCGCTCACCTTATTAAAAGGAAAAGTAATTTCCACTCACATATGGGATATTAATATAATAAGCATTATGGTGCTTAATTTGCCTTTCTTTAAATCATGGATAATTGAGAGGAATATGAGGCAAACAATATATCCTCATCCCTAAGGAAGTTGAGTGGTAAGAGGCAGCCATATTTTTGGGATTAATTGGATTTTTTATAAAGCATATTCTCTCTCATTGAATTTTTATAAAAAGAACTTTTATAAGCAAATGAAAGGCTTTTACGACCCCACTTCTTCTCCTTGCTTGGGAAACGACCAAGGGAGCTTAGAAGGATCAGGAAGACGACTCCCTGCCTATTGGTAAGCTTCTTGATCCATTTCACCTTGATTCCATGGTGGAAATCGAAAATAAATTATGGATTTCTTCCTATTTCGATCTCCTCTTCAATTCTAACCATTCCTTTTTACTCAAACCTTGAGGACGAGCCTTGGAATGGTGAAAGGAGTTGCATCCACCATTTTTTCCGTGGACATGGAGCTTTGGAGCTCATTTGGAGGTGGGTTTTATAACTTGAACCCATATTCATTGTTATTGAACTCAATTTCTCAATTCAATTGATTCAATTGCTCAATTTGTAATACCGTTGATTAGTTGATGCAATTGCCATGAAAATGGTAGTAGATTTCGAAGGTTTTTAGGTTAATTATGATGACATAATCACAAGCACACACCTTATCCAAGGGAATGAGCAAACAGTTTTCAAAACCGCATGAACTAGTTAGTTGCAAAATTGAGTGGACACTTTTGAGTTCAAAACCGTTTGGAGTATTTGGACTCCAAGACCGCATGGGTAATTCACTCAAAAACGTATGGGTAATACACCCGAGACAGCATGGGTAATTAATCAAGACCGCATGGGTAATTTTACCCAAGATCCAATGGATAATTCACCTCAAAACTGATTGGGTTTCAGCTTCAAGATCGATTGGGTAATTTAGTCCAAAACCGAATGGGTAATGGACTCAAAACCGTTTGGGGGAGTTGACCAAGGGTTTACCGTTTGATATTACTGTTCCTAATTATGTTGGTTGATAACCCACCAAAATTTATGGATTAACTCCCAAGAAATCATGAGTTGAAGGCTAATCAATTAGGCAAACCTAATTGGATTAAGTGCTGATTTTCAACTTGAGTAATTTAACGTTTTGGGAAAATGGTTTCAAAACCATTTGAGAGAGTTGAACAAGGGTTGACCTTTTGAGATTCCTGTTTCTAATTATGTTGGTTAATGACTCACCAAATTTGGTTAATTAAATCCCAAGGAATCATGAGTTGAAGGCTAATCAATTGGGCAAACCCTAATTAAAATTAGTGCTGAAATTCCAATGAGTTGATTTGAGATTTTGGGTTGATTAGCCCAAACGGTTTCAAAACTGTTTGGGGATCACCCAAATGGTCTCACGACCGTTTGGGGGTTACCCAAGACCGTTTGGAGGTCTAGGGTTAAGTATGGTTGACCAATTGAAGGTCCAAAGGTACCAAATCACATTGCAATCAAGTGTTGAATTGTTGATCAACTCAATAGACCAAACCTTGATGAAATTTCACTAGAATCCAAGGTTTGGATGAGCCAAACAGTATCAAGACTGTTTGGAGCTCATCCAAATGGTCTCAAGACTGTTTGGAGGTCACCCAAGACTGTTTGGAGGTCTAGGGTTGAGTATGGTTAAGCAATTGAAGATCCCAAGATACTAAGTTGAAGTGTAATCAATTGCTGATTTGGTGATCAATCCAATGATCCAAACCTTAATTGGTTGACTTGTATTTTTTAATGATATGATGGGAAAACGGTCTCAAGACTGTTTGGTGGTCATCCAAATGACCTCAAGACCATTCGGGGTCAGGTCATGCTCAATTTGGATGATGGTTCAATGGTTTCAAAGTAACTAATCTTACATTGATTAGTGTTGAAGGATCATCGATTCCAAACTCTAATTCAATTGATTCAAATCTTAATTGATGACTAATTGAGGGTCAATTGAGGTCAAATCAGTTGAATGTTGACCTATTAAACTCAATTGAAGTATGAGTATAGGTCCAATTAATGATTGGTTCCATGAATTCAATGATTGAAGGAATCAACATTGGAAACCCTAATTCAATTGGATAGGTTATGTAATGGAGGTCCAATGTGATTGAATCTCTTGAGAATTAAGATGATGAATGATCCATTGGTCCAATTATGATTAGTAATGATAATCAATGAAGGGACAAAGGTTGAAACCCTAATAGTACCTAAGTGATTAGTGCCAATTAAGGGATGAATCCCTAATTGCTTATAGGATCAATGACTTGGTACACTATGTTAATCATAGTTGTATGGACTCGATTGAAGGGTTGATATGACCTAATCAAGTTGAGAAGTTGATAGCATGAATTCATACATGAATATGATTCATGTGGTGATTAAGGTTTATGATCCTTAAGTAAAGAGATCATGAAACCCTAATCATGAACATAAACCTTAATTTACAGGGTTATTGAACTCTAACCCTAGTTGAGGGTGATTCATGAGGAACCCTAGTTGAGGGTGATTACATGAGAAACCCTAGTTGAGGGTGATTCCATGAGAAACTCTTATTAAGAATTGACACCACATGATGTCCTAATATTATGTTGTGATGAGAGGCCCTAAGAAGGGTGAAGGTATATGAGACTCTAATGTGAAGTCATAATGCATAAAGCCCTAATCCTGGGCAATATGACAATGAATTATAATCCTAATTTTATGTAAGGATATAAAGAAACCCAAATGATGAGATAGGAGGAATGGCCTTATAAAGGTGAAACATTTCATGTGGTTGATTATATGCAACCTAATTGTAAGCAACGTCTTTAGCATTAGACAAGTCCATATCATTAAAGATAGTTGGACAATTCTAATGTGTGGCCTATGCATTATATGCTAAAGGTGAGTGATTAGTGATGAAATGTATTAAGAAGGGAAATACCTTAATACAAGATAAGTTGGTTAACTCAAGAAAGTCTGAAATGATGAGAAAGTGATACATCAAGATATGATAGTTATCACATTCAGCACTTCAGGGTTATATACCTTGATACACTTCAAATCCAATATAATTGGGTAAGAAACATATGAAGTGTGTTATGCAACTATTACAATGAAATTTAATGAGTTGTTGTACTTTGATGAGTGTTAATTGATGTACCATGAGAATGGGGTTAAGCCCAAATGTTGAGTATGATGTAGTAATACCATGATGAGGATGAGAAATGAACTCATACCTTGAATTGATGATCATTAATGCTAAATGATAAGAGTAATGATCTTGAATAATCATTTATGATATCTTTGAATGCCCCAGAGGATGGAATAATGAATTAAGGGTTGGACAGTTAATGTAATCAAGATTGGTTAAAGTCCAATACCTGGCAGAGGCTCAATGCCTATAATCAGGAGTGGTTAGAGTCCACTGCCTGGATGTGTAATCAGGAGTGGTCAGAGTCTACTACCTGGCGGTGTAATCATGATTGGTTAAAGTCCAATATCTGGCAGAAGCTCAATGCCTATAATCAGGAGTGGTTAGAGTCCACTGTCTGGCTGTGTAATCAAGAGTCGTTAGAGTCCACTACCTGGCGGTGTAATCAAGATTGGTTAAAGTCCAATACCTGGTAGAGGCTCAATTCCTATAATCACGAGTGGTTAGAGTCCACTGCCTGGCTATGTAATCAGGAGTGGTTAGAGTCCACTGCCTGGATGTATAATTAGGATTGGTTAAAGTCCAATACCTGGCAGAGGCTCACTGCCTGTAATTAGGAGTGGTTAGAGTCCACTGCCTGGCTGTGTAATCAGGAGTGGTTAGAGTCCACTTCCTGGCTGTGTAATCAGGATTGTTTAAAGTCCAATACCTGGCAGAGGCTCAATGCCTGCAATCAGGAGTGGTTAGAGTCCACTGCCTATAACATCCCTGACCTGGGTTATGCACTAACCCTAGGTGTTTTGCCTAATAAAGTTGATTAGATGCTTGCACTTATCTTTTGAAAAGTAATTAAGGTTTTTGAGGAACTTATATTTTGATTTCAATCCTCTTTGAATAATGTTGAAACATTGTTTTGTTAATTTTGGACTAAAGTGCAAATTACCCAAGTTGAGGGGTTAAATTGCAAATTCCACATGATAAGATGTTACTATGATGTCGAGACATCATAAGAATGACTATGATGTAGTGGTATGGTTTTCACAAGCTTGGGCATCAAGATAAAGCTTGTAGAGCAATCCTTGTGCATTAAAACCTAGTTTTGGTGTAATGTGCAATTTACCCAAAATCTAGGGTTCAATATGCAATATACCACATCTAGAGGATCTCTCATGATTCATGGCATCAATTAGAGCAAATAAAATGAGAGGGGCATCTCATTTGAATTATCTTGGAGGAGAGAGAATCTTGACATTAAAATAATCAAGATTTAAGCATATATGGAACTTTAATTTAATTTAATGCAAAAAGAAATAAATTAATTGAGGAGCCCTTCAACCAAAATTTGAAGTATGTGTTTGCAATAGAGTTGTACGAGCTTGTGCCTTTCTATGGCACTAAAAGATCTTGGTTGAGTGGAAGCCACTCACATTATTATAATCAAAAGTATTATCCACTAAAGGATGGATATTAATATAAAATCCTTAAAGGTGCTTAATTTCTTTTCCATTAATTCTTGGATAATGAAGAGGCTTTGCAAGATTTTGAAGGTGGATTCGTGGCCAAGAAATGTAGGGGGATTTGATGGAAATTATTTTGGGATTTAAGGAAAATAATCCATTTTTCTCTTTCCTTGAAATCCCTTATATACATCTTTTTCCAATACACAAAAGGATCGTTTCCTTAGTTTTTCTCTTATCACTTTGCTTTGGCCGACCAAGAAAGAGCTCAGGAGCAGGAGAAGGACGAACACAACCTATTGGTAAGGTTTTGATCATCCTCTACCTCAGATTCATCAACTGCGTATTAAGGAGGGTGACATACCTAAGTCTGCTTTTTGAACAAGGTATGGTCACTATGAGTTAACAGTTATGTCGTTTGGACTGACTAATGCACTAGTTGCATTTATGGAACTCATGAATAGAATATTTCGACCTTTTCTCGATCAGTGTGTAGTCGTCTTTATAGATGACATACTGATCTACAATAGAGATACTCAGCAGCATGAGCACCATCTTCGTCAGGCTCTAACTTTGCTAAGAAAGCATAAGTTATATGCTAAGTTTAGCAAATGCGAGTTTTGGTTACCAGAAGTTTCTTTCCTTGGACACGTGATATCTGCTTCAGGTATTCGTGTTGACCCTAAAAAGGTAGAATCTGTCCTACAATGGGAGCAGCCAAAGACACCGACGGAGATTCGTAGATTCTTAGGATTGGCAGGCTATTATAGGAGGTTCGTTAAGAACTTCAATTCTATAGCTTTACCCTTAACCAAGTTGACTAGAAAGGATGTTCCTTTTTCCTGGAATGACAAGTGTCAGCAATCATTCCAGCTATTGAAAGAAAGGTTGACTAGTGCACCAGTGCTGGTATTACCTGGGCAAGGGAAAGGGTATATAGTTTTTTGTGATGCCTCTAAGAACGAACTAGGATGTGTGTTGATGCAGGATAAAAAAGTGATTTCTTTTGCTTCCCGACAACTTAAGAAATATGAGGAGAATTATCCAACACAAGATCTAGAGCTAGCTGCTGTAGTCCATGCCTTGAAGATATGGAGACATTATCTCTATGGAGAGATATTCTAGATTTTCACAGACCATAAGAACCTAAAGTATATCTTTTCTCAACATGAGCTTAACATGAGGCAACACCTATGGATGGAGTTAATCAAGGACTATGATTTTACGATTGATTATCATCCAGGGAAGGCCAATGTGTTTTTCGATGCTTTGAGTAGGAAATCAGCAATATCAACCCTAGATAGAGCACAATTAAATTCTTTGGTGTTCTCTAGGAGGGATATGCTTATCTCTTTAAGGCAAGACAATGTATAATTAAAAGTATCATTGTTATCTGGGTTGTTAGCTGAGATGCACATAAAACCTACTCTGACATAGCAGATTAAGGAGGCACATCAAGCTGATGTTGTAGTTCAATAGATTAGATCAGAGTATGGTAGTGAGAAACGAGAAGGTTTCTATGATTCAGATGATCAGGTAGCATGTTATCATGGTAGAATGATAGTACCTGATGTTGATAACTTAAGAAAGTTAGTCCTGGAAGAAGCTCATTCTTCTATGTATGCTATGCATCCAGGAAGCACCAAGATGTATCATAACTTGAAAGATATGTATTGGTGGCCTGGTTTAAAGCAGGATGTTGCTGAGTTCGTTATGCGGTGTCTGGTGTGTCAATAGGTTAAAGATGAACATCAGAAGCTCGCAGGAACACTGCAACCTTTGCCTATACCACAGTGGAAATGGGATCCTATGACCATGGATTTTGTGGTCGGTTTACCCAGAACAGCCAAAGGTCATGATTCCATCTGGGTAATAGTTGATAGGTTGACAAAGACAGCGCATTTCTTACCTATCAAAACAACCTATTCTGTTGAGAAGCTGGCATAGTTGTATGTAGATGAGATAGTGTGGTTGCATGGGGTCCCAGGTACCATTGTTTCTGACAGAGGTCCCCAGTTTATGAGTCGTTTTTAGGAACGACTTCATAAAGCCTTAGGCACACAGTTAAGGTTTAGTACAACTTTTCACCCTCTGACAGATGGATAGTCTAAGAGGACAATACAAACCTTAGAGGACTTGCTTAGGGCATGTGTCCTTTAGTTTGTGGGAAGTTGGAATCTACATCTGAGCTTGATAGAGTTTGCTTATAATAACAGCTATCCACACAGTATAGAGATGGCACCATATGAAGCTTTGTATGGTAGACGTTGTAGATCTCCCCTATGTTGGTATGAAACTGGTGAATATCAACTTTTGGGTCCTGATCTTGTGCAGCAGACCACCGAGAAGATTAAAATAATACAACAACAGTTAAAGAATGCACATGATAGGTAGAAATCCTATGCTGACAAGCGTTGTAGACCTTTAGAATTCCAGGTTGGAGACAGAGTGTACCTCAAGGTCTCACCTTGGAAAGGAGTTCTTAGATTTGGAAGGAAAGGAAAGTTAGCTCCTAGATTTATGGGGCCTTATCCAATCATGGAACAGGTTGGAAAGGTAGCTTATAAGCTGAAGTTACCACCCGAGCTGCAAAAGTTACATCCAGTGTTCCACATTTCCATGCTAAGGAAATGTCATCCTGACACAGAATCAGTTCTGCAGCCTATGGAAGTAGAATTGAACGATGATATATTTTACATAGAAGGACCTGTATCGATCCTTGATAGAAGAATTAAAAAGTTGAAAAAGAAAGACATAAGTCTTGTGAAAGTCCTCTGGAATCACCATGGAGTTGAAGAAGCAACGTGGGAACTAGAGGAAGAGATGAGAAGGAAATACCCTGCTCTTTTCTCTTAAAATATTTTGTAATGATTTTGGGGACGAAATCCTTGTAAGGGGTGGATAATTTTTATCATCCCTGACCTTGGTTATGCACTAAACCTAGGTGTTTTTCCTAATAAAGTTGATTAGATGCTTACACTTATCTTTTGAAAAGTAATTAAGGTTTTTGAGGAACTTATATTTTGATTTCAGTCCTTTTTGAATAATGTTGAAACTTTGTTTTGTTAAATTTTGACTAAAGTGCAAATTACCCATGTTGAGGGGTTAACTTGCAAATTCCACATCATAAGATGTTCCTATGATGTCGAGACATCATAAGAATGAATATAATGTAGTGGTATGGTTTCCACAAGCTTGGGCATCAAGATAAAGCTTGTAGAGCAATCCTTGTGCATTAAAACCTAGTTTTGGTGTAATGTGCAATTTACCCAGAATCTAGGGTTCAATATGCAATATACAACCTCTAGAGGATCTCTCATGTTTATTGGCATCAAGTAGAGCAAAGAAAATGAGAGGGGCACCTCATTTGAATTATCTCGGAGGAGAGAGAATCTTGACATTAAAATAATCAAGATTTAAGCATATATGGAGCTTTAATTTAAATTAATGCAAAAATAAATAAATTAATTGAGGATCCCTTCAACCAAAAGTTGAAGGATGTGTTTTCAATAGAGTTGGATGAGCTTTTGCCTTGCTATGGTACAAAAAGATCTTGGTTGAGTGGAAGCCACTCACATTATTATAATCAAAAGTATTATCCACTAAAGGATGGATATTAATATAAAACCCTTTAAGGTGCTTAATTTCTTTTCCATTAATTCTTGGATAATGAAGAGGCTTTGCAAGATTTTGAAGGTGGATTCGTGGCCAAGAAATGTAGGGGGATTTGATGGAAATTATTTTGGGATTTAAGGAAAATAATCCATTTTTCTCTTTCCTTGAAATCCCTTATATACATCTTTTTCCAATACACAGAAGGATCGTTTCCTTAGTTTTTCTCTTATCACTTAGCTTTGGCCGACCATGAAAGAGATCAGGAGTAGGAGAAGGACGAACACAACCTGTTGGTAAGGTTTTGATCATCTTCTACCTCGGATTCATGATGGAAACCCTAAAGCAATGCTTGATTCTTGGTTTTCTTCACCCGATATCCAATTCTAGCCATCTTGTTCATCCAATAGCTCAAGAACGGACCTTGGGAAGTTGTTGGAACTCCATCCACCATTAGAGCCGTGGATCTTGGATCTTGTAGATCAGATTTGAGGTGGGTTTTATAATTCAAACCCTTAATCATTGATATTGCATCAATTCTCTATATTTTGTCGATTGATTTCTTCAATTTGATACCCTCTTGATTCATTGTTGAAATTTCCATGAAAAACGGTTGCTGTTCTTAGTTTTTCTAAGGAGGATGATGATGAAATCATCCTAGATGGTTATCCAAAGAAAAATCCCAGGTCAAATGATCTCCTAAGTTGCTCAAACGGTTTCCCAATACGTTTGGGAGCAAACGGTTTCAAACCGTTTGAGATGAAACAGTTTCACCAAACCGCATGAGACCAAACGGTTTCAAAACCGTTTGGTGGAGTTGACCAAGGGTTGAAAGTTTGATAATCTTGTTTCTAATTATGTTGGTTGATAACCCACCAAATTTTATAGATTAACTCCCAAGTAATCATGAGTTGAAGGCTAATCAATTAGGCAAACCTAATTGGATTAAGTGCTGATTTTTCAATCTGATTAACTTGATTTTTTGGGCAAACGGTTTCAAAACCATTTGAGGGGGTTGACCAAAGGTTGACCGTTTGAGATTCCTGTTCCTAATCATTTTTATTAATGACTCACCAAATTTGATGGATTAATTCCCTAGAAATCATGAGTTGAAGGCTAATCAATTAGGCAAACCCTAATTGATTTAAGTGCTGATTTTCAACTTGATCAATTTGACTTTTTGGGTTGATTAGCCCAAACAGTTTCAAAACTGTTTGGGGATCACCCAAACGGTCTGAAAACTGTTAGGGGGTCACCCAAGACTGTTTGCAGGTCTAGGGTTGGATATGATTAAGTGTTTGAAGGTTCAAAGATATGGTACTAACCCTAATCGGCTAAGTGCTGATTTTGCAATTGAACAAGTTGATGTTTTGGGTTGATTGACCCAAACGGTTTCAAAACTGTTTGGGGATCACACAAGACCGTCTGGAGGTCTGGGGTTAATTATAATTGACCAATTGAAGGTCCAAAAGTACCAAATCACTTTGCAATTAAGTGCTGATTTGATGATCAACTCCATGGATCAAACCCTAATGGAATTTCACTAGAATTCAAAGGTTGGATGAGCCAAACGGTCTCAAGACCATTTGGTGATCACCCAAGACCGTTTGGAGGTCTAGGGTTGAGTATGGTTAGGTGTTTGAAGGTCTAAAGGTACCAAGTTGATTTGCAATAAATTGCTGAATTGGTGAGCACTTCAATGATCCAAACCCTAATTGGATGGCTTGGATTTGAGTTATAAGATGGGAAAATGGTCTCAAGACTATTTGGAGGTCATCCTAATGACCTCCAGACCATTTCGGGTCAGGTCATGTCCAATTTGGATGATGGTTCAATGGTTTTAATGTAACAATTTACACATTGATTGACATTGAAGGTTCATCGATTCTAAACCTTAATTTAATAGATTCAAACCCTAATTGATGATCAATTGAGGGTTAATTGAGGGTCAAATTAGTTGAATGATAACCTATTTAACTCAATTGAAGTATGATGATAGGTCCAATTGAAGATTGGTTACATGAATTCGATGATTGAAGGAATCAACATTTAAACCCTAATTCAATGTGATTGGAGGAGACCATATTTGGTCCTTTCAGTTTTGAGGAGGTTTGGGTCAAATGGTCTCAAGACCGTTTGGGACCAAACGATCCCAAACCGGTTGAGGCTTAAACGGCTTCAAAGTTCAAATTTTGTCAAACGGTTTCAAATGCTATTTTACTAAATGGTTTCACTAGTTTGTTCAAGATCATTTGAGGTCTAAGATTCCATGATCACTTGGAAGGTAATCAACCAAATTGTATGAACTCTCAAAGTGGGTGAAGGTCAATGGTTTAAGTAATCATTTACATGATGTAGTCCAAGGGAAAATAATCTCTAATGATCTTGGTATAATGCCATATCTTATGATGTCAATTCTTCTTTCAAGTTGAGTTGACTTAGATTAATCAAGGCTGAAGTAAACTTCATCTTGTAGAAGATGAGAGAGAAGATGCCCTTCATGAATGAATGTCTAGTTAGGGCATGATTCTTAATAGTGAGATCATGAAACCCTATTTATGAAGGTTAATGAATCATAACCCTATTTGAGGGCATTGATAGATGAAATTCTAATATATGATGATGATATAATCCTAATTCATAATGATGACATGGCAACCCTTAAATTAAAAGTACTTTTTTGATCATACCTACTGAGGGTGGATAGTAAACCCTAATCGGTTTGAAGTATTGATTTCATAAGTATAAAATGATTGTGGTGATCTTCTGTAGCACGAACGTGCAAGGTAGCACGGCCGTGGTGGCTTCCTCTTGCACGGCCGTTCTTGGCTGCACGGCCGTGGTAGCTTCCCTTTGCACGACCATTTTTGGCTGCTCGGCCATGCTGCTATATACTCAACTTGGAGTTGATTTGCAAGTAAATCAAATAGTGTTGCTATCATTATTATGCTGATATGAAATTGATGTGTTTGTTATCATCTATACTAATCATGTAGGTTTTATTAGATATTGAACATAGCCAGGTATGAGTTATGATGCCTTGTGTATTCAAAGCACTTTATGAGTTTTATAAGCAATAAGATGATATTTTTCCTAGTGAAATTTAACAAAAGAGATTGATAGGCTTTAAGAGCCATGTGAAATACATGCATTGCAATTATCATGTTTACACTGTCAGATGACTTGATGGCATCAAGTTATCTATTAAAGTGGTAACATGTGTTTTGATAATCTAAGGGTTTGAACACCCATATCCTTGAATCATGATGATGAAATGATAGGGGATTGAGTTCCCAATATTTATAAAGCTATGAGATGAACTTGATAAAAGTAGTACTCTTCCTTTACAACAATTGTTATAAAGGTTTATGTTTGAAAACATGCTTGATTCTAAAAGAATGCTGTAATGTACTTAAATAATCAAGTAAAATGATATAATGTAGAGCCCTGACCATAGATCCATCATCGTCAGCAGTTACATGATGGTGAAATAGGTTTTCCAAAGGGAAATCCTAGAGAGCATACTCTTGAGTATGTGGGGGTAATGGGTGCGAATATCCTTACACCCTAATGAAGGAATTGATGTGAGACAAACATTAAATCTCTCAATCCTTCATTATATGTATATGCCGGGATGATGTATCACTAATCTCCCGATGATGATGTTAATGCCGAATAGATGTGAGATAAACAAGAAATCTCTCGATTGCGAAGAGAGTACATCATGCCACTGTAACTCTAATAGCGAAGTTGCCAGTATACCCTGGAAAGCTATATTAGTAGATACACGAGACGTCCTGCATGTTATTCCTCACGCTGACTGAGGAGGATGAGGTCATAGAAATCTGGATCTTTTGATGACCTATGTATGGTACCGATTTCGACTTCGCAGTGGTCGGTTGGAGTATGAGTGGTATACCTCATCTCCTCAGGGCATAAGTATGTTTGTAAAATATAATGAGCCGTGTAGCATATCTGCTTAGGGTTGAACTATGAGAATCAATGGTTGAGGATGCATTGATTAATATGCCCTAGTTGGATAAATAATATACATGTTCTTCATATTCCTTATTAAATAAATGACATACTACTTTGTCAAGCTATAACATGAATGAAACATTTAGAGATTACTGCTCTACATTGTTTAGATACTAATCTACCTGTTGATAAATGTTTATATTTCTACTTCTCAGTGTTATTCTATTATCTGCAATAACAATAATTCTGGCAGAGAGTTATATCTCTTACTGGGACAATTTTCAATTGTCTCACCCCTGTGGGATTCAACTTTTTAGGTAGATGTCGAGGAAGAAGAAACCCTTCAGTGGGTGAGCAGCAACAGCAGCTGTAGCAACAGCAAGGACAGCAGTGATCCTCAGGTGGAGACACTGTCTGTCATGTCCTGTATATTGAGAATCCTATGTGTCGTCTCTGTACTCTCAGGTCCTAGGAGTCAGTAGATGGTTTAATATAGATCTGAGATTTTTGGCTTGATGCATCGAGATTTTGTTTACTGCTTATGTATAGTTTAACTGGGCAGTCAATGTTAGGACTCTCGAGATGAGATGATACAGAGATGTACTGATGAATCAACATGTAAATAACTTACTTTGGTTCTTTATGATATAATTTCACTATTTGTGGATCTCCTTGCCAAAAGTTTAAATTTTTAGTGATTTTCAGTAATTCCGCTGCTAATGATTCGCTTTCGCATTAGTTAATCCCGTTTTCATAAGTTGGATGCAACAATTGTTGGTATCAGAGCTCTAGGTTTGTTGAGTCTATAGAGACATAGGACTAAGGTTGTTGAGTCTGTTCTAGTGTCTTCCAGTCTATCTGATAGTGTCTTCTGCTCATATAGGCAGAGAAGAGAAAACTAAAGATGTCTGGATCACACGATGAACATGTTGCTAAAAGTAGTGTCGCTGCACACGGAGGAGGTGCAAGAGACCATGATAGGGAGGATCCTGTGCCGAAACCACCCCACTTCAACCAAGCTGATATGGGGAATCCAGCTTTCCAAGCTATGTTCGGGCAGTTTATAACTGCCATGACACACATGACTGATAGAATTCCCATACCTGCACCTAGGGCACCTACCCATCAAGAAGGACAAGGAGCCAGCAAGACGTTTGAACGACTTCACTGAGTTGGAGCCACAGAATATGCTGGGACAGCTGACCCAACAGATGCTGACATGTGGCTAACTGAGTTAGAGAAGGCCTTTAAAATCCTTAACATCCCAGAAGTTGAGAAGGTTAAGCATGTTGTGTACCTTCTTAAGGGGAGTGCTGGTCACTGGTGGACCATAGAGGAGGGAAAAAGGTCTGGTGTGAAGATCGAATGGGAAGTATTTCAACGAGAATTTGTCAACAGATACTTTCCTAAGACGTTCCTGGATGAGAAGATCTCTCAGTTTGAGAGATTAAGACAAAGACCAATGAACATTAGTGAGTATGAGGCTATGTTCATGGAGCTTTTGCGGTTATGTTTGCATATGGCAACCACAGATGAAGAAAGGATCCGGCGGTTTGAGAAGGGATTAAACGCTGAGTTGACCACCCCTGTATCTGCTCTGGAGAACAGGGAAAGATTTGCTACTTTTGTGGAGTCTGTCAGAAGGATAGAGAGGTCTGTGAATGAGAAGAGACAAACCAAGAACAAGAAGGTATATCCCCAGTTCTAAGGATCTTCATCCAAAGGTTTCAAGAGACTGAGGTTTTCCGTGCCTACACTACCACCTAGATTCAATACCCAGACGCAATGGACATCAAATAGGGGTAAAGGACAAAGTTTACCACCAGAAAGAGCTCACAGCTCAGCATCTGTGTAACATACTGAATCTCAGGGTCTTCCCTGCAATTTACCCACTTTTGAGCTTTTCTTGACCTTCGAGTCCATTTGGACCTTTTTCGTAAATTTCGCATCCTTTTGGATCATTTTTGGACTCCTTGTGCATTTTGAGCACAATCTGAGGTTAAAATCATTATTTACCCTCATGGAGGGGTGTTTGCACAAATAACCCACATTAGGAGATAAGTTAGGGCTAATTATGTAATTTGGTTATTAATGGGGTAATATTAATAGATAATATTTATTTGGAGTTTTTTGGATAAACATGTTAATAATAATATGTAATGTAATAAATTATGAGTGTAATTAACCTTTATTGTTTCTCTTTCCTCGAAATATGATTTTAATTCATGTTAATATGTTATTTTGTTGAGAAATGATTATTTGGATCTTAATGTGTTTTATACCTCGAATGTACTCACATGTTTCTCATTAATAAGCCTTTTCATATAATTCCTTCATTTTAATATATTATTATACTCTTTTATGAGCTATATATTTATTAAGGGCCTTATTAGGTATTAAACGAGAAAGTGATTTCATAGCATTGTAATATTCATCATTATAAGCCTATGGTTCAAATTTGGTGCTATTTGGAGTTGATTTGACCCCTCAAATGGATTTTATTAGCTTTTAATATGGTGTAAATATAGTTATTGCATTGATTTCATCTATTTCATTGGTAACGCTATTGTTCGGTTATTTTTACTTGTCACGCGCCCCTTTCATCTTCAGCACCATCGGACGGCTAGGATCCGATCATCTTGGACCCGGACGCGATCAGACGGCCGGGACTTTGTCCCCTACCTCCCGTTCACTGCGAGACTGAAGGCGTTCTCACGACAGTTCAACCCTCAACCCGATCTCTCTCCCTCCTTCACCATTTGAGTTGGGACTTGTCCCTTTAGCTTCGTCTCCTCACGACGGTTCCAGTGAACCCTTATTCTCCACCTAACTCTCCAAGGAAACGAAATGCCCATTTGGGTAGTGAGGGCTTCTCTCCACCCTCGAGTTACAGACGGCGACTTGAGCTCGCTCCCACCTATATAAGGTTCCGCCTAGCACCCTCGGGCCGCCACCTTTCTTCCCCTTCTTCCAATTGGTTCCCTAGTCCCCTAGATCTCCCTGACCTGCTCAAGGTGCATCTCCGGCAACGGCGGCCGAGAACTCGTCCTCCCGGCCACTTCAGTCCAATAACCTATACAGTGAGTTTCCCCAACCCTCACTCTTCAGTTTCCAACCCTCGGATCACCTCGCGATACCCCCGAACGCCTGGTCCTATAGACCACAGATGTGACCTCCACCAATGCCTACCTATAACCTGCTTTGGTGCTCCTCCGCCTACGGAAGGAGGTTCTTTGACTTCGCCTTGACTCCGTGAAGGTTATCCTGACCTCGGTTCTAGTTTTGGCAACGTTTTTGTGTGGTTTCACCCCCGACCTTGTTTCCCCTGTTTCCGGCTAGGATGGGTCTCCTTCCTCTGCTCCAGTGCACGCCTTGGTGCATTTTTGAGCTCACTGTGTCTGTGAGACGTCGGGGAACAAATTCCCAGTCTCAGCTTGGGACAAACACGCAAGGAAGCGGGCAGGAACAATGGAGCCTAGCCCCAGGTTGCTCCCTCTCCATGGCCGAGGAAGGAGCAATCGGGGTCAGGCAATGACCAATGCGCCCCTGCCCCTGCCATGGGCCATTGTTTTAGGGCTGGGGTATTCTGGACATTTCGCCCATGTTCTTCTTCGCTTGCACAACCAATTGATAGTTTCAAATGACGGTATTGCCCTCGCAGGTTAATCATTTCGATTTGGCCACCAGGGGTACTTTGGTACTTTCAGCCTTACTCACTCGCCTTTGACCTAGGTCAAAGAGAGTGGACCTGCTGATGCGGCCAATTGTGATTGGTCCGCGTCAGTGTGGGCCCGGCCTCAGTGGCCCAATCGCTTTTTATTTTGCCTATGTGGCTTTTTCCTAATTTCTAATTGGTCAGAATTACTTAATTCATAGTAAATCAACCATTGGTCAGAAAAATACGAATAAATAGTCGTTGGAAAGGATTTTTAATGTAGAATCTGATTTTATGATTTTTGAGACCTGATTCTCAAGGGTTTTCCGAATTTAGCTTTGAATGGCATTTTTAGTATGTTAAATGTTTTAAAATACATAATTAATTTATTTTAACTCTGATTTGTAAAATAAAATATGTTTTCTTATTCAAGAGAATATGACCAATCGTTTGGGCTTGGTTCTGAACCCTAAATCGTGGTTTTGTAAAATTAGGGTTTTTCTTATGATTTATGTCTTTAAATATATTAATACATGTGTAATGATGTAACTAGGATAAATGCGATGGTGATACAATCAGTTTGGTGGATGTGATGGTAATATCTAAGGTATGTGATGCCTATCTTAGTATGTGGAACCTATTTTGTATGTGACTCCTATTATGTGGACACTATTCAATTATGTGATGATCTCTATGGATGAATGTGAATGTAATTGTGCAAACTACCTATCTTTTAGTTGGGTCTTTTCCAACCCCACAATCACTATTGTGCTAGCCTGATTATCCCTCTAATTGCATTTATTGGCTCTTTGCTTATTTTATGCTTCTAATGCCATTGTGGCTCATTCATTTGAATAATGTGAAACTTGCTATATGTTGCCTCCTTTACTTGGAAATGCTTAATCTTGTTATTGCCTATGTGGCTCATTCTTTTGGAAATTTTTGGAAGCATTGTATAAAGTTGTTGCTTGTTGACTCTTTTACTTCTTGGAGTTCTTGGATATTATTGTGGCCTATGATGGCCTATTTGTTTATTCTTGGGTTTTATTCCCAATGCTATGATGTTATTTTGTTATACTTTTCACTCTACTGCCAGGTGAATGTTTATGCATGATATAGTTATTGGCCAATTGACAATGTAGTGTACATGAGTACAAACCACCCACAAGGCACTGAGGTTTTAGTCCTCCTGCCGGGCACTGGGGTTTTAGTCCCCCTGCCATTTTATATATTAGGCACTGGGGTTTTAGTCCCCCTGCCACTTTTTAGGTACTGGGGTTTTAGTCCCCCTGCCATTGGTGAGGTCCGGTAGGTGCCTCACCCTACATTGAGAGGATGTTGAGTCATAATTTATATTCATGCAAAATGTGATATTTGTTGATATTGAAATGTGGCAGTTTTTCTAGAATCTTATTCACTCATTTGCTCTCACTTCTTGAAATCCCATAATGGAATATTTTGCTTAGCTTATTGATTGTCTTTATCCTATTATTGACACATACCTTGTTTTATCTTTCTCTTGCTGGATGACCCCAACCATCCAGGTTAGGATCAGAGTGCGCAGTGGAAGCTTGGTGAACCTATGGCTAAGGATAAGGACAAGAAGAAAAGGAACATATAGTTTGCTTGATCATAGATGTTTTAATGTTTTAAGTTGATTTGTTTGGAGACAATGTTGTATTAGTCTAGTCTTCCTCTACCTAGATCCTTGTTCTTGTATAAAGATGTACTTCCTTTATGGGAAAATTTGTAATGTACTCTTTATACATTTTGAATATAGTCAAGATTTTAATTTCCGCTGCTACACAATTGGTGTTTTTGTTTATCATGTTTATAGTAGAGACTTGGTCTTTACAGCATGGTATCAGAGCATCAAGGTAGTCGGATTCTTGACTAATTCAAAATTGTCTCCTAGATACAACCCTTATCATATATAGTTTCTTTAGTAAGTTTTTCACCTTAGAGTTAACCTATGATGAAAATTTGATTTAGGATCATAATAATTTCATATTAGAAATAAAATTTTTCAACTTTTTGGTGAATTGTCTATTGAGTAGCGATTAGAGAAAGAAGTTGAAGTGATGGTGTCTAGAAAGGCAATATTTTCCTCCGCCCCACTAGCTTGGTTACGAGGACTCCTGAGCTCATATAACCTGGCCTGGCCTGATCTAAAACGGACAGCTCGAAATAGTCTACCCTTAGACATATTACCTTATTGTTGAATAACCTTAGAATCCTTTGTATGATTATTTGATTTATTTTCTCAAATAAAAATCATCTTGTAATCCTTAAGTATCTTATATGAGCCTTAGATTACCATGTTAGGGTTAAGTGTACCTTAGGCTATACCTTGAGTTTGGAAGGTAGAGTTTAGTAAGACTTTCTTGTTGGATCTGATACCCTTAAAATAGTTTGACTTAGTCAACCCTTTGAGTAAAGTGGTGGTGTTAGTACCTTGTTAGATTTTGGAGTTGTTGATTTTGAGGACGAAATCCTCTTTAGGGGGTTAGAGTCCCTCAATGCCTTGAAATCAAGAAACCCTAACTTATTAGACATGAGATTAGTAAGCTTATCTGTTTAGGGTTGAACAAACCTAATATGATTGCAATTTATCTTGTTTGCTTATGAACAAATGGATAAGTCATATAATTCTCATGCTTGAACCCTAATGTATTCTTGATGCACATAATCATTAATTATTCATATGTGAATATACATAGTTTTGATTAAGTTGCCCTAAGGGTAAAATGTGTATGGTAAAATACACCCTAAGGATGCTTTAACATGTAATGGTCATGTTGACCTAAACCCTAATATGTAATCATCTAGCCTTGACAACATATATGCATATATATACCCTTCATGCCTTTCTTGACACATTAGTGACATTAGGTGTCATCACATGATATACCTTAATGCATGTAAATGGATTATAATCACCTAATCATAATTGTGACCCGATTATCAGCATAGGTAAGGCATAGCACCTGGTTCACTAAAATATATCTCATTGATCATCTTATTGGTTTATGAATAAAATCTGTAATATGAAAATGAGTAATTTGATTCACATAATGCGATGTTAAATAGATCATAGTAATTAGTGTTGTGAGAGAAAATGATTAATGATGACATGGATATGAGCATGTAAGGTAGTGTGACAATATGTAACTTAAATATAAGCCATTAATGTGACACATTTAGTCTTGTTATTAGATTAATAATTTGTTGGATAAAATTATATGACATAATCTCACTTGATGTAGTTAATGGATAATAATATTGAGTTATTTAGGTTTTGACCTAATGCATTAATATATGTTGTACTGGATTAGAAAACCCTAATTGTGCTTAAAACCCTTGATGAGGGAAATACAATAGATATTATATTGAGATATAATTGTTTTGGATAAAATGTGGCACAAGTGATAGTATAAGGAATATGATACCTCCTCATGATAGAGTTTGTGCTAATAAGGCAAAGATGCTTATTATGTTGGGTTTGATAAAAAGGCTATAGGAAACCTTAGTAATACCTGACTTATGTAGATTTTGTGTTATGCCCTAGATTAAGGGTTATAACCTAGTTGTTTAAGGTTGGGATGTTACACACTCACCCTCTCTTTCCTCTTGTTGTGATTTCGGGGACGAAATCCTCTTTAAGGGGTGGTGTGCTGTAACATACTAAATCTCAGGGTCTTCCCTGCAATTTACCCACTTTTGAGCTTTTCTTGACCTTCGAGTCCATTTGGACCTTTTTCGTAAATTTCACATCCTTTTGGATCATTTTTGGACTCCTTGTGCATTTTGAGCACAATCTGAGGTTAAAATCACTATTTACCCTCATGGAGGGGTGTTTGCACAAATAACCCACTTTAGGAGATAAGTTAGGGCTAATTATGTAATTTGGTTATTAATGGGGTAATATTAATAGATAATATTTATTTGGAGTTTTTGGATAAATATATTAATAATAATATGTAATGTAATAAATTATGAGTGTAATTAACCTTTATTGTTTCTCATTCCTCAAAATATGATTTTAATTCATGTTAATATGTTATTTTGTTGAGAAATGATTATTTGGATCTTAATGTGTTTTATACCTCGAATGTACTCACATGTTTCTCATTAATAAGCCTTTTCATATAATTCCTTCATTTTAATATATTATTATACTCTTTTATGAGCTATATATTTATTAAGGGCCTTATTAGGTATTAAACGAGAAAGTGATTTCATAGCATTGTAATATTCGTCATTATAAGCCAATGGTTCAAATTTGGTGCTATTTGGAGTTGATTTGACCCCTCAAATGGATTTTATTAGCTTTTAATATGGTGTAAATATAGTTATTGCATTGATTTCATCTATTTAATTGGTTACGCTATTGTTCGGTTATTTTTACTTGACACGCGCCCCTTTCATCTTCAGCACCATCGGACGGCTAGGATCCGATCATCTTGGACCCGGACGCGATCGGAAGGCCGGGACTTTGTTCCCTACCTCCCGTTCACTGTGAGACTGAAGGCTTTCTCACGGCAGTTCAACCCTCAACCCGATCTCTCTCCCTCCTTCACCATTTGAGTTGGGACTTGTCCCTTTAGCTTCGTCTCCTCACGACGGTTCCAGTGAACCCTTATTCTCCGCCTAACTCTCCAAGGAAACAAAACGCCCATTTGAGCAGTGAGGGCTTCTCTCCACCCTCGAGTTATAGACGGTGACTTGAGCTCCCTCCCACCTATATAAGGTTCCGCCTAGCACCCTCGGGCCGCCACCTTTCTTCCCCTTCTTCCAATTGGTTCCCTAGTCCCCTAGATCTCCCTGGCCTGCTCAAGGTGCATCTTCGGCAACGGCCGCTGAGAACTCGTCCTCCCGGCCACTTCAGTCCAATAACCTATGCAGTGAGTTTCCCCAACCCTCACTCTTGAGTTTCCAACCCTCGGATCACCTCGCGATACCCCCGAACGCCTGGTCCTATAGATCACAGATGTGACCTCCGTCGGTGCCTACCTATAACCTGCTTTGGTGCTCCTCCGCCTGCGGAAGGAGGTTCTTTGACTTTTCCTTGACTCCGTGAAGGTTACCCTGACCTCAGTTCTAGTTTTGGCAGCGTTTTTGTGTGGTTTCACCCCCGACCTTGTTTCCCCTGTTTCCGGCTAGGATGGGTCTCCTTCCTCTGCTCCAGTGCACGCCTTGGTGCATTTTTGAGCTCGCTGTGTCTGCGAGATGTCGGGGAACAAATTCCCGGTCTTAGCTTGGGACAAACCCGCAAGGAAGCAGGCATGAACGATGGAGCCTAGCCCCAGGTTGCTCCCTCGCCATCGCCGAGGAAGGAGCAATCAGGGTCAGGCAATGACCAATGCGCCCCTGCCCCTGCCATGGGCCATTGTTTTAGGGCTGGGGTATTCTGGACATTTCGCCCATGTTCTTCTTCGCTTGCGCAATCAATCGATAGTTTCAAATGACGGTATTGCCCTCGCAGGTTAATCATTTCGATTTGGCCACCAGGGGTACTTTGGTACTTTCAGCCTTACTCACTCGCCTTTGACCTAGGTCAGCGAGAGTGGACCCATTGATGCGGCCAATTGTGATTGGTCCGCGTCAGCGTGGGCCCGACCTCAGTGGCCCAATCGCTTTTTATTTTGCCTATGTGGCTTTTTCCTAATTTCTAATTGGTCAGATTTACTTAATTCATAGCAAATCAACCATTGGTCAGAAAAATACGAATAAATAGTCGTTGGAAAGGATTTTTAATGTAGAATCTGATTTTATGATTTTTGAGACCTGATTCTCAAGGGTTTTCCGAAGTTTGCTTTGAATGGCATTTTTAGTATGTTAAATGTTTTAAAAAACATAATTAATTCATTTTAACTCTGATTTGTAAAATAAAATATGTTTTCTTATTCATGAGAATATGACCAATCGTTTGGGCTTGGTTCTGAACCCTAAATCGTGGTTTTGTAAAATTAGGGTTTTTCTTATGATTTATGTCTTTATATATATTAATACATGTGTAATGATGTAACTAGGATAAATGGGATGGTGATACAATCAGTTTGGTGGATGTGATGGTAATATCTAAGGTATGTGAAGCCTATCTTAGTATGTGGAACCTATTTGGTATGTGACTCCTATTATGTGGACACTATTCAATTATGTGATGATCTCTATGGATGAATGTGAATGTAATTGTGCAAACTACCTATCTTTCAGTTGGGTCTTTTCCAACCCCACAATCACTATTGTGCTAGCCTGATTATCCCTCTAATTGCATTTATTGGCTCTTTGCTTATTTTATGCTTCTAATGCCATTGTGGCTCATTCATTTGAATAATGTGAAACTTGCTATATGTTGCCTCCTTTACTTGGAAATGCTTAATCTTGTTATTGCCTATGTGGCTCATTCTTTTGGAAATTTTTGGAAGCATTGTATAACGTTGTTGCTTGTTGACTCTTTTACTTCTTGGAGTTCTTGGATATTATTGTGGCCTATGATGGCCTATTTGTTTATTCTTGGGTTTTATTCCCAATGCTATGATGTTATTTTGTTATACTTTTCACTCTACTGCCAGGTGAATGTTTATGCATGATATAGTTATTGGCCAATTGACAATGTAGTGTACATGAGTACAAACCACCCACATGGCACTGAGGTTTTAGTCCTCCTGCCGGTTATTGGGGTTTTAGTCCCCCTGCCATTTTATATATTAGGCACTGGGGTTTTAGTCCCCTGCCACTTTTTAGGCACTGGGGTTTTAGTCCCCCTGCCATTGGTGAGGTCTGGTAGGTGCCTCACCCTACATTGAGAGGATGTTGAGTCATAATTTATATTCATGCAAAATGTGATATTTGTTGATATTGAAATGTGGCAGTTTTTCTAGAATCTTATTCACTCATTTGCTCTCACTTCTTGAAATTCCATAATGGAATATTTTGCTTAGCTTATTGATTGTCTTTATCCTATTATTGACACATACCTTGTTTTATCTTTCTCTTACTGGATGACCCCAACCATCCATGTTAGGATCAGAGTGCGCAGTGGAAGCTTGGTGAACCTATGGCTAAGGATAAGGACAAGAAGAAAAGGAACATATAGTTTGCTTGATCATAGATGTTTTAATGTTTTAAGTTGATTTGTTTGGAGACAATGTTGTATTAGTCTAGTCTTCCTCTACCTAGATCCTTGTTCTTTTATAAAGATGTACTTCCTTTATGGGAAAATTTGTAATGTACTCTTTATACATTTTGAATATAGTCAAGATTTTAATTTCCGCTGCTACACAATTGGTGTTTTTGTTTATCATGTTTATAGTAGAGACTTGGTCTTTACAATCTGTATCAGTTACAGGATCATCCAGACCATAGCAGGGGATCAGAAGCTATTTTATATGTGGAAAGGTGGGACATCTGATGAAGGATTACAGAGCCTAAGAGGTGAGTGTGACTCAACCTCAAAGGCAGAGTCAGCAAGGTTCTCAAAGGATATAGTTTCCAGGTGGAGCTAGAGGACGTGGACAAGCGTCCCAAGCTGGATCATCGGCACCCAGTAATCGAGCCCCGAATCAACCACATGCGACGGTGAGATTCTATGCGATGAATCCACCTGATGCAGTGATCAACCCTCGGGTTGTGACAGGTCAGATGGAACTATTTTATTCTGATATGTCTATATCCTGCATCGTATATGTTTTAATTGATCCGGGTGCTACACATTCCTTTATCACTCAAAGTGTTATTCTTGACTGCAACATGACTACAAGTCATAGACCAGATAGTCTGTTGTTAGAAACTCTTTTGATGGGATCTGCTATTTTGTGGGAAGTGTGTTCTTCCTGCATTCTTTTCTTTTCTGGACATCGCATTCAAGTGGATCTTATACCACTTGAGATGCATGGGTTCAATATAATTCTTGGGATGGACACCCTATAAAAGTATAAGGTTGTCTTGGATTGTGAGTCCAAGAAAGATGTGTTCACAGATGAAAGTGACACATGGATCTTTCAAGGAGATAGAAAGATTCTTCCAACCTGTCTTGTGTCAGCTATGGTAGCTGAGAAGCTGATGAGGCAAGGATGCTTTGCATTCTTGGCCCATGTGGTAGATACCACTATGGAGAGTTCTAATCCTACTGAAGTTCCTGTAGTCAGGGAATTTGAAGATGTATTTCCTGAAGAACTTCCAGGTGAACCTCTGCCCCGAGAGATTGATTTTGAGATTAATCTAATCCCGGGCACACAGTCAATAGCACAAACACCGTATAGAATGGTGCCTACTGAGATGGCAGAACTCAAGAAACAACTACAAGAGTTGCTTGAGAAGGGTTTCATCTGACCAAGAACTTCACCCTGGGGTGCTCCGGTCCTCTTTGTTAAGAAGAAGGATGGGTCAATGCGGTTATGCATTGATTACAGACAACTTAATAAAGTAACTATAAAGAATAAGTATCCTCTGCCAAGGATTGATGATCTCTTTGACCAGTTGCGTGGTGCAACTATATTCTCAAAGATAGACTTGAGGTTGAGATATCATCAACTGCGTATTAAGGAGGGTGACATACCTAAGTCTGCTTTTAGAACAAGGTATGGTGATTATGAGTTCACAGTTATGTTGTTTGGACTGACTAATGCACAAACTGCATTTATGGAACTCATGAATAGAATCTTTTGACCTTTTCTCGATCAGTGTGTAGTCGACTTTATAGATGACATACTGATCTACAGTAGAGATACTTAGTAGCATAAGCACCATCTTCGTCAGGATCTAACTTTGCTAAGAAAGCATAAGGTATATGCTAAGTTTAGCAAATGCGAGTTTTGGTTACCAGAAGTTTCTTTCCTTGGACACGTAATATCTGCTTCAGGTATTTGTGTTGACCCTAAAAAGGTAGAATCTGCTCTGCAATGGGAGCAGCCAAAGACACCAATGGAGATTCGCAGTTTCTTAGGATTGGCAGGCTATTATTGGAGGTTCATTAAGAACTTCAGTTCTATAGCTTTACCCTTAACCAAGTTAACTAGAAAGGATGTTCCTTTTGCCTAGAATGACAAGTGTCAGCAATCATTCCAGCTGTTGAAAGAAAGGTTGACTAGTGCACCAGTGCTGGTATTACCTGAGCAAGGGAAAGGGTATATAGTTTTTTGTGATGCCTCTAAGAACGGACTAGGATGTGTGTTGATGTAGGATAAACAAGTGATTTCTTTTGCTTCCCGACAGCTTAAGAAACACGAGGAGAATTATCCAACACATGATCTAGAGCTAGCTGCTGTAGTCCATGCCTTGAAGATCTGGAGACATTATCTCTATAGAGAGACATTCCAGATTTTCACAGACCATAAGAACCTAAAGTATATCTTTTCTCAGCATGAGCTTAACATGAGGCAACGCCGCTGGATGAAGTTAATCAAGGACTATGATTGTATGATTGATTATCATCCAGGGAAGGCCAATGTGGTTGTCGATGCTTTGAGTAGGAAATCAACAATATCAACCCTAGATAGAGCACAGTTAAATTTTTGGTGTGCTCTAGGAGGGATATGCTTATCTCTTTAAGGAAAGACAATGTACAGTTAAAAGTATCATTGTTATCTGGGTTGTTAGCTAAGATGCACATAAAACCTACTCTGAGACAACAGATTAAGGAGGCACAACAAGCTGATGTTGTAGTTCAACAGATTACATTAGAGTATGGTAGTGAGAAATGAGAAGGTTTCTATGATTCAGATGATCAGGTAGCCTGTTATCATGGTAGAATGATAGTACCTGATGTTGATAACTTAAGAAAGTTAGTCCTGGAAGAAGCTCATTCTTCTATGTATGCTATGCATCAGGAAGCACCAAGATGTATCATAACTTGAAAGATATGTATTGGTGGCCTGGTTTAAAGAAGGATGTTGTTGAGTTCGTTATGCGGTGTCCAGTGTGTCAATAGGTTAAAGCTGAACATCAGAAGCCCGTAGGAACACTGCAACCTTTTCCTATACCACAGTGGAAATGGGATCCTGTGACCATGGATTTTGTGGCCGGTTTACCCAGAACAGCCAAAGGTCATGATTCCATCTGGGTAATAGTTGATAGGTTGACAAAGACAACACATTTCTTACCGGTCAAAACAACCTATTCTGTTGAGAAGCTGGCACAGTTGTATGTAGATGAGATAGTGCGGCTGCATGGGGTCCCAGGTACCATTGTTTCTGACAGAGGTCCCCAGTTTACGAGCAATTTTTGGAAACGAATTCATAAATCCTTAGGCACACAGTTAAGGTTTAGTACAACTTTTGACCTTTACGCAGATGGACTGTCTGAGAGGACAATACAAACCTTGGAGGACTTTCTTAGGGCATGTGTCCTTCAGTTTGTGGGAAGTTGGGATCTACATCTGAGCTTGATAGAGTTTGCTTATAATAACAGCTATCAGCACAGTATAGAGATGGCACCATATGAAGCTTTGTATGGTAGACGTTGTAGATCTCCCCTATATTTGGTATGAAATTGGTGAATATCAACTTTTGGGTCCTGATCTTGTGCAGCAGACCATCGAGAAGATTAAAATAATACAACAATAGTTAAAGACTGCACAGGATAGGTAGAAATCCTATGCTGACAAGCGTCATAGACCTTTAGAATTCTAGGTTGGAGACAAAGTGTACCTCAAGGTCTCACATTGGAAAGGAGTTCTTAGATTTGGAAGGAAAGGAAAGTTAGCTCCTAGATTTATGGGGCCTTATCCAATCATGGAACAGGTTGGAAAGGTAGCTTATAAGCTAGAGTTACCACCCGATCTGCAAAATTTACATATAGTGTTCCACATTTCCATGCTAAGGAAATGTCATCCTGACACAGAATCAGTTCTGCAGCCTATGGAAGTAGAATTGAACGATGATATATCTTACATCGAAGGACCTGTATCGATCCTTGATATAAGAATTAAAAAGTTGAAAAAGAAAGACATAAGTCTTGTGAAAGTCCTCTGTAATCACCGTGGAGTTGAAGAAGCCACGTGGGAACTAGAGGAAGAGATGAGAAGGAAATACCCTACTCTTTTCTCTTAAAATATTTTGTAATGATTTTGGGATGAAATCCATGTAAGGGGTGGATAATTTGTAACATCCCTGACCTGGGTTATGCACTAACCCTAGGTGTTTTGCCTAATAAAGTTGATTAGATGCTTGCACTTATCTTTTGAAAAGTAATTAAGGTTTTTGAGGAACTTATATTTCGATTTCAGTCCTTTTTGAATAATGTTGAAACATTGTTTTGTTAATTTTGGACTAAAGTG
Organism: Alisma plantago-aquatica; assembly: GCA_963693085.1. NCBI lineage: Eukaryota > Viridiplantae > Streptophyta > Magnoliopsida > Alismatales > Alismataceae > Alisma > Alisma plantago-aquatica. The sequence goes on from OY856411.1 coordinate 226,091,556, forward strand.
CAAATTACCCAAGTTGAGGGGTTAACTTGCAAATTCCACATGATAAGATGTTCCTAAGATGTCGAGACATCATAAGAATTAATATGATGTAGTGGTATGGTTTCCACAAGCTTGGGCATCAAGATAAAGCTTGTAGAGCAATCCTTGTGCATTAAAACCTAGTTTTGGTGTAATGTGCAATTTACCCAAAATGTAGGGTTCAATATGCAATATACCACATCTAGAGGATCTCTCATATTTCATGGAATCAAGTAGAGCAAATAAAATGAGAGGGACACCTCATTTGAATTATCTTGGAGGAGAGAGAATCTTGACATTAAAATAATCAAGATTTAAGCATATATGGAACTTTAATTTAATTTAATGCAAAAAGAAATAAATTAATTGAGGATCCCTTTAACTAAAAGTTGAAGGATGTGTTTGCAATAGATTTTTACGAGCTTGTGCCTTTCTATGGCACAAAAAGATCTTGGTTGAGTGGAAGCCACTCACATTATTATAATCAAAAGTATTATCCACTAAAGGATGGATATTAATATAAAACCCTTTAAGGTGCTTAATTTCTTTTCCATTAATTCTTGGATAATGAAGAGGATTTGCAAGATTTTGAAGTTCGATTCGTGGACAAGAAATGGAGGGGGATTTGATGGAAATTATTTTGGAATTTAAGGAAAATAATCCATTTTTCTCTTTCCTTGAAAATCCCTTATATACATCTTTTTCCAATACACATAAGGATCGTTTCCTTAGTTTTTCTCTTATCACTTTGCTTTGGCCGACCAAGAAAGAGCTCAGGAGCAGGAGAATGACGAACACAACCTGTTGGTAAGGTTTTGATCATCTTCTACCTCGGATTCATGGTGGAAACCCTAAATCAATGCTTGATTCTTGGCTTTCTTCACCCGATTTCCAATTCTAGCCATCTTGTTCATCCAATAGCTCAAGAACGGATCTAGGGAAGTTGTTGGAACTCCATCCACCATTAGAGCCTTGGATCTTGGAGCTTGGAGATCAAATTTGAGGTGGGTTTTATAATTCAAACCCCTAATCATTGATATTGCATCAATTCTGTATACTTTGTTGATTGATTTCTTCAATTTGATACCCTCTTGATTCATTGTTGAAATTTCCATGAAAAACGGTTGTTGTTCTTGGTTGTTATAAGGAGGATGATGATAACATCATCCTTGATGGTTATCCAAAGAAAAATCCCAGGTCAAACGATCTACTAAGTTGCTCAAACGGTTTCCCAAACCGTTTGGGAGCAAACGGTTTCAAACCGTTTGAAATGAAACGGTTTCACCAAACCGCATGAGACCAAACGGTTTCAAAACCGTTTGGTGGAGTTGACCAAGGGTTGACAGTTTGAGAATCCTGTTCCTAATTATTTTGGTTGATAACCCACCAAATTGTATGGATTAACTCCCAAGGAATCATGAGTTGAAGGCTAATCAGTTAGGCAAACCTAATTGGATTAAGTGCTGATTTTTCAATCTGATTAACTTGACTTTTTGGGCAAACAGTTTCGAAACCATTTTAGAGGGCTGACCAAGGGTTGAACGTTTAAAATTCCTGTTCCTAATAATGTTTATTAATGACTCACCAAATTTTATGGATTAAATCCCAAGAAATCATGAGTTGAAGGCTAATCAATTAGGCAAACCCTAATTGATTTAAGTGCTGATTTTCAACTTGATCAATTTGACTTTTTGGGTTGATTAGCCCAAATGGTTTCAAAACCGTTTGGGGATCACCCAAACGGTCACAAAACCATTTGGGGTCACCCAAGACCATTTGGAGGTCTAGGGTTGGATATGATTAAGTGTTTGAAGGTTCAAAGATATGGTACTAACCCTAATCGGCTAAGTGCTGATTTTGCAATTGAACAAGTTGATGTTTTGGGTTGATTGACCCAAACGGTTTCAAAACTGTTTGGGGATCACCAAAACTGTTTGAAAACCATTTGGGGATCACCCAAGACCGTTTGGAGGTCTGTTGTTAAGTATAATTGACCAATTGAAGGTCCAAAAGTACTAAATCACTTTGCAATTAAGTGCTGATTTGATGATCAACTCAATGGATCAAACCCTAATGGAATTTCACTAGAATCCAAAGGTTGGATGAGCCAAACGGTCTCAAGACCATTTGTAGCTCATACAAATGGTCTCAAGACCGTTTGGCGATCACCCAAGACCGTTTGGAGGTCTAGGGTTGAGTATGGTTAGGTGTTTGAAGGTCTACAGGTACCAAGTTTATTTGCAATAAATTGCTGAATTGGTGAGCACTTCAATGATCCAAACCCTAATTGGATGGCTTGGATTTGAGTGATACGATGGGAAAACGGTATAAAGACCATTTGGAGGTCATCCAAATGACCTGAAGACCGTTTGGGGTCAGGTCATGTCCAATTTGGATGAAGGTTCAACGGTTTTAAAGTAACAATTTACACATTGATTGATATTGAAGGTTCATCGATTCTAAACCTTAATTTAATTGATTCAAACCCTAATTGATGATCAATTGAGGGTTAATTGAGGGTCAAATTAGTTGAATGATAACCTATTTAACTCAATTGAAGTATGGTGATAGGTCCAATTGAATATTGGTTACATGAATTCGATGATTGAAGGAATCAACATTGAAAACCCTAATTCAATGTGATTGGTGGAGACCATATTTGGTCCTTTCAGTTTTGAGGAGGTTTGGGTCAAATGGTCTCAAGACCGTTTGGGACCAAACGGTCTCAAGACCGTTTGGGACCAAATGATCCCAAACCGGTTGAGGCTTAAACGGTTTCAAAGTTCAAATTTCGTCAAACGCTTTTAGATGCTATTTTACTAAATGGTTTCACTAGTTTGTTCAAGATCATTTGAGGTCTAAGATTCCAAGATCACTTGGAAGGTAATCAACCAAATTGTATGAACTCTCAAAGTGGGTGAAGGTCAATGGTTTAAGTAATCATTTACATGATGTAGTCCAAGGGAAAATAAGCTCTAATGATCTTGGTATAATGACATATCTTATGATGTCAATTCTTCTTTCAAGTTGAGTTGACTTAGTTTAATCAAGGTTGGAGTAAACTTCATCTTGTAGAATATGAGAGAGAAGATGTCCTTCATGAATGAATGTCTAGTTAGGGCATGATTCTTAATAGTGAGATCATGAAACCCTAATTATGAAGGTTAATGAATCATAACCCTATTTGAGGGCATTGATAGATGAAATTCAAATATATGATGATGATATAATCCTAATTCATAATGATGACATGGCAACCCTTAAATTAAAAGTACTTTGTTGATCATACCTACTTAGGGTGAATAGTAAACCCTAATCGGTTTGAAGTATTGATTTCATAAGTATAAAATGATTGTGGTGATCTTCTGTAGCACGACCGTGCAAGATAGCACGACCATGGTGGCTTCCTCTTGCACGTCCGTTCTTGGCTGCACGGCCATGGTAGCTTCCCTTTGCACGGCCGTGGTTCTATATACTCAACTTGGAGTTGATTTGCAAGTAAATCCAATAGTGTTGCTGTCATTATTATGCTGATATGAAATTGATGTGTTTGTTATCATCTATACTAATCATGTAGGTTTTATGATATATTGAACATAGCCAGGTATGAGTTATGATGCCTTGTGTATTGAAAGCACTTTATTAGTTTTATAAGCAATGAGATGCTATGTTGCCTAGTGAAATTTAACAAAAGAGATTCATAGGCTTTAAGAGCCATGTGAAATACCTGCATTGCAATTATCATGTTTACACTGTTAGATGACTTGATGGCATCAAGTTATCTGTTAAAGTGGTAACATGTGTTTTGATAATCTAAGGGTTTGAACACCCATATCCTTGGATCATGATGATGAAATGATAGGGGATTGAGTTCCCAAGATTTATAAAGCTATGTGATGAACTTGATAAAAGTAGTACTCTTCCTTTACAGTAATTATTATAAAGGTTTATGCTTGAAAACATGTGTGATTATAAAAGAATGTTGTAATGTACTTAAATAATCAAGTAAAATGATATCAAGTAGAGCCCTGACCATAGATCCATCATCGTCAACAGTTAGATGATGGTGAAATAGGTTTTCCTAAGGAAAATCCTGGAGAGCATACTTTTGAGTATGTGGGGGTAATGGGCGCAAATATCCTTATGCCCTAATGAACGAATTGATGCGAGACAAACATTAAATCTCTAAATCCTTCATTATATGCATATTCCGGGATGATGTATCACTAATCTCCCGATGATGATGTTAATGCCGAATCGATGTGAGATAAACAAGAAATCTCTCGATTGCGAAGAGATTACAACGTGCCACTGTAACTCTAATAGCGAAGTTGCCAGTATACCCTGGAAAGCTATATTAGCAGAGACATGAGACGTCATGCATGTTATTCCTCATGCTGACTGAGGAGGATGAGGTCATAGAAATTGGGCTCTTCTGATGACCTATGTATGGTACCGATTTCGACTTCACAGTGGTTGGTTGGAGTATGAGCGGTATACCTCATCTCCTCAGGGCATAAGTATGCTTGTAAAATGTAATCAGCGATGTAGCATATCTGCTTAGGGTTGAACTACGAGAATCAATGGTTGAGGATGCATTGATTAATATTACCTAGTTGGATAAATAAGTTACATGTTTTTCATATTCCTTATTAAATAAATGACATACTGCTTTGTCAAGCTATAATAGGAATGAAACATATAGAGATTACTACTCTACATTGTTTAGATACTAATCTACCTGTTGATAAATGTTTATATTTCTACTGCTCAGTTTTATTCTATTATCCGCAATAACAATGATTCTGGCAGAGAGTTATATCTTTCGTTGGGACAATTTTCAATTGTCTCACAATTCAACTTTTTAGGTAGATTTTGAGGAAGAAGAAACCCTTCAGTGGGTGAGCAGCAACAGCAAGGACAACAGTGATCTTCGGGTGGAGACACTGTCTATCATGTCCTATATATAGAGAGTCCCATGTGTTGTCTCTGTACTCTCAGGTCCTAGGAGTCAGTAGATGGTTTAATATAGATCTGAGATTTTTGGCTTGATGCCTCAGGATTTTGTTTACTGTTTATGTATAGTTTAACTGAGCAGTCAATGTTATCACTCTCGAGATGAGATGATACAGAGATGTACAAATGAATCAACATATAAATAACTTACTTTGGTTCCTTTTGATAGAGTTTCATAGTTTGTGGATCTCCTTGCAAAAAGTTTAAATTTTTAGTGATTTTCAGTAATTCTGATGCTAATGATTCGCTTCCGCATTAGTTAATCCCATTTTCATAAGTTGGATGCAAAAATTGTTGGTATCAGAGCTCTAGGTTCGCTGAGTCTACAGAGACATAGGACTAAGGTTGTTGAGTCTGTTCTAGTGTCTTCCAGTCTATCTGATAGTGTCTTCTGCTCATATAGGAGGAGAAGAGAAAACTAAAGATGTCTGGATCACACGATGAACATGTTGCTAAAAGTAGTGTCGTTGCACACGGAGGAGGTGCAAGAGACCATGATAGGAAGGAGCCTGTGCCGGAACCACCCCAGTTTAACCAAGCTGATATGGGGAATCCAACTTTCCAAGCTATGTTCGGGCAGTTTATAACTGCCATGACACACATGACTGATAGAATTCCCATACCTGCACCTAGGGCACCTACCCATCAAGAAGGACAAGGAGCCGACAAGATGTTTGAAAGACTTTGCCGAGTTGGAGCCACAGAATATGCTGGGATAGCTGACCCAGTAGATGCTGACATGTGTCTAACTGAGTTAGAGAAGGCCTTTAAAATCCTTAACATCCCAGAAGCTGAGAAGGTTAGGCATGTTGTGTTCCTTCTTAAGGGGAGTGCTGGTCACTGGTGGACCATAGAGGAGGGAAAAAGGCCTGGTGTGGAGATCAAATGGGAAGTATTTCGATGAGAATTTGTCAACAAATACTTTCCTAAGACGTTTCTGGATGAGAAGATCTCTCAGTTTGAGAGATTAAGACAAGGACCAATGAACATTAGCGAGTACGAGGCTAAGTTCATGGAGCTTTTGCGGTTATGTCTGCATATGGCAACCACAGATGAAGAAAGGATCCTGCGGTTTTAGAAGGGATTAAACGCTGAGTTGACCACCGCTTTATATGCTCTGGAGAACAGGGAAAGATTTTCTACTTTTGTGGAGTCTGTCAGAAGGATAGAGAGGTCTGTGACTGAGAAGAGACAGACCAAGAACAAGAAGGTATATCCCCAGTTCCAAGGATCTTCATCCAAAGGTTTCAAGAGATCGAGGTTTTCTGTGCCTACACCACCACCTAGATTCAATACCCAGACGCAATGGACGTCAAATAGGGGTAAAGGACGAAGTTTACCACCAGAAAGAGCTCACAACGCAGCATCTGTATCGGTTACAGGACCATCCAGACCACAGCTGGGGATCAGAAGTTGTTTTATATGTGGAAAGGTGGGACATCTGATGAAGGATTGCAGAGCCCGAGAGGCGAGTGTGACTCAACCTCAAAGGCAAAGTCAGCAAGGTTCTCAAAGGAGAAAGTTTCCAGGTGGAGCTAGAGGATGTGGACAAGCGTCCCAAGCTGGATCATCGGCACCCAGTAATCAAGCCCCGAATCAACCACATGCGACGGTGAGATTCTATACGATGAAAGCACCTGATGCAGTGATCAACCCTCGAGCTGTGACAGGTCAGATGGAACCATTTTATTCTGATATGTCTATATCCTGCGTCGTATCTATTTTAATTGATCTGGGTGCTACGCATTCCTTTATCACTCGAAGAGTGATTCTTGACTGCAACATGACTACAAGTCATAGACCAGATAGTCTGTTGTTAGAAACTCCTTTGATGGGATCTGTTGTGTTGCGGGAAGTGTGCTCTCCCTGCATTCTTTTCTTTTCTAGACATCGCATTCAAGTGGATCTTATAACACTTGAGATGCATGGGTTCGATATAATTCTTGGGATGGACACCCTAGAAAAGTATAAGGTTGTCTTGGATTGTGAGTCTATGCAAGCTGTGTTCAGAGATGAAAGTGACACATGGATCTTTCAAGGAGATATAAAGATTCTTCCAACCTGTCTTGTGTCAACTATGGTAGCTGAGAAGCTGATGAGGCAAGGATGCTTTGCATTCTTGGACCATGTGGTAGATACCACTATGGAGAGTTCTAATCCTGTTGAAGTTCCTGTAGTCAGGGAATTTGAAGATGTATTTCCTGAAGAACTTCCAGGCGTACCTCCGCCCCTAGAGATTGATTTTGAGATTAATCTAATCCCGGGCACACAATCAATAGCACAAACACCGTATAGAATGGTTCTTGCTGAGATGGCAGAACTTATGAAACAACTATAAGAGTTGCTTGAGAAGGGTTTCATCCGACCAAGCACTTCACCCTGGGGTGCTCCGGTCCTCTTTGTTAAGAAGAAGGATGGGTCAATGAGGTTATGCATTGATTACAGACAACTTAATAAAGTAACTATAAAGAATAAGTATCCTCTGCCAAGGATTGATGATCTCTTTGACCAGTTGTGTGGTGCAACTATATTCTCAAAGATAGACTTGAGGTCAGGATATCATCAACTGTGTATTAAGGAGGGTGACATACCTAAGTCTGATTTTAGAACAAGGTATGGTCACTATGAGTTCACAGTTATGTCGTTTGGACTGACTAATGCACCAGCTGCATTTATGGAACTCATGAATAGAATCTTTTGACCTTTTCTCAATCAGTGTGTAGTCATCTTTATAGATGACATACTGATCTACAGTAGAGATGCTCAACAACATGAGCACCATCTTCGTCAGGCTCTAACTTTTCTAAGAAAGCATAAGTTATATGCTAAGTTTAGCAAATGCGAGTTTTGGTTACCAGAAGTTTCTTTCCTTGGACATGTAATATCTACTTCAGGTATTCGTGTTGACCCTAAAAAGGTAGAATCTGTCATGCAATGGGAGCAGCCAAAGACACCGACGGAGATTCACAGTTTCTTAGGATTGGCAGGCTATTATAGGAGGTTCATTATGAACATCAGTTCTATAGCTTTACCCTTAACCAAGTTGACTAGAAAGGATGTTCCTTTTGCCTGGAATGACAAGTGCCAACAATCATTCCAGCTGTTGAAAGAAAGGTTGACTAGTGCACCAGTGCTGGTATTACCTGAGCAAGGGAAAGGGTATATAGTTTTTTGTGATGCCTCTAAGAACGGACTAGGATGTGTGTTGATGCAGGATAAACAAGTGATTTCTTTTGCTTCCCGACAGCTTAAGAAACACGAGGAGAATTATCCAACACACGATCTAGGGCTAGCTGCTGTAGTCCATGCCTTGAAGATCTGGAGACATTATCTCTATGGAGAGACATTCCAGATTTTCACAGACCATAAGAACCTAAAGTAAATCTTTTCTCAGCATGAGCTTAACCTGAGGCAACACCACTGGATGGAGTTAATCAAGGACTATGATTGTATGATTGATTATCATCTAGGGAAGGCCAATGTGGTTGTCGATGCTTTGAGTAGGAAATCAGCAATATCAACCCTAGATGGAGCACAGTTAAATTCTTTGGTGTGCTCTAGGAGGGATATGCTTATCTCTTTAAGGCAAGACAATGTACAGTTAAAAGTATCATTGTTATCTGGGTTGTTAGCTGAGATGCACATAAAACCTACTCTGAGACAACATATTAAGGAGGCACATCAAGCTGATGCTGTAGTTCAACAGATTAGATCAGAGTATGGTAGTGAGAAATGAGAAGGTTTCTATGATTCATATGATCAGGTAGCCTGTTATCATGGTAGAATGATAGTACCTGATGTTGATAACTTAAGAAAGTTAGTCCTGGAAGAAGCTCATTCTTCTATGTTTTCTATGCATCAGGAAGCACCAAGATGTATCATAACTTGAAAGATATGTATTTGTGGCCTGGTTTAAAGAAGGATGTTACTGAGTTCGTTATGCGGTGTCCGGTGTGTCAACAGGTTAAAGCTGAACATCAGAAGTCTGCAGGAACACTGCAACCTTTTCCTATACCACAGTGGAAATGGGATCCTGTGACCATGGATTTTTTGGTCGGTTTACCTAGAACAGCCAAAGGTCATGATTCCATCTGGGTAATAGTTGATAGGTTGACAAAGACATCGCATTTCTTACCTGTCAAAACAACCTATTCTGCTGAGAAGCTGGCACAGTTGTATGTAGATGAGATAGTGTGGCTGCATGGGGTTCCAGGTACCATTGTTTATGACAGAGGTCCCCAGTTTACGAGTCATTTTTGGAAACGACTTCCTAAAGCCTTAGGCACACAATTAAGGTTTAGTACAACTTTTCACCCTTAGGCAGATGGACAGTTTGAGAGGACAACACAAACCTTGGAGGACTTGCTTAGGGCATGTGTCCTTCAGTTTGTGGGAAGTTGGGATTTACATCTAAGCTTGATAGAGTTTGCTTATAATAACAACTATCAACACAGTATAGAGATGGCACCATATTAAGCTTTGTATGGTAGACGTTGTAGATCTCCCCTATGTTGGTATGAAACTGGTGAATATCAACTTTTGGGTCCTGATCTTGTACAGTAGACCACCGAGAAGATTAAAATAATACAACAATAGTTAAAGACTGTACAGAGGCAGAAATCATATGCTGACAAGCATCGTAGACCTTTCGAATTCCAGGTTGGAGACAGAGTGTACCTCAAGGTCTCACCTTGGAAAGGAGTTCTTAGATTTGGAAGGAAAGGAAAGTTAGCTCCTAGATTTATGGGGCCTTATCCAATCATGGAACAGGTTGGAAAGGTAGCTTATAAGCTGGAGTTACCACCCGAGCTGCAAAAGTTACATCCAGTGTTCCACATTTCCATGCTAAGGAAATGTCATCCTGACACAGAATCAGTTCTGCAGCCTATGGAAGTAGAATTGAACGATGATGTATCTTACATAGAAGGACCTGTATCGATCCTTGATAGAAGAATCAAAAAGTTGAAAAAGAAAGACATAAGTCTTGTGAAAGTCCTCTAGAATCACCATGGAGTTGAAGAAGCCACGTGGGAACTAGAGGAAGAGATGAGAAGGAAATACCCTGCTCTTTTCTCTTAAAATGTTTTGTAATGATTTCGGGGACGAAATCCTTGTAAGGGGTGGATAATTTGTAACATCCCTGACCTGGGTTATCCACTAAACCTAGATGTTTTGCCTAATAAAGTTGATTAGATGCTTGCACTTATCTTTTGAAAAGTAATTAAGGTTTTTGAGGAACTTATATTTCGATTTCAGTCCTTTTTGAATAATGTTAAAACATTGTTTTGTTAATTTTGGACTAAAGTGCAAATTACCCAAGTTGAGGGGTTAACTTGCAAATTCCACATGATAAGATGTTCCTCAGATGTCGAGACATCATAAGAATTAATATGATGTAGTGGTATGGTTTCCACAAGCTAGGGCATCAAGATAAAGCTTGTAGAGCAATCCTTGTGCATTAAAACCTAGTTTTGGTGTAATGTGCAATTTACCCAAAATCTAGGGTTCAATATGCAATAGAGGATCTCTCATGTTTCTTGGAATCAAGTAGAGCAAATACAATGAGAGGGGCACCTCATTTGAATTATCTTGGAGGAGAGAGAATCTTGACATTAAAATAATCAAGATTTAAGCATATATGGAACTTTAATTTAATTTAATGCAAAAAGAAATAAATTTATTAAGGAGCCCTTCAACCAAAAGTTGAAGTATGTGCTTGCAATAGATTTGGACGAGCTTGTGCCTTGCTATGGCACAAAAAGATCTTGGTTGAGTGAAAGACACTCACATTATTATAATCAAAAGTATTATCCACTAAAGGATGGATATTAATATAAAACCCTTTAAGGTGCTTAATTTCTTTTCCATTAATTCTTGGATAATGAAGAGGCTTTGCAAGATTTTGAAGGTCAATTCGTGGCCAAGAAATGGAGGGGGATTTGATAGAAATTATTTTGGGATTTAAGGGAAATAATCCATTTTTATCTTTCCTTGAAAATCCCTGATATACATCTTTTTCCAATACACATAAGGATCGTTTCCTTAGTTTTTCTCTTATCACTTTTCTTTGGCCGACCAAGAAAGAGCTCAGGAGCAGGAGAAGGAAGAAAACAACATGTTGGTAAGGTTTTGATCATCTTCTACCTCAGATTCATGGTGGAAACCCTAAAGCAATGCTTGATTCTTGGTTTTCTTCACCCGATTTCCAATTCTAGCCATCTTGTTCATCCAATAGCTCAAGAACGGACCTTGGGCAGTTGCTAGAACTCCATACACCATTAGAGACATGGAGCTTGGAGCTTGGAGATCAGATTTGAGGTGGGTTTTATAATTCAAACCCTTAATCATTGATATTGCATCAATTCTCTATACTTTGTTGATTGATTTCTTCAATTTGATACCCTCTTGATTCATTGTTGAAATTTCCATGAAAAATGGTTGCTGTTCTTGGTTATCCAAAGAAAAATCCCAGGTCAAACGATCTCCTATGTTGCTCAAATGGTTTCCCAAACCGTTTGGGAGCAAACGGTTTCAAACCGTTCGAGATGAAACGGTTTCACCAAACTGCATGAGACCAAACGGTTTCAAAACCGTTTGGTGGAGTTGACCAAGGGTTGACCATTTGAGAATCCTGTTCCTAATTATGTTTTTTGATAACCCACCAAATTTTATGGATTAATACCCAAGGAATATTGAGTTGAAGGCTAATCAATTAGGCAAACCTAATTGGATTAAGTGCTTATTTTTCAATCTGATTAACTTGACTTTTTGGGAAAATGGTTTCAACATTGTTTGAGAGGGTTGACCAAGCATTGATCGTTTGAGATTCCTGTTCCTAATCATGTTGATTAATGACTCACCAAATTTTATGGATTAATTCCCAAGAAATCATGAGTTGAAGGCTAATCAATTAGGAAAACCCTAATTGATTTAAGTGCTGATTTTCAACTTGATCAATTTGACTTTTTGGGTTGATTAGCCCAAACGGTTTCAAAACCATTTGGGGATCACCCGAAAGGTCTCAAAACCGTTTGGGGGTCACCCAAAACTGTTTTTAGGTTTAGGGTTGGATATGATTAAGTGTTTGAAGGTTCAAAGATATGATACTAACCCTAATCGACTAAGTGCTGATTTTGCAATTGAACAAGTTGATGTTTTGGGTTGATTGACACCGTTTGGGGATCACCAAAACCATTTCAGAACCATTTGGGGATCACCCAAGACCATCTGGAGGTCTGGGGTTAAGTATAATTGACCAATTGAAGGTTAAAAAGTACAAATCACTTTGCAATTAAGTGCTGATTTGATGATCAACTCAATGGATCAAACCCTAATGGAATTTCACTAGAATCCAAAGGTTGGATGAGCCAAACGGTCTCAAGACCGTTTGGAGCTCATCCAAATGGTCTCAAGACCGTTTGGTGATAACCCACGACCGTTTGGAGGTCTAGGGTTGAGTATGGTTAGGTGTTTGAAGGTCTAAAGGTACCAAGTTGATTTGCAATAAATTGCTGAATTGGTGAGCACTTCAATGATCCAAACCCTAATTGGATGGCTTCAATTTGAGTGATAAGATGGGAAAACGGTCTAAAGACCATTTGGAGGTCATCCAAATGACCTCAAGACCGTTTGGGGTCAGGTCATGTCCAATTTTGATGAAGCTTCAATGGTTTTAAAGTAACAATTTACACATTGATTGATATTGAAGGTTCATCGATTCTAAACCTTAATTTAATTGATTCAAACCCTAATTGATGATCAATTGAGGGTTAATTGAGGGTAAACTTAGTTGAATGATAACCTATTTAACTCAATTGAAGTATGGTGATAGGTCCAATTGAATATTGGTTACATGAATTCGATGATTGAAGGAATCAACATTGAAAACCCTAATTCAATGTGATTGGTGGAGACCATATTTGGTCCTTTCAGTTTTGAGGGGGTTTGGGTCAAATGGTCTCAAGACCGTTTGGGACCAAACGGTCTCAAGACCATTTGGGACCAAACGATCCCAAACCGGTTGAGGCTTAAACGGTTTCAAAGTTCAAATTTTGTCAAACGGTTTCAAATGCTATTTTACTAAATGGTTTCACTAGTTTGTTCAAGATCATTTGAGGTCTAAGATTCCAAGATCACTTGGAAGGTAATCAACCAAATTGTATGTACTCTCAAAGTGGGTGAAGGTCAATGGTTTAAGTAATCATTTACATGATGTAGTCCAAGGGAAAATAAGCTCTAATGATCTTGGTATAATGACATATCTTATGATGTCAATTCTTCTTTCAAGTTGAGTTGACTTAGCTTAATCAAGGCTAGAGTAAACTTCATCTTGTAGAAGATGAGAGAGAAGATGTCCTTCTTGAATGAATGTCTAGTTAGGGCATGATTCTTAATAGTGAGATCATGAAACCCTAATTATGAAGGTTAATGAATCATAACCCTATTTGAGGGCATTGATAGATGAAATTCAAATATATGATGATGATATAATTCTAATTCATAATGATGACATGGCAACCCTTAAATTAAAAGTACTTTGTTGATCATACCTACTTAGGGTGAATAGTAAACCCTAATCAGTTTGAATTATTGATTTCATAAGTATAAAATGATTGTGGTGATCTTCTGTAGCACGACTGTGCAAGGTACCACGACCGTGGTGGCTTCCTCTTGCACGACCGTTCTTGGCTACACGGCCGTGGTAGCTTTCCTTTGCACGGCCGTGGTGCTATATACTCAACTTGGAGTTGATTTGCAAGTAAATCCAATAGTGTTTCTATCATTATTATGCTGATATGAAATTGATGTGTTTGTTATCATCTATACTAATCATGTAGGTTTTATGATATATTGAACATAGCCAGGTATGAGTTATGATGCCTTGTGTATTGAAAGCACTTTATGAGTTTTATAAGCAATGAGATGCTATTTTGCCTAGTGAAATTTAACAAAAGAGATTGATAGGCTTTAAGAGCCATGTGAAATACTTGCATTGCAATTATCATGTTTACACTGTCAGATGACTTGATGGCATCAAGTTATTTGTTAAAGTGGTAACATGTGTTTTGATAATCTAAGGGCTTGAACACCCATATCCTTGAATCATGATGATGAAATGGTAGGGGATTGAGTTCCCAAGATTAATAAAGCTATGAGATGAACTTGATAAAAGTAGTACTCTTCCTTTACAATAATTATAATAAAGGTTTATGTTTGAAAACATGCCTGATTCTAAAAGAATGTTGTAATGTACTTAAATAATCAAGTAAAATGATATCATGTAGAGCCCTGACCATAGATCCATCATCGTCAGCAGTTAGATGATAGTGAAATAGGTTTTCCTAAGGGAAATCCTGGAGAGCATACTTTTGAGTATGTGGGGGTAATGGGCGCGAATATCCTTACACCCTAATGAAGGAATTGATGCGAGACAAACATTAAATCTCTCAATCCTTCATTATATGCATATGCCGGGATGATGTATCACTAATCTCCCGATGATGATGTTAATGCCGAATTGATGTGAGATAAACAAGAAATCTCTCGATTGTGAAGAGAGTACAACATGCCACTGTAACTCTAATAGCGAAGTTGCCAGTATACCCTGGAAAGCTATATTAGCAGAGACACGAGACGTCCTGCATGTTATTCCTCATGCTGATTGAGGAGGATGAGGTCATAGAAATCCGGCTCTTCTGATGACCTATGTATGTTACCGATTTCGACTTCACAGTGGTTGGTTGGAGTATGAGCGGTATACCTCATCTCCTCAGGGCATAAGTATGTTTGTAAAATGTAATCAGTCGTGTAGCATATTTGCTTAGGGTTGAACTACAAGAATCAATGGTTGAGGATGCATTGATTAATATGCCCTAGTTGGATAAATAATTTACATGTTCTTCTTATTCCTTATTAAATAAATGACATACTGCTTTGTCAAGCTATAACGGGAATGAAACATATAGAGATTACTACTCTACATTGTTTAGATACTAATCTACCTGTTGATAAATGTTTACATTTCTACTGCTCAGTGTTATTCTATTATCTGCAATAAAAATGATTCTGGCAGATAGTTATATCTTTCGCTGGGACAATTTTCAATTGTCTCACCCTCGTGGGATTCAAAATTTTAGGTAGATTTTGAGGAAGAAGAAACCCTTCAGTGGGTGAGCAGCAACAGCAGCATCAACAACAGTAAGGACAACAGTGATCCTCGGGTGGAGACACTGTCTGTCATGTCCTGTATATAGAGAGTCCTATGTGTCATCTCTGTACTCTCATGTCCTAGGAGTCAGTAGATGGTTTAATATAGATCTGAGATTTTTGGCTTGATGCCTCGAGATTTTGTTTACTACTTATGTATAGTTTAACTGGGCAGTCAATGTTATGACTCTCGAGATGAGATGATACAGAGATGTATTGATGAATCGACATGTAAATAACTTACTTTGGTTTCTTATGACAGAGTTTCACAGTTTGTGGATCTCCTTGCAAAAAGTTTAAATTTTTAGTGATTTTTAGTAATTCTACTGCTAATGATTTGCTTCCGCATTAGTTAATCCCATTTTCATAAGTTTGATGCAACAATTGTTGGTATCAGAGCTCTAGGTTCGCTGAGTCTACAGAGACATAGGACTAAGGTTGTTGAGTCTGTTCTAGTGTCTTCCAATCTATCTGATAGTGTCTTCTGCTCATATAGGAGGAGAAGAGAAAACTAAAGATGTCTGGATCACACGATGAACATGTTGCTGAAAGTAGTGTTGTTGCACAGGGAGGAGGTGCAAGAGACCATGATAGGGAGGAGCCTGTGCCAGAACCACCCCAATTTAACCAAGCTGATATGGGGAATCCAACTTTACAAGCTATGTTCAGGCAGTTGATAACTGCCATGACACACATGACTGATAGAATTCCCATACCTGCACCTAGGGCACCTACCCATCAAGAAGGACAAGGAGCCGACAAGACGTTTGAATGACTTCGCCGAGTTGGAGCCACAGAATATGCTGGGACAGCTGACCCAGCAGATGCTGACATGTGGCTAACTGAGTTAGAGAAGGCCTTTAAAATCCTTAACATCCCAGAAGCTGAGAAGGTTAAGCATGTTGTGTTCCTTCTTAAGGGGAGTGCTGGTCACTGGTGGACCATAGAGGAGGGAAAAAGGCCTGGTGCAGAGATCGAATGGGAAGTATTTCGACGAGAATTTGTCAGCAGATACTTTCCTAAGACATTCCTGGATGAGAAGATCTCTCAGTTTGAGAGATTAAGACAAGGACCCATGAACATTAGTGAGTACGAGGCTAAGTTCATGGAGTTTTTGCAGTTATGTCCGCATATGGCAACCACAGATGAAGAAAGGATCCTGCGGTTTGAGAAGGGATTAAATGCTGAGTTGACCACCCCTGTATGTGCTATAGAGAACAAGGTAAGATTTTCCTACTTTTGTGGAGTCTGTCAGAAGGATAGAGAGGTCTGTGGTTGAGAAGAGACAGACCAAGAATAAGAAGGGATATCCCCAGTTCCAAGGATCTTCATCTAAAGGTTTCAAGAGACTGAGGTTTCCGTGCCTACACCACCACCTAGATTCAATACCCAGACGCAATGGATGTCAAATAGGGGTAAAGGACGAAGTTTACCACCAAAAAGAGCTCACAGCTCAGCATCTATATCGGTTACAGGACCATCCAGACCACAACAGGGGATTAGAAGTTGTTTATATGTGGAAAGGTGGGACATCTGATGAAGGATTGTAGAGCCCGAGAGGTGAGTGTGACTCAACCTCAAAGGCAGAGTCAACAAGGTTCTCAAAGGAGACCGTTTCCAGGTGGAGCTAGAGGACGTGGACAAGCATCCCAAGCTGGATCATCGGCACCCAATAATCGAGCCCCGAATCAACCACAGGCGATGGCGAGATTCTATGTGATGAATCCACCTGATGCAGTGATCAACCCTCGGGTTGTGACAGGTCAGATGGAACCATTTTATTCTGATATGTCTATATCATGCGTCGTATCTGTTTTAATTGATCCGAGTGCTACACATTCCTTTATCACTTGAAGAGTGATTCTTGACTGCAACATGACTACAAGTCATAGACCAGATAGTCTGTTGTTAGAAACTCCTTTGATGGGATCTGCTGTGTTGCGGGAAGTGTGTTCTCCCTGCATTCTTTTCTTTTCTAGACATCATATTCAAGTGGATCATATACCACTTGAGATGCATGGGTTCGATATAATTCTTGGGATGGACTCTCTAGAAAAGTATAAGGTTGTCTTGGATTGTGAGTCCAAGCAAGTTGTGTTCACAGATGAAAGTGACACATGGATCTTTCAAGGAGATAGAAAGATTCTTCCAACCTGTCTTGTGTCAGCTATGGTAGCTGAGAAGCTGATGAGGCAAGGATGCTTTGCTTTCTTGGCCCATGTGGTAGATACCACTATGGAGAGTTCTAATCCTGCTGAAGTTCCTATAGTCAGGGAATTTGAAGATGTATTTCTTGAAGAACTTCCAGGCGCACCTCCGCCCTGAGAGATTGATTTTGAGATTAATCTAATATGGGGCACACAATCAATAGCACAAATACCGTATAGAATGGTGCCTGCTGAGATGGCAGAACCTAAGAAACAACTACAATAGTTGCTTGAGAAGGGTTTCATCCGACCAAGCACTTCACCCTGGGGTGCTCCGGCCCTCTTTTTTAAGAAGAAGGATGGGTCAATGCGCTTATGCATTGATTACATACAACTTAATAAAGTAACTATAAAGAACAAGTATCCTCTGCCAAGGATTGATGATCT
This sequence comes from Alisma plantago-aquatica, assembly GCA_963693085.1. Taxonomy (NCBI): domain Eukaryota; kingdom Viridiplantae; phylum Streptophyta; class Magnoliopsida; order Alismatales; family Alismataceae; genus Alisma; species Alisma plantago-aquatica. The sequence goes on from OY856411.1 coordinate 226,109,390, forward strand.
CTTTGACCAGTTGCGTGGTGCAACTATATTCTCAAAGATAGACTTGAGGTCGGGATATCATCAACTGCATATTAAGGAGGGTGACATACCTAAGTCTTCTTTTAGAACAAGGTATGGTCACTATGAGTTCACAGTTATGTCGTTTGGACTGACTAATGCACCAGCTGCATTTATGGAACTCATTTATAGAATCTTTTGACCTTTTCTCAATCAGTGTGTAGTCGTCTTTATAGATGACATACTGATCTACAATAGAGATACTCAGCAACATGAGCACCATCTTCGTAAGGCTCTAACTTTTCTAAGAAAGCATAAGTTATATGCTAAGTTTAGCAAATGTGAGTTTTGGTTACCAGAAGTTTCTTTCCTTGGACATGTAATATCTGCTTCAGGTATTCGTGTTGACCCTAAAAAGGTAGAATCCGTCATGCAATGGGAGTAGCCAAAGACACCGACGGAGATTCACAGTTTCTTAGGATTGGCAGGATATTATAGGAGGTTCATTAAGAACTTCAGTTCTATAGCTTTACCCTTAACCAAGTTGACTAGAAAGGATGTTCCTTTTGCCTGTAATGACAAGTGTCAGCAATCATTCCAGCTGTTGAAAGAAAGGTTGACTAGTGCACCAGTGCTGGTATTACCTGAGCAAGGGAAAGGGTATATAGTTTTCTGTGATGCCTCTAAGAACGGACTAGGATGTGTGTTGATGCATGATAAACAAGTGATTTCTTTTGCTTCCCCACAGCTTAAGAAACACGAGGGGAATCATCCAACACACGATCTAGAGCTAGCTGTTGTTGTCCATGCCTTGAAGATCTGGAGACATTATCTCTATGGAGAGACATTCTAGATTTTCACAGACCATAAGAACCTAAAGTAAATCTTTTCTCAGCATGAGCTTAACATGAGGCAGTGCCACTGGATGGAGTTAATCAAGGACTATGATTGTACGATTGATTATCATCTAGGGAAGGCCAATGTGGTTGTCGATGCTTTGAGTAGGAAATCAGCAATATCAACCGTAGATAGAGAACAGTTAAATTCTTTGGTGTGCTCTAGGAAGGATATGCTTATCTCTTTAAGGCAAGACAATGTACAGTTAAAAGTATCATTGTTATCTGGGTTGTTAGCTGAGATGCACATAAAACCTACTCTAAGACAACAGATTAAGGAGGCACAACAAGCTGATGTTGTAGTTCAAAAGATTAGATCAGAGTATGGTAGTGAGAAACGAGAAGGTTTCTATGATTCAGATGATCAGGTAGCCTGTTATCATGGTAGAATGATAGTACCTAATGTTGATAACTTAAGAAAGTTAGTCCTGGAAGAAGCCCATTCTTCTATGTATGCTATGCATCAGGAAGCACCAAGATGTATCATAACTTGAAAGATATGTATTGGTGGCCTGGTTTAAAGAAGGATGTTGCTGAGTTCGTTATGCGGTGTCCGGTGTGTCAACAGGTTAAAGCTGAACATCAGAAGCCCGCAGGAACACTGCAACCTTTGCCTATACCACAGTGGAAATGGGATCTTGTGACCATGGATTTTTTGGTCAATTTACGCAGAACAGCCAAAGGTCATGATTCCATCTGGGTAATAGTTGATAGGTTGAAAAAGACAGTGCATTTCTTACCTGTCAAAACAACCTATTCTGCTGAGAAGCTGGCACAGTTGTATGTGGATGAGATAGTGCAGCTGCATGGGGTCCCAGGTACCATTGTTTCTGACAGAGGTCCCCATTTTATGAGTCATTTTTGGAAACGACTTCATAAAGCCTTAGGCACACAGTTAAGGTTTATTACAACTTTTCACCCTCAGGCAGATGGACAGTCTGAGAGGACAATACAAACCTTGGAGGACTTGCTTAGGGCATGTGTCCTTCAGTTTGTGGGAAGTTGGGATCTACATCTAAGCTTGATAGAGTTTGCTTATAATAACAGCTATAACCACAGTATAGAGATGGCACCATATGAAGCTTTGTATGGTAGACGTTGTAGATCTCCCCTATGTTGGTATGAAATTGGTGAATATCAACTTTTGGGTCCTGATCTTGTGCAGCAGACCACCGTGAAGATTAACATAATACAACAATAGTTAAAAACTGCACAGGATAGGCAAAAATCCTATGCTGACAAGCGTCGTAGACCTTTAGAATTCCAGGTTGGAGACAGAGTGTACCTCAAGGTCTCACCTTGGAAAGGAGTTCTTAGATTTGGAAGGAAAGGAAAGTTAGCTCCTAGATTTATGGGGCCTTATCCAATCATGGAACGGGTTGGAAAGGTAGCTTATAAGCTGGAGTTACCACCTGAGCTGTAAAAGTTACATCTAGTGTTCCACATTTCCATGCTAAGGAAATGTCATCCTGACACAGAATCAGTTCTGCAGCCTATGGAAGTAGAATTGAACGATGATGTATCTTACATAGAAGGACCTGTATCGATCCTTGATAGAAGAATTAAAAAGTTGAAAAAGAAAGACATAAGTCATGTGAAAGTCCTATGGAATCACAGTGGAGTTGAAGAAGCCACGTGGGAATAAGAGGAAGAGATGAGAAGGAAATACCCTGCTCTTTTCTCTTAAAATGTTTTGTAATGATTTCGGGGACGAAATCCTTGTAAGGGGTGGATAATTTGTAACATCCCTGACCTGGGTTATGCACTAACCCTAGGTGTTTTTCCTAACAAAGTTGATTAGATGCTTGCACTTATCTTTTGAAAAGTAATTAAGGTTTTTGAGGAACTTATATTTCGATTTTAGTCCTTTTTGAATAATGTTGAAACATTGTTTTGTTAATTTTGGACTAAAGTGCAAATTACCCAAGTTGAGGGGTTAACTTGCAAATTACACATGATAAGATGTTCCTCAGATGTCGAGACATCATAATAATGAATATGATGTAGTGGTATGGTTTCTACAAGCTTGGGCATCAAGATAAAGCTTGTAGAGCAATCCTTGTGTATTAAAACATAGTTTTGGTGTAATGTGCAGTTTACCCAAAATCTAGGATTCAATATGCAATATACCACCTCTGGAGGATCTATCATGTTTCTTGGCATCAATTAGAGCAAAGAAAATGAGAGGGGCACCTCATTTGAATTATCTTGGAGGAGAGAGAATCTTGACATTAAAATAATCGAGATTTAAGCATATATGGAACTTTTTATTTAATTTAATGCAAAAAGAAATAAATTAATTGAGGAGCCCTTCAACCAAAAGTTGAAGGATGTGTTTGAAATAGAGTTGGACGAGCTTGTGCCTTGCTATGTCACAAAAAGATCTTGGTTGTGTGGAAGCCTCTCACATTATTATAGTCAAAAGTATTATCCACTAAAGGATGGATATTAATATAAAACCCTTTAAGGTGCTTAGTTTCTTTTCCATTAATTCTTGGATAATGAAGAGGCTTTGTAATATTTTGAAGGTGGATTCGTGGTCATGAAATGGAGGGGGATTTGATGGAAATTATTTTGGGATTTAAGGAAAATAATCCATTTTTCTCTTTCCTTGAAAATCCCTTATATACATCTTTTTCCAATACACATAAGGATCGTTTCCTTAGTTTTTCTCTTATCACTTTGCTTTGGCCGACCAAGAAGGAGCTCAGGAGCAGGAGAAGGACGAACAAAACCTGTTGGTAAGGTTTTGATCATCTTCTACCTCGGATTCATGGTGGAAACCCTAAAGCAATGCTTGATTCTTGGTTTTCTTCACCCGATTTCCAATTCTAGACATCTTGTTCATCCAATAGCTCAAGAATGGACCTTGGGCAATTGCTGGAAATCCATCCACCAGTAGAGCCATGGATCTTGGAGCTTGGATATTAGATTTTAGGTGGGTTTTATAATTCAAACCCTTAATCATTGATATTGCATCAATTCTCTATACTTTGTTGATTGATTTCTTCAATTTGATACCCTCTTGATTCATTGTTGAAATTTCCATGAAAAATGGTTTCTGTTCTTGGTTGTTCTAAGGAGGACGATGATGACATCATCCTAGATGGTTATCCAAAGAAAAATCCCAGGTCAAACGATCTCCTAAGTTGCTCAAACGGTTTCCCAAACCATTTGGGAGCAAACAATTTCAAACCGTTTGAGATGAAATGGTTTCACCAAACTGCATGAGACCAAACGGTTTCAAAACCGTTTGGTGGAGTTGACCAAGGGTTGACCATTTGAGAATCCTGTTCTTAATTATGTTGGTTGATAACCCACCAAATTTTATGGATTAACTCCCAAGGAATCATGAGTTGAAGGCTAATCAATTAGGCAAACCTAATTGGATTAAGTGCTGATTTTTCAATCTGATTAACTTGACTTTTTGGGAAAACGGTTTCAAAATCGTTTGAGAGGGTTGACCAAGGGTTTATCATTTGATATTACTGTTACTAATCATGTTGATTAATGACTCACCAAATTTTATGGATTAATTCCCAAGAAATCATGAGTTGAAGGCTAATCAATTAGGCAAACCCTAATTGATTTAAGTGCTGATTTTCAACTTGATCAATTTGACTTTTTGGGTTGATTAGCCCAAACGGTTTCAAAACCATTTGGGGATCACCCAAACGGTCTCAAAACCGTTTAGGGGTCACCGAAGACCATTTGTAGGTCTAGGGTTGGATATGATTAAGTGTTTGAAGGTTCAAAGATATGGTACTAACCTTAATCGGCTAAGTGCTGATTTTGCAATTGAACAAGTTGATGTTTTGGGTTGATTGACCCAAACGGTTTCCAAACCGTTTGGGGATCACCAAAACCGTTTAATAACCATTTGGGGATCACCCAAGACCATTTAGAGGTCTGGGGTTAAGTATAATTGACCAATTGAATGTCCAAAAGTACAAATCACTTTGCAATTAAGTGCTGATTTGATGATCAACTCAATGGATCAAACCCTAATGGAATTTCACTAGAATCCAAAGGTTGGATGAGCCAAACGGTCTCAAGACCATTTGGAGCTCATACAAATGGTCTCAAGACCATTTTGTGATAACCCAAGACCGTTTGGAGGTCTAGGGTTGAGTATGGTTAGGTGTTTGAAGGTCTAAAGGTACCAAGTTGATTTGCAATAAATTACTGAATTGGTGACCACTTCAATGATCCAAACCCTAATTGGATGGCTTGGATTTGAGTGATAAGATGGGAAAATTGTCTAAAGACCATTTGGAGGTCATCCAAACGACCTCAAGACCGTTTGGGGTCAGGTCATGTCCAATTTGGATGAAGGTTCAATGGTTTTAAAGTAACAATTTACACATTGATTGATATTGAAGGTTCATCGATTATAAACCTTAATTTAATTGATTCAAACCCTAATTGATGATCAATTGAGGGTTAATTGAGGGTCAAATTAGTTGAATGATAACCTATTTAACTCAATTGAAGTATGGTGATAGGTCCAATTGAAGATTGGTTACATGAATTTGATGATTGAAGGAATCAACATTGAAAACCGTAATTCAATGTGATTGGTGGAGACCATATTTGGTCCTTTCAATTTTGAGGAGGTTTGGGTCAAACGGTCTCAAGACCGTTTGGGACCAAACGGTCTTGACGATCCCAAACCAGTTGAGGCTTAAACGATTTCAAAGTTCAAATTTTGTCAAACAATTTCAAATGCTATTTTACTAAATGGTTTCACTAGTTTGTTCAAGATCATTTGAGGTCTAAGATTCCAAGATCACTTGGAAGGTAATCAACCAAATTGTATGAACTCTCAAAGTGGGTGAAGTTCAATGGTTTAAGTAATCATTTACATGATGTAGTCCAAGGGAAAATAAGCTCTAATGATCTTGGTAATGACATATCTTATGATGTCAATTCTTCTTTCAAGTTGAGTTGACTTAGCTTAATCAAGGCTGGAGTAAACTTCATCTTGTAGAAGATGAGAGAGAAGATGTCCTTCATGAATGAATGTCTAGTTAGGGCATGATTCTTAATAGTGAGATTATGAAACCCTAATTATGAAGGTTAATGAATCATAACCCTATTTGAGGGCATTGATAGATGAAATTCTAATATATGATGATGATATAATCCTAATTCATAATGATGACATGGAAACCCTTAAATTAAAAGTACTTTGTTGATCATACCTACTTAGGGTGAATAGTAAACCCTAATCGGTTTGAAGTATTGATTTCATAAGTATAAAATGATTATGGTGATCTTCTGTAGCACGACCGTGCAAGGTAGCACGGCCGTGGTGGCTTCCTCTTGCACGGCCGTTCTTGGCTGCACGACCATGGTAGCTTCCCTTTGCACGGCCGTGGTGCTATATACTCAACTTGGAGTTGATTTGCAAGTAAATCCCATAGTGTTGCTATCATTATTATGCTGATATGAAATTGATGTGTTTGTTATCATCTATACTAATCATGTAGGTTTTATGAGATATTGAACATAGCCAGGTATGAGTTATGATGCCTTGTGTATTGAAAGCACTTTATGAGTTTTATAAGCAATGAGATGCTATGTTGCCTAGTGAAATTTAACAAAAGAGATTGATAGGTTTTAAGAGCCATGTGAAATACCTGCATTGCAATTATCATGTTTACACTGTCAGATGACTTGATTGCATGAAGTTATCGATTAAAGTGGTAACATGTGTTTTGATAATCTAAGGGTTTGAACACCAATATCCTTGAATCATGATGATGAAATGATAGGGGATTGAGTTCCCAAGATTTATAAAGCTATGAAATGAACTTGATAAAAGTAGTACTCTTCCTTTACAGTAATTGTTATAAAGGTTTATGTTTGAAAACATGCCTGATTCTAAAAGAATGTTGTAATGTACTTAAATAATCAAGTAAAATGATATCATGTAAAGACCTGACCATAGATCCATCATCCTCAGTAGTTAGATGATGGTGAAATAGGTTTTCCTAAGGGAAATCCTGGAGAGCATACTTTTGAGTATGTGGGGGTAATGGGCGCGAATATCCTTACACCCTAATGAAGGAATTGATGCGAGACAAACATTAAATCTCTCAATGCTTCATTATATGTATATGCCGGGATGATGTATCACTAATCTCCCGATGATGATGTTTGTGGTGACACATCCCGCTATCTCACAGATATTGAGGTGTCACGCGCAAACGTGCGAAAAACACCATAAATCACTAATTACCAAAAACACGGGTTAATTAAAACTGATTTCGAAAAGTAGATAAACCAAGAAACTATTACATTCAAGTCCTCATCCTGTAAGAAAACATGTTATATAAACATTTACAAGTTCTTGACACGTGTCCATAGCTTAACAGATCAGCTGTCTGTTCGTCACATGAGTTCATCACCTGTTTATGTACATAAAGGCCCACATCCGGCCATCAACAGAATATACAAAACATCAATAGCTATACATCGTGAAACAACATAAAAACACCCCCAAGGACCTGAGAGTATAGGGATGACTCTAAGACTCTACTACAAAATGACCAAAATAGTAGCATATCCATCTCTTGCCTTCTACTGCTCGTCTTGCTGCTCGGCCGCAACTCCGCCACCACCACCACGTCTTGCTCAAACACCTGAAAACCAGTGGGGTGAGACAATTGAACATTGTCCCAGTGAGAAACATAACTCCCCGCCAAAACTATAAAACCAAGAGGGATAAAGCAACAACAGTAGATAAATAGTAAAACGTAGAAATAATAACAGTCTATATAGCCAAGTTATTTGTATCCTCAAACTTACCAGGCTGTATGGAGAGCACATCACCAATTATCTCTTTATGGAACATGATTGACAAGATAAGATTTATAAGATCTTACCACATAACATAGGGAACGTGTAAGCAACTGTAAGTATAACAAGATTAACTATTCAAGCAAGGCCTCAACCAATGTTCCGTGTTTTGTCTTAAGCAGTAAATACTATTCGGCTAGATTACGTATTATTATGCCCTGAGGAAGTGAACCGTACTGCTCAAATCCAACCGACGGCTGTGAAACCCAAAGCCGGTGCCATACAAGGTCAATGGAAGAGTCAGACTCCACGACCTCCCTCCTCATAGTCAGTGTACGAGAACCACAGAAGGACCGCAGTCTCATGCATAGTGACCTCAGCCATAGGGTCAGCTCCATAGGCTACCCATCCTCTAGCCCGCCTTTGTACACGTCTCGACGCTAGTAAACCTGTTCCACAGGCCAGTTCACCGTGCTCTGAGCCATGAACGCATTCATGCTCCCGTATCACATATCCTGAGCCATGGTCCTGTTCACCATGCTCTCATACATATCCCGAGTCTGCAACCGTAGCTGCACTCATTTTCCTCTCTATTTTAGGCTAGGAGAAACCTCGCATATTCAACAATATGCGCTCCAGGTTAACCCACAGGAGAACCCGTTTCACCATCACCAGCTCCTGACGATGATGGATCTATGGACAGGGCAAACTACATGATATGTTCCACTATAATTAGTTAGTATCGTTTATGTGGATTGCAAGATTCAACCAAGTTGTATAACATGCAAACTATAACAAGAATAAACAACATGAAACTCAATATTATACTTTTATTGTAATCAACATCATCCTGGTCCATCACAAGGATCCATCACTACATGTTATCACTTGGCCTCTTGCCAATCATCTAGATCCATCCCAAGAATCATCACATTGCCATGGGATCTAAATCCCTCATCACATAGTGCCACTGCCTCTCAAGGCTTACATCATCATCATGGATCGCAATTCCAGCACTTTTCATTATCAAGAGTAACCATCAAAGCAGTGTTACTCAAACACACATATGTATATATATACCTCATAGCCTTTACCTGGCTATGCATCTGTACCTGCATGGTTAGTTTGCCCAATCATCATAGATTATCAGAAGAGATTCATATTATCAACATAGGGCAACATTGATGATTATATATGTTATCATTCATGCCTCAACTGGTGATCATAGACATAGGTCATATCATTAAGCAGAGTATCTTATATGTTTATCATTTACTCAACATTAAACAGATGATTCTAGATGATCATGATTACATAAGATGTCATGTCCAGTTATATGGATGTGCACTTACTATAGCAATTACCATCAAGCATATCAAGGGTTACAATTAAAAACCAACATGGTTCATGAACAAGAGCTAGCGTATCGATGTCCATAAGAGACAAGACCCTCACTAGAGGTGTCTACTATCCTCAGCAAAGATGGTATCGGGCAGGGTACTCTTCCCTATCGCTCAACCATAACAACCACATCACGGTCAAGAAAACCAGCCACATAATGGCCAAGCACCAGCAAGGGTACCAAGCTACCATCTTAGGATGTATCGGGCAGCACCACTTAAACGCAACGCCCAAAGGTGTAGCTCAAACGGGTAGCAAGGAGCCTGTCATACATCCCGTCTATCCATGACCTGTCGGCCGACACAAGGCACAGACTGAGGTGTGACGCCCGTCACGAGGTCAGCTCACAACGCCCCCTATCGTTCAAGGTATAACCGCACAAAGCAACCTCCTGAGCAAGGTATATCGGCTAGACATTCTACCAGGTGTGACTCCTACCACCGAATAGGGCTAAGCATATCGGGCAGGGTATTCGGCATAGTGTGATGCCCAACACAACAAGGCAAGGACCAGGGGTGACGCCCGTCACAACCACAACATCATGACGACCAAGGCTCTAAGCCAAAGAAGGATATCGGGCAACATCAACCCCAAGATGATACCAGGCAATATGCACCCCGACATGATCACCATTAACCTCAAGCACAAGTGCGCCAAAGCCCTAAAGGATCAAGAAGATGGCTCACCTCCCAACAACCAAGAGAGAGGGGTCTTACACATCTCTTATCACCAATCGGGAAACACAAGGAACGACCCTAAACAAGATCCATAACTACCACCAAGCTCACCCTTCAAGTCCATGGTGAGAGGAGGGCGTTGCTCAAGCTACTAGAACACAAGCTCACCTCTCAACTTAAACGAGAGAGGGGTATTGCATGTATTACTAGCACTCAAGCTCACTCCTCTAGACCAAGGAGAGAATGGAGTATTTCTCACCAAGAAACCCTAGCACATAGGTTCGGCCAACAAGAACAACTTAAGCAAGGAACTAACTAGCATCACATAGCCGGCATAAATAACAAGAACAAGAACAAGCAACATAGAAGATGGTAATATAGTCAGGGTTAGGAGTTATGTAACCCACCTTAAGCAAGGTCCAAGCTCCTAGCACCAAGCTCCAAGCACCACCAAGGAAGTAGGCAACTCCAAGGAAGGATCGACCACCAAGCGAGCAAAGAAGAGAGGTGTATCGTGCACCAAGAAGACTAAGGAACTAAAGGGATCCTTAGCAAGGGAAAGGAAACACATATATAGAAGGGGATGGAGGAGAAACCAAAGCAAAGCAAGGCAAGGTGTCGCCAACCTAGGGACACTTGTCCATGCACAAAAACCACCACTCTAGCATGCCTTAAACACATGTCCAAGGCTATTGCCACATGCAAGCATCAAGCACCAAGTGCCCACTAGTGGTGACACAAACGAGGTCAAAGATGGTCAAAGGTTCATGGGCGACACACCCTGGGCGACACAAACCCTGAACGACACACCACACGTCGATACACCACACTACTGCCCGATACAAGGCCAAACAAGGCAAAGGCAAGGCACAACAAGGCCCAACAAGCTCAACCAAGCCCAAGGCAGCTCAAGCAATGAGCCCAACCCTTCCTCTCAACACCAGAGGAGGTAAGGAGAGGGAGGAACACCTCATAAGGTGACGAACTTGCCCACAAACCCTAAACTTGGTTTAATTGCAAGTAGCACCTCCAGCTCTCAACAAAGCACCAGCAGACCCTAATCACCACTAAAGGTGATTAGCAAACAACCAAGCACATGGTTTACGCAAAACAAACAGGGTAATCCCTAAACGGAGGTCAGGGTCCTTACAAGCCATAAACCTCTACAAATGGATTTCGTCCCCAAAATTTGAGGAGAAAAGCGAGGGATACTTCCTCCTCATCTCTTCCTCAAGCTCCCACGTGGCTTCCTCAATGCCACGGTGATGCCAAAGGACCTTTACAAGAACCAGGTCCTTCCTCTTCAGCTTCTTAACTCTTCTGTCAAGGATCATCATAGGACCTTCCTCATAGGTCACATCTTCATCAAGCTCAACTTCGTCTGGCAGTATTACTGTCCCAGTATCCAGATGACTTTTCTTCAGCATACTGACATGGAATACTGGATGTAACCTATGCAACTTTGGCGGCAGTTCCAACTCGTAAGCTACTTTGCCCATACATGCTATGACTGGGTAAGGCCCCATATATCTGGGTGCTAGCTTACCCTTCCGACCAAACCTTAACACACCTTTCCACGGTGAGACTTTAAGATACACTTTGTCTCCTACCTGGAACTCTAAAGGTCATCGGCGATTGTCTGCATAAGACTTCTGCCTGTCCTATGCCACTTTCAACTGTTGCTGTATCACTCTGATCTTCTTTGTTGTCTGCTGTACTAACTCAGGACCCAAAAGCTGATATTCACCAGACTCATACCAACACAACGGAGATCTACACTTCCTACCATATAAGGCCTCATACTCAGTGATGTTCATCGATCCTTGGCGCAGGCGCTCAAACTGGCTGATCTTCTCATCCAGATACATCTTCGGAAAGTACCTGCTGACGAACTCGCGTCGGAAAACCTCCCAACCGATCACCTCACCGGGTCGCTTCTCTTCCTCGATGGTCCACCAGTGACTAGCACTACCTTTCAGAAGGTAGACGACGTGCTTTACTTTGTCTGCTTCGGGGATGTTGAGGATCTGAAAAGCCTTCTCAAGACTTGTCAGCCACAGAGCTGCATCCGCTGGATCAGCCGTTCCAGCACAATTCGAAGCTCCGACTCGGCGAAGCTGCTCAAAGGTCTTCCCAATACGTGATGTTTCACCATGGGGAGCCTGTGCTCTTGGTGGAGGCACTGGCAATCGCTCAACCATGAGATTCATCGTAGCCATTATCTGCCCCATAAGCTGTTGATAGGCAAGGTGTTCAAGAATGGCTGGGTCAGTTTGGGGGACCTCAACCACCCGATCTCCATGTGCCTTCCCTTCAGCTCCATCAGCTGATGCAGCATTGCTGTTCTCAGCAGCATGTTCTTCATGGTTTCCAGACATCTTGACTTTTCTTCCTCTGAGGGCAGAAGATGAATGTAAGAAAATCTGGAAAACTCACAAGAACAGACACGAACCGAGTCCTAGATCCCTGTAGACTCACGAACCGAGAGCTATGATACCAAAGCATGTGGTGACACATCCCTCTATCTCACAGATATCGAGGTGTCATGCAAAAACGTGTGGAAAACACCATAAATCACTAATTACCAAAAACACGGGTTAATTAAAACTGATTTCAAAAAGTAGATAAACTAAGAAACTATTACATTCAAGTCCTCATCCTGCAAGAAAACATGTTATATAAACATTTACAAGTTCTTGACACGTTTCCTTAGCTTAACAGATCAGCTATCTGTTTGTCACATGAGTTCATCACCTGTTTATGTACATAAAGGCCCACATCCGGCCATCAGCAGAATATACATAACATCAACAGCTATACATTGTGAAACAACGTCAAAACACCCCCAAGGACCTGAGAGTACAGGGATGACTCTAAGACTCTACTACAAAATGACCAAAACAGCAACATATCCATCTCTTGCCTTCTACTGCTCGTCTTGCTGCTCGGCCGCAACTCTGCGACCACCACCACGTCTCGCTCGAACACCTAAAAACTAGCGGGGTGAGACAATTGAACATTGTCCCAACGAGAAACATAACTCCCCGCCAAAACTATAAAACCAAGAGGGATAAAGAAACAGAAGTAGATAAATAGTAAAATGTAGAAATAATAACAATCTATATAGCCAAGCTATTCATATCCTCAAACTTACCAGGCCGTACGGAGAGCACATCACCAATTATCTCTTTATGGAACATGATTGACAAGATAAGATTTATAAGATCTTACCACATAACATAGGGAACGTATAAGCAACTGCAAGTATAACAAGATTAACTATTCAAGCAAGGCCTCAACCAATGTTCTGTGTTTTGTCTTAAGCAGTAAATACTATTCGGCTGGATTACGTATTATTATGCCTTGAGGAAGTGAACCGTACCGCTCAAATCCAACTGACGGCTGCGAAACCCAAAGCCGGTGCCATACAAGGTCAATGGAAGAGTCGGACTCCATGACCTCCCTCCTCGTAGTCAGTGTACGAGAACCAAAGCAGGACCGCAGTCTCATGCCTAGTGGCCTCAGCCACAAGGTCAGCTCCATAGGCTACCCATCCTCTAGCCCGCCTTGGTACATGTCTCGCACTAGTAAACCTGAGCCACAGGCCAATTCACCGTGCTCTGAGCCATGAATGCATTCAAGCTCCTGTATCACATATCCTGAGCCATGGGCCTGTTCACCATGCTCTCATACATATCCCGAGTCTGCAACCGTAGCTGCACTCGTTTTCCTCTCTATTTTAGGCTAGGAGAAACCTCACATATTCAACAGTATGCGCTTCGGGTTAACCCACAGGAGACCCGTTTCACCATTACCAGCTCCTGACGATGATGGATCTATGGCCAGGGCAAACTACTTGATATGTTCCACTATAATTAGTTAGTATCATTTATGTGGATTGCAAGATTCAACCAAGTTGTATAACATGCAAACTATAACAAGAATAAACAACATGAAACTCAATATTATACTTTTATTGTAATCAACATCATCCTGGTCCATCACAAGGGACCATCACTACATGTTATGACTTTGCCTCTTACCAATCATCTAGATCCATCTCAAGGATCATCACATTGGCATGGGATCTCAATCCCTCATCACATAGTGCCACTGCCTCTCAAGACTTACATCATCATCACGGATAGCAATTCCAACACTTTTCATTATCAAGAGTAACCATCAAAGCAGTGTTACTCAAACACACATATGTATATATATACCTCATAGCCTTTACCTGGCTATGCATCTGTACCTACATAGTTAGTTTGCCCAATCATCATAGATTATTAGAAGAGATTCATATTATCAACATAGGGCAACATTGATGATTATATATGTTATCATTCATGCCTCAACTAGTGATCATAGACATAGGTCATATCATTAAGCAGAGCATCTTATATGTTTATCATTTACTCAACATTAAACAGATGATTCTAGATGATCATGATTACATAAGATGTCATGTCCAGTTATATAGATGTGCACTTACTATAGCAATTACCATCAAGCATATCAAGGGTTACAATAAAAAACCAACATGGTTCATGAACAAGAGCTAGCGTATCGATGTCCATAAGAGACAAGACCCTCACTAGACACGTCTACTATCCTCATCGAAGATGGTATCGAGTAGGGTACTCTCCCCTATCGTTCAACCATAACAACCACATCACAGTCAAGAAAACCAGCCACAAATGGCCAAGCACCAGTAGGGGTACCAAGCAACCATCTCAGGATGTATCGGGCAGCACCACTTAAACGCAACGCCCAAAGGTGTAGCTCAAACAGGTAGCAAGGAGCCTGTCATACATCCCGTCTCTCCATGACCTGTCATCCGACACAAGGCAACGACTGAGGTGTGACGCCCGTCACGAGGTCAACTCACAACACCCCCTATTGTTCAAGGTATAACCACACAAAGCAACCTCCTGAGAAAGGTATATCGGCTAGACATTCTACCAGGTGTGACTCCTACAACCGAATAGGGCTAAGCATATCGGGCAGGGTATTCGGCATAGTGTGATGCCCAACACAACAAGGCAAGGACCAGGGGTGACGCTCGTCACAGCCACAACATCATGACGACCAAGGCTCTAAGCCAAAGAAGGATATCGGGCAACATCAACCCCAAGACGATACCAGGCAAGATGCACCCCGACAGGATCACCATTAACCTCAAGCACAAGGGCGCCAAAGCCCTAAAGGATCAAGAAGATGGCTCACCTCTCAACAACCAAGAGAGAGCGGTCTTGCACATCTCTTATCACCAATCGGGCAACACAAGGAACGACCCTAAACAAGATCCATAACTACCACCAAGCTCACCCTTCAAGTCCATGGTGAGAGGAGGGCGTTGCTCAAGCTACTAGAAAACAAGCTCACCTCTCAACTTAAATGAGAGAGGGGTATTGCCTGTATTACTAGCACTCAAGCTCACTCCTCTAGACCAAGGAGAGAATGGAGTATTTCTCACCAAGAAACCCTAGAACATAGGTTCGGCCAACAAGAACAACTTAAGCAAGGAACTGACTAGCAATGCATAGCCGACATAAACAACAAGAACAAGAACAAGCAACATAGAAGATGGTAATATAGTTAGGGTTAGGAGTTATGTAACCCGCCTTAAGCAAGCCCAAAGCTCCTAGCACCAAGCTCCAAGCACCACCAAGGAAGAAGGAAACTCCAAGGAAGGATCGGCTACCAAGCGAGCAAAGAAGAGAGGTGTATCGTGCACCAAGAAGACTAATGAACTAAAGGGATCCTTAGCAAGGGAAAGGAAACACATATATAGAAGGGGATGGAGGAGAAACCAAAGCAAAGCAAGGCAAGGTCTCGCCCACCTAGGGACACTTGTCCATGCACAAAAACCACCCTCTAGCATACCTTAAACACATGTCCAAGGCTATTTCCATATGCAAGCATCAAGCACCAAGTGCCCACTAGTGGTGACACAAATGAGGTCAAATATTGTCAAAGGTTCATGGGTGACACACCCTGGGCGACACAAACCCTGAGCGACACACCACAGGTCGATACACCACACTGCTACCCGATACAAGGCCAAACAAGGCAAAGGCAAGGCACAACAAGGCCCAACAAGCTCAACCAAGCCCAAGGCAACTCAAGCAACGAGCCCAACCCTTTCTCTCAACACCAGAGGAAGTAAGGAGAGGGAGGAACACCTCATAAGGTGGCAAACTTGCCCACAAACCCTAAACTTGGGTTAATTGCAAGTAGCACCTCCAACTCTCAATAAAGCACCAGCAGACCCTAATCACCACTAAAGGTGATTAGCAAACAACCAAGCACATGGTTTAGGCAAAACAAATAGGGTAAGCCCTAAACGGAGGTCAGGGTCCTTACAATGTTAATGTTGATTCGATGTGAGATAAACAAGAAATCTCTCGATTGCGAAGAGAGTACATCATGCCACTGTAACTCTAATAGTGAAGTTGCCAGTATACCCTGGAAAGCTATATTAGCAGAGACATGAGACGTCCTGCATGTTATTCCTCACATTGACTGAGGAGGATGAGGTCATAGAAATCCGGCTCTTCTGATGACCTATGTATGGTACCGATTTCGACTTCGCAGTGGTCGGTTGGAGTATGAGCGGTATACCTCATCTCCTCTGGGCATAAGTATGTTTGTAAAATGTAATTAGCTGTGTAGCATATCTGCTTAGGGTTGAACTATGAGAATCAGTGGTTGAGGATGCATTGATTAATATGCCCTAGTTGGATAAATAATTTACATGTTCTTCATATTCCTTATTAAATAAATGACATACTACTTTTTCAAGCTATAACGGGAATGAAACATATATAGATTACTGCTCTAGATTGTTTAGATACTACTCTACCTGTTGATAAATGTTTATATTTCTGCTGCTCAATGTTATTCTATTATTTGCAATAACAATGATTCTGGAAGAGAGTTATATCTCTCGCTGGGACAATTTTCAATTGTCTCACCCCTGTGGGATTCAACTTTTTAGGTAGACGTCAAGGAAGAAGAAACCCTTCAGTGGGTGAGCAGCAACAGCAGCAGCAGCAACAACAAGGACAGTAGTGATCCTTAGGTGGAGACAATGTCTATCATGTCCTGTATTTAGAGAGTCCTATGTGTCGTCTCTATACTCTCAGGTCCTAGGAGTCAGTATATGGTTTAATATAGATCTGAGATTTTTGGCTTGATGCCTCGAGATTTTGTTTACTGCTTATGTATAGTTTAACTGGGCAGTCAATGTTATGACTCTCGAGATGAGATGATACAGAGATGTACCGATGAATCAGCATGTAAATAACTTACTTTGATTCTTTATGATAGGTTTCACAGTTTTTGGATCTCCTTGCAAAAATTTTAAATTTTTAGTGATTTTCAGTAATTCCACTGCTAATGATTCGCTTCCGCATTAGTTAATCCCCCTTTCATAAGTTGGATGCAACACTTCCTGGATGTGTAATCAGGAGTGGTTAGAGTCCACTGCCTAGCTATGTAATTAGGATTGGTTAGAGTCCAATGCCTGCCTGTGTAATCAGGATTGGTAGCGTCCAATGCCTGGCGGTGTAATTAGGTTTGGTTAAAGTCCAATACCTGGCAGAGGCTTAATGCCTGTAATCAGGATTGGTAGCACCCAATTCTTGGCGGTGTAATCAGGTTTGGAAGAGTCCAATACCTGGCAGAGGCTCAGATTCCTGTAATGATGACATAGGATTGGTAATAACCCAATGCCTGTGTTGATGATATATGAGTACATGGTAAATGTAATTCCATATCTGTTTAACAGATTGGCTAAGGCCAACAGATGAAACAATAATGTTTCATGGGTGACATATTAAGAGAATGAATGTCACAAGAATAGTTTGACATGATGGTATAATATGACGGATACATGATATACATGTTCTTCCTATTCCTTGTTAGCAGAATAGATGATCTATTGTTCTATCATAAGTGGTTACAATGCTGGAAGATGAGAATGCTTTAAACTACTTATTCTCTGCCCAATTTTATATTATTAAATTGCAATAATAATGTTTTTGGCAGAAAGTTATATCTCCCACTGGGGCAATTACAATTGTCTCACCCCCGTGGGATCCAACTTTTTAGGTGGACGCGGACAAAGAAGCAGAAATTCCATTGTAGGGAATGGACAACAGCAGTAACATCCAGGACAGTAGTGAGATCTCAGGTGGAGATACTTCCTGTCAAGTTATGTAGTTAGAAAGTCCTATGTGTCACCTCTGTACTCTCAGGTCCTCGGAGTTTTTAGTCAGTGTTTTATAAATCGATTTGAGGTTTTGGCTTGATGCCTTAAGATTCGTATGATGTCTGTATATAATGTTTATAAGGCAGCTGATGATGTAGTCTCTGGAAAGAGATGGTACATGTTATGTACGTTTAAACCAGAATGTAAATGTTATACATTGGTTTTTGATGGAAAGATTTCCTATGTGTGGATCTCTTTGCAAAAAAAAATTATTTTTTAGTGATTTTCAGTAATCCGCTTCAAATAATTCTCTTCCGCTTAAGTTAATCTTGTTTTTGTGAGTTGGATGCCACTGTAAGGTAGTGGAAATAAAAATAATTATCTATTTGTATTCCCACAACAGCAAGATCACGTCAACTACTATGCAATAGGAAAGATGGTTTAAAAAGTTTATATCTGGTCTTGGAGCAATTCTAGCGACTACAACTCATTGCAGTTGTAGCTATCTTCTAGTTTCTCTTGGACAATGTCTATACAGCTCCTGGTCTTCACCATAGATGACATAATGGACATATTCTATAGCAACTCCTACGGTCTCTCCACAGACTGCAAATTGACGTTGTCCTCCTAGTAACAACCCAAGGACTCCTGCCTCTTGATTAGTCCATACACCAACTTGAACTCCTGTCGTTCAACTGGAACTAACAAGAAGGAGTTGTCTCTCCCGTTGGCATACTAGCACCAACTTGCTCTCCCATAACAATGATGCTCAGTTGTTCTCTCCAATCGCTATCCCTCCCTATTCAGATAGTACTTGCTTGGGCTCTCTTAATTACCACAACCAGAGAGGACAACAATTGTCATAGCAACTAATTCTCAATTGTGTGTGTTGAGAAGTATTCATAGGTAGGGTTAGGGCCAAGGTTTCCAGTCTATTGGGGATCTATGTGGGAGTGGAAGGAACCAGAAGATCTTGAATTTTTGCAACCTATGACATCCAAAATGGTCATTTTTCACACAAAAAAATCATCTCACATGTGAGACTCTAGTTTGATATAGCCAGAAATTCATTTTGCCATGTTTCCTGATCGCACACAAATTTGCCAATTCGAATCCTATTAATCCACGACATGGCTTCAACAATAATCCTTGATGCAATTGAATTTCACTATGAACTGAGTGATCTTGCACATATGATATGGTCGTCTTGCTCACCTAGATAATCATTTGGTGAGACGAGCTGAGTCGATCAGTTCAACAGAATAACTATTCGGTTAACACCTTAGTTTGGGTAGAACTTAGCCAATTTAATTTTTGATCAGTCTGAAAATCCAAATGACCATCTAAACATTTGAGTTGATCGTATGATACTCTAAACGACTGCCTCACCCTGTGAGATGATCTGCTGGTAGTGCAGTCAGTTGATCTGTTGTGTGAATTGAGTACTTAAACACTTTAGTAACCAATACAATCACCATTCAAGATTGAACTCCTCTTCTAGATAAGTTCCTATGTGTGTGACCCTATAGGTCCCGTACCATGTTGGCAGTGAGTGTCCATAACTAACTTATGACATCAGAAGTAGAGAGCGGTTCCTAGGTGCACATCAGTGCTACCTAAGTGAATGGAAAGTTGGATAACAACTTCAACCTACAATCTGTGTAAGGTGTTGAAGTGATTGTATGATTCCTTTGTCTTTGATATCCGAAGTGAACTTGAGGCATGGAATCATCATCCTTTCAATGTTCAACCCATTCTCCTTGAACTAAAAGTAGACTATTGGACATAATGTGACCTCAATGTCATATATTGATTCACATGCGTGTGAGCATGCATTTCCTAGTCTCGTTGATCAAGTGGCCAGGATATCAATCTCTAGTATGAGGGAGAATCCCATCTCTATCACTAACAGGAAATCCCCATGTGTCAAAGCTACCGAATATTCACTTTTATGGCAACCAATATTTCAAGATTACATTTGATGATGCCAAAGTATACCCAACAACATGTGACAAGTACAGTGATTTCAGGTCTAAGAATCACAATCACCACTTTCACTATTAGAGATGAATATGACCACTAATGATGGTTTCCATGTGTCATTATTAATGTGGGTATGTCCGATATTGTTCCCTAACATGTAATCGTGTGATTGGTTTGATATTCCATATCATGACTAATGAGATTCTATCATCAACCAACCCACACTCCAATTTTATGTGTTACTGGTGTCTATCTACCTGCCATAGTAACAACTGACTAGGGACATAACAAGAATGTACATACTCTTAGCATCTGCATGATCTCATTCTCCAAGTCACTTACTTGAAGACATATTGACGTGTATTTTACTACGCGCTAAAAACACAAGTATACGCGTCGAGTAGTACAGGCCTTTGTGAGGCCCGAGTCGAACACAGGGATACTTTGGAACTGTTGGTGACTCCTACTAACTATTCGCGATCAGCTAAGCCAATTAACAAGTTGAGAGTTGTTAAAATAAAAAAAGAAAATAAAAATAAAACAAAGCAAGCAATCGATCAAAGGTTAGTTTAATCAATTCAGAAAGATATCTTTAGGATTGTGGTTTCACCGTGGGTCAACATTGCATTAGGTTTCATATAATTCCTCACTCTTCTCTCTCTATCTGGGTAGTGGCCTGAAAACAGAATTACCCACTGTCATGGTGTAATTCACTACTTAGGTTTAGGTTGATTCCACCGTCGTAGTAATCATTCCCCTAAACTAAGCGCATTACGAACGATCTCTCAGTTTCCACCATTAATTTTACACCTCCTTTGTCAAGGGGTTTATCGATTAATGTAAGTTTCGTCTCTTTTCAACCGTTAATCCTTCTGTCGAAGTGATTAAGGGCATTAGGTTATTATTATGGTGATCAAGCATAAGAATATATGGAGAAAACAAAACTATACCACGGATTTAAGAGAGAAAATATGAATTATTAATATGAAATTGTCATACAATGCATTCCCGGGCTACTCCCGGTCCTAAAGATGGAGGGTTTTAGCCTCGCATGTTCATCTCACACAAATACATGGAAGAAATAGGGGAGATCATAAAAAAAACGTGAATAAAGTGGGAAAACCCCTGAACGGAGAAGAACCGGTAGATCCTTTGCGTGGAACATGAGCTTTCCCGCCTTTCAGTGGTGAAATCCATCTTCGACAGCGTCCAGATCGACAGGGATGAGCTTCTGGCCTCCGTTCTCCTTTCTCTCCTCCTCGGCACTTGTGCAATGCAAACTGATGATGATCCTTTCGTCTGGGCGGCCGTCATTAGGTATAAGTCCCTAATTAGGTCGTCAATTAACTCCAGCCATCCGATTGAGATCAAAACGAATCCAACGCATATCTTCTGGCGGCGTTGATACTATCGACGCGGGGTCGATAGTATCGACTTCCTGTAGCGTCGGTTCTTGTCTTATGCGTCGCTGCAGCCTCAGTGCGTCGATGGTATCGACTAGGTGTCAATACTATCGACAGCTTCCTCGCCAGCAACCTGAAGGAATCTCGATACCATCGACTTGGCTGTCGATAGTATCGACTCTTTTCTGCTCCTTTCGGCTAGCAACCTGTGTCCTCGTCGATGGTATCGACTTCCGTCGATAGTATCGACGGAAGCAGATACTCGTTCTTCCTGGAATTCAGAGACAAAATCAAATAAATCCACACAAATAATAATGATGTGATAATGAATGCTCAAAATAATGAAACTAAGAGGAATTGTCATGAAATGACAGCAAAGACCAAAATAGGTGAATTATGCAATATTAATCATAAAACTGACTAATAAAAGCACAGAAACACATATCAAACAGGTCTATAAATGCGACTCAAAATCATCGCATCACATATGTCATTTAGTATTGTCATTCTGTAGACACTCATAATGTTTCCTCATTATCTCATAACTGAATGAAACAAAATGAATTGAAAGCTTGCCTTTATGAGTATTAATCAAATCCTCTCATGATATGTGCCATGTCAACAATCATATGATTGGCTCTCTGGGCATACCTTACCAACATAATCCCACTTGCACTTAGAGCTAATCACCCATGAATCTCATTCTTAGTGATCTAAACATGTCCACCATGTTTCTACTACGCTAGTGCTAATCTAGAAGCTTAGCAAAATTATTCTATAATTCGGTATATTGCATGTTTCTTATCTCTTTGATGTGAGATGAAACTGTCATAATATTGTATCTGGTATTTCTTGTCTAACATGTATCTCCATTGTTGTCATAGTATTACTATTGAGTCATGAATGGTTGGAACATCTATAAGTTCATCATATGAACTTCTAGATCCATATAGCATCACTTGTGATCATAACACACGTATACTCGACTTCTATTGTAGAAAGGAATTAATGTCTATTAATCTGGAACCCTTCCAACTAACATCATTTCTCCTTTTAAATCAAACATATTTTATTACGATCACTTTTTTAATTTTGGAAGCTTGCATTGGTATAATCCTTTACACTCATCTCTTCCATTATTGCTTTCTTTAATTACAAGAAATCTATCCTTAGATACTTCTCAAGTACTAAGAGATATATTTAATGGCATTCATGATAGATCCATTGCTACAATCTATGGCATCTTAATCATGCCATTTCCATTCTTCACAAGAATTGGAGCATATGGTTCATGAGAGACTAATCCAGATTCTCTCATTGAATCCTTCCTTGTTGAACTCTTTCAACATCTTGCAATTGTATGTGCTCAAGCTTATATTGTGAAACATTCAAGAACTATCTCTATAGGTCTTGATCCTTGTCTCATAAGATGTTTTACCTAACCCTTCATTGTTGAAGGTGTCTTCCATGCCAACTCTCAATATTCACAATATCGAGATGTTATTCCTCATCATATGTGGGATATTCATATATGCTCCCACTAAAAATTTTGTAATTATAGATTTCATCTTTTATCTAGATTCAAGTCAAACCTTTTTGACTATGTTGTCAAGTCAAAAGATCCCTCCTCTGAGATGCTTATTTCATCCCAAATTGAACTTTGTAGTTTATAGACTTTATTTGCATTCTTGAAGTTATAAAAACCTTTTAGGTAGTTTCACATACACATCCTCTGATGTATTCCCTATGAGGAATCTAGTTTTATCTTCATATGCTAAATCTCTTAGTCTATTTTAGCTACAACAACAAGCCTGACAATTGGTCAAGGAATTTCTATCACGTTCAACAACTTGGACTGATTTGAAAAACTTATTCAACCAATTTGTCTATGTATGTTATCAATGTAGATCTTTGCTACAAGACCCTATTGCACCCTTTCAGTATTACCCCTTTTGGTGGCACTATTAAGGTTCTACCTTGCTAGCTTACTTGGACTTCAAAACAGCCTTGAGACATTACTCATATTATGGTTCTCAATAGCTTCTAGTTGATTATTTGTCTCATCTTGTCATGAACAACATGTTTGAGTCATTGGATTCTCAATACTCAATCTCTGACATGTTCTACTAGAACTACTTTATTTTGTGTCATATGATGAACTTGAGCTTCCACAACAATTTTTGATTCTCATAGTTCTAATTGTACCTCTTTGTTTACCTTGAACATTTTGAGTTCTACTTTTACTCCCACTAATTCTTTAGGAGCTCAATTATCCTTTCAACAAAAATATTTTGTTATTGGATTGGATTAATAGTAATATTCAACAATTACGGTTTGTGGAGAAACCTTTTTCAAGAAACTACTTTCTCAATGTAGGTTTCAATCCTTTAAACATATCAGGACATTCCCATATCATGTCTTATAAGCCATTCATATGGCATATGATTTCGTAGTAGCTATGTATTTATGAGGATACGATAAGATTAGATTAATTGATAATTATATCATGACTTATCATGATATAATTTGTTCATTCTGACACATCATCATGTTCAGATGGATTTGACTTGTGATACATTATCACAGTTCTTTCCTGAAGGTTCTCAAGGTATTGATGCAAATAATTTCAACATTTGATCTCATCAAAGTTTCTAACTACTTCCATCAAAGTCATGCTTAATTTACAATCTCCTCAAAAACTTCAAGAGATTTATTTTTTTATTCTACTGAGTGTGTATCATCATATTACCAGTAATTGAAACAAAGTATAAATAATTATCTATAACATTCTTTCCATAAGATCATCATGCATCATATGTATGAGGCCTGGTGGAAAGCTTATCCTCTCATGACATCTAGTGAAGGATGTTAAGTCACGTTGTGCATAAGTAAGACTTGCAACTTTCTTCATGTTCATTAACCAAGGGAATCCAAATTAACATCATTATGTATTCTAGATATGCAATTCTTGTATATAAGTCCAAGGTGACTATTACTAATGATTGTTTTGAATTATCAATTATAATCCTTTCGTATAAATGTTATGAAAATTCATCTTGAGATTTTTTTATTAAAAGACCACTTAGATGTTTGGGCATAGCCATGCAAGATCATATCTTTTGAAATAGAAACATCAACAACTCACTTTATTGAATCATCATTCTTGTCATACAAGATGCTTAAAGTAAATGTTTCTATTTAATGGCATGATGAAATAGCATTCAACTAATTCTATTACATGCCCATTGGGATAAGATAAATTTAAATGTAGACTAAAGCTTCACCAACCCTTGCTCTACCTTATCCATCTTCATCC
The DNA here is from genome assembly GCA_963693085.1 of Alisma plantago-aquatica. Taxonomy (NCBI): domain Eukaryota; kingdom Viridiplantae; phylum Streptophyta; class Magnoliopsida; order Alismatales; family Alismataceae; genus Alisma; species Alisma plantago-aquatica. Next base: position 226,134,085 of record OY856411.1, read on the forward strand.
TTTCATGAAGGCTTTTACTTCTTGTCAGATCCTGCACATCAAGTATGTTAGATCTCTATCTGGTATCATATACTAAGAAGAAGTAATCAAAGTTATCTTATAACGTTTATACCTGAAGTGGAGGCCTTAGTGCCTTCCTTCTTCTTCTTTAGTTCCTCTAACCAGAGCGGGCAATTTCTTTTCCAATGTATAGATTGATGACAATTGTGACAATTGCCTCTTTTCTTCACTCCTCCATTTTCTTTAAGATCTAAAGATTTGGGCTTCTGACCAACTTTAGAAATTTTCTTAGTTTTGCCTTTTCCTTTAGACTCCCCTTTGTCTTGTTGGTCACCATCACATACATGGGCTTGTCTTTCTTCTTCTGTCCCTCAGTTGTTCTCAACATGCCCAACAACTCTATCAATGATTTGTCAAAGTCATTCTTGTTGTAGTTAATGAAAAACTGACTATATGATTTTGGGAATGGCTGCAGAATCACATTAGTAGCCAACTCTTGACCTAAGGGGAATCCCAATCGAGCTAGGTTCTCTACATACCCAATGAGCTTGAGTACATGAGGACCTACTGAGTCTCCTTCTACCATGTTGCATTTTAACAACACATTGATGACATCCTATCTCTCTTGTCTTATCTGATCTTGGAACATGTTCTTGAGATGTGTGACCATATCAATCACATCCATGTTCGGATGCTTCCTCTCCAACTTATAGTTCATGGAGCATAGCATCAGACACTTGACATCCACAACATTTTCAATATTCTTCTTATAAGCATCCCTGTCAGCCCTAGGTGCATAGGAAGGGGTTCATCTGGTTCTGGCATATCTAGGACATAGAGTGTATGCTCATGTGTGAGAAAAAATTTCAATGTCTTGAACCAGTCATGGAAGTTGTTCCCATTAAGTTTTTCCTTCTCAAAGACCGATCGTAGAGAAAATTTATTGTTGTTGGTTGCCATTTAATTCTACAAAAGAATTTGCAATTTTGTCAAAACTCATTTTGATTTAATTTGATTAAGATTTTGGCGATATTGATTAGGTATTTAATTAACTATCATTCTCATTATTTTGTTCAAATTGACAATCCTCAAGTATCAATTCAGAAAACTATAGCAAATAATTTTCTTACGATCAAGATGCAAAATGATTCGATTATCAACCGACCAACATCACAATAAATAATCAACCATTAAGGTAGGCAACTTGCCAATTGCATCATATGGAATTCTTGATAAACGATATGCAAAACTCCTTGCCATGATCATCGGTATGCTTCTAGGCTTAGACGCTCTAAGAATCACTAGTTATCACTTGTTAAGACCGACCCAATAGCCAACACAATGGATATGCACCCTGTGAAGGCAAGATCTACATACCTACCATCACACTTTCATAAGGTAGATGGCACAACAACGAGGGCGTAATGTGTTGCTAATGGAAAGTATCTTAGACTTAATATGTTTCATTGAGGGATTGATATATAAGTCATATATATACATATAATATATGTAATCATCACCTATATAGTACGCATCATATACATGCTATATCCCACAACATAAACATGCAATATAAAACAAAAAAGTGATGGTTGGCCACATCTACTGTAATTCCTTGGAGCCACAAGGAATTACTACCACCTAGGTCAATCATCACATCATATGTATGAACATGTTGTTGGTGTAGATCTATTCTTGCCAATCTAGGTAGATCAGTTTAACCCTTGAATTGGTCGTCTTGCCTCTTGGCTGGTTAGTTTTTGGTCCTCATGGACGGTTGTCTGGCCTCCTATCCAACTGATGTCTGGACACCTTCCAGACAGTTGGTTGGCACACTAGGATGGTTGTATGGCCTCCTGTCCAACTAATGTCTAGACACATTCCAGATGGTCGATTAGCCCACTAGGTGGTCGTACAGTTCCTTTGTTTTGTGCTCCATGGTCCTGTAGATGACAGGCTTGTATAAGAACTGGTTGTCTCATTAGGCGATGATCATCTTCATCATTGTTGCAAGAAAGGAAACTATCCTATTGCTATTTTTTTACATTGTAGAGAGAAACCTCAAGTTACATTCAAGGGGAGCAAAGGTAGGAAAGAATTAACTTTACATTATGAACAAGGAGGTATAGGTTTGGTACGTAGATGGGGATAAATAGGAATAAAACCAAACCATCCAACCACATGCATATATTGGGTTGTTAGCCATAACCATGCTACACATCAACCATCAAAACCGCTTTCAGGGAGACCCATGTAAATTGCATATATATACATATTTATATATATATATATATATATATATATATATAGATAGATAGATAGATAGTAATTTGGGATTTTTTGGTATTTGATTAGATACTCATATGAGACAATTTGAATATTCACATCGTATGCAATAAATAAATGATAAACCAAAAATTTGATCATATCAATTATCCTAGAACATAGTAAATTGACATGACTCTGATACAACTGTTAGGAAATATAGGCACAAAGTAAGACAACGGAAACAAAAAAAATTATCTATCTGTATTCCCATAATAGCAAGATCTTATCAACTACTATGAAATAGGAAGGATGGATTAATGAATTTATACCCGGTTCTAGAGCAAGTCCAGTGACTACAATTTGTTGCAGTTGCAACTATCTTCTAGTTGGCCTTGGACGGTGTCTGTGAAACTCCTGGTCTTCACCACAGACGATAGACTGGACAACTTCTATAGCAACTCCTACAATCTTGCCATGGATTTCAAACTGACAGTGTCCTCCTAGCAGCAGCCAAAGGACTCCTGCCTCAAGAGTAGTCCACACAGACCAACTAAAACTCTTGTCATTCAACTAGAACTTACATGAATGAGTTGTCTCTCTCGTTGGTGTACTAGTCACCAACTTTCTCTCCACAACAATAATCCTTAGTTGTTCTCTCCCATCGCTATCCCTCACTAGTCAGGTAGGACTTGCTTGGGCTCTCTTGGTTACCACAACCAGAGAGGAAAATAATTGTCAGAGCAACTGATTATCAATTGTGTGTTTGGGAAGCCCCCAATATCCCTCTATTTACATGTGGGGTTAGGGCCAGGGTTCCCACTCTGTTCGGGATCTATGTGGGAGCGAAAGGGACCAAAAGATCTTGAATTTTCACAATTGATGACATCTAAAATTGTCATTTCATACCCAAAAGGTCATATAACATGTGAGACATTCTTTTGGTAAGATAAGCAGTCATTTCTCCATGTTTTCTAATCGCATATTAATGCATGACATGACATCAGCAAATAATCCTTGATGTAATCAAATCTCCTCAGGAACTGAGCGATCTTACACATGAGAGATGGTCGTCTTGCTCAGCCAGATGATCGTCTAGTGAGTCGAGCTAAGCCAGTCAGTTCAACAGTATACACTAGTCGATTCACACCTCAATTTGGGAAGAACATAGCCAATTAAATTTCTGATCAGTCTAGCAATCCAAACGGTTGTCTCAACATTTAAACAATCATTTGGCACTCCATACAACCATCTCACCCTATGAGACGATCGTCTTGCAATGCAGTCAGTTGATCCACTATGTGAATTGAGTACCTAAACACTTTAGAAACAAATTCGTTCACCATTCAAGATTAAACTCCTCGTCTAGATGAGTTCCTATGTGTGTGACCCTATATGTCCCATATCACGTTGGTAGTGAGTGTGCATAACTAATTTATAACAACACAAGCAGAGAGCAGTGCCTAGGTGTACATCCGTGCTACCCAAGTGAATAGAAAGTTGAAGAACAACTTCAACCTACAACCTGTGTAAGGTGTTGTAGTGATTGTATAATTCCTTTGTCTCTAATATACAGAGTGAACTCAAGGCATGGAATTGTCATCCTTTCAATGTTCAACCCATGCTCCTTGAACCAAGAGCATACAGTCTGAGATAATGTGACCTCAATATCATATATTGATTCACATGTGCATGTACATGCATTTCCTAGTCTCTCTTATCAAGTGGCGAGGATATCAATCACCAATAGGAGGGACAAATCCCATCTCTATCACTAATAGTCAGTCCCCATGTGTCAAAGCTACCCAATCATCACCTTTATGGCAACCCATATTGAAGATTACATTTGATGATGTCAAATTATACCCAACGACATGTGTTGAGTGCAGTGATTTTAGGTCTAAGAATCACAATCATCAACTTCACTATGAGAGATAACTATAACCACCAATTATGGTTTCCTTGTGTCACTCTCAAGGTGGGTCTATCTGATACACTATTCCCTAACATGTATTTGTGTGCTTGGTTTGATAGGCCATATCATGACTAATGATATTATATCATCAACCAACCCACACTCTAGTCTTATGTGTTACTGGTGTCTACCTACCTTCCACACTCTAGACTGTAGATACTCTTAGCATTCATATGATCTCATTCTTTAAGTCACGTACTTGAAGACGTAAGTCATTGAGTATTGCCATTCTTTAGACAATCATAATGTTTCTTCATTATCTCATAATTGAATGAAACAGAATGAATTTGAAGCTTGCCTTTATGAGTATTAATAAAATCCTTTCATGATATGTGACATGTCAACCATCATATGATTGGCTCTCTGGACATACCTTACCAACACCATGGTCCTATCTCATGAACTAAAACTGAACTAATCATGTCATTATCTCCATATCAATCCATAGGCACAAATAATTACCTAAAATTGAGCCAATCCCATGCTCATAGGTACATATATTTTTGGGTCCGAATGAACATATCATATGATTGCATTGATAAATATTTCAAGATCCAAGAACATGACCTAAGGGTGCACCAATCATGTCTTAAACATATCAATATTTCCAATTCCTACAACTTGTATGAACCTTCAGATGATCACATCATATCCTGATCTGACGATCATTTCTTCATGGGGATGTAGTTCAAAAGAAGTATGGTCAAATCAAGTGAGAACTAGAAGGTCAGGGACAATCTCTTATCTACAATCTAGGGGTAAGATGATGGGCCAAAGGAGCAACACATCATGGAGACTACCTTAATGTTGGAGGGTCAGCTGATGCCCAATCTCAACTTTTTTTAAAACTTTTCCTATAAACTTGTCCTATGAGATCACACATGCTCTTAGGAGTAGAAAATTAACCAGCATAGCTATTGTCCATAAAGGTCACCTTAACTGTGAGCTTGTTTTATGCCCCAATGTTCAATATTGAGGGATTAAAGCCTTATTTACATATAAATCAACTCACTTGATTTTACCTTTATAGGGTTATGGTCCTAACCCTAATTTGGTGCACTCCATCATTTACAAAAAAATGATAAAAACTTAAACTAAAATGTGTATAAAGAGAAGAGAGATGATGAATATTTTTCAAGATCTTCACATCCAAGTAGTTGTCATTATTCTCCATGATTATAGAAACCTAATCTTAATATATCTAATGAACCAAAAATCACATCTGATTTTTTCACTTCCACCTTCTCTCAATGAGGAATGAGTTAGTGGGAGAATCAAACATGCACTGGTTTAAGAACTAGAGAAACCATGAGAGTCACTTTTGTGGCCAAAAATCATCTTAAGGATCATCAGAACTTTAGGGAAATGAATGGTTTTTCAGATATAGGAAACTACCTAAGTCAAAGGTTTCCCTTTATTCAGATAAATCATTTATGTCAAGTCTTTTCCCCATTACTTCATCCTTAAAAGTAAAAGACACCACTTACACTTTCCACACTCCATAAGGTTTTTCAGTACATCTTCGATGAGTACAACATTTATGCCATTCATGACCAAATTTGGAGGCCAGAACTTGCTCAAGCCTATGGTTTCCACTTATCTCGAACCTTGCCTTGAGATGGGAAAACTTTTGACACCCCATTTTTTCTAACTCAGCAAAATATCATGCTTGAATGTTAATTCTCTGGTTGATGATGGAGTTAATTCCTTTTCTCCACATTTTACCCATTTTTTGCATTTTCCAAAATATTCTATATTTTCCAAAACTTTCCCTTTTACCATGATTTTCCACATCTTTCCACATGTTTAAACCACCCTTGTTTCAACTAAATACCAATCACTAAGGTTTTGATGCAAAAAAATTCTTTTATCCAAATTTAAGTGCAATTTGTTCTTTCATTAAGCTTCTTATAAGAATTTTCCAATAATTACCTGATAGAATTCTCCATGAATAAAATATTCAATTCCAATCCTGGATGGAAATTTGAAATCATGAATAAAATCATGGAGTACGTTACATATATTTCCTTTACTACCATAATGGCTAAATAAAAATGAATAATATGATTTGGAGAAACAATTGGTAATTCCATAATTATGTCCTAAAATTTGAATAAATATGACACTAATGGACTAAATATGTAAAATAAGTAAAACATGGAATTTTACACATTATAGTATATAACTCTTTAGGTAAAAATGTGAAGATAATAGGAATGTAAATAATAAATAATGATGGTAATGGTATCTTGTTATAATAATATAATGGCGTTGAGTCTAAAACCATAATTGTATTAGAAATAATAAAAGGAAATGTCAAAAGTGAAATATAGTTGTAAAAACATGTTCCTTGTGTCCCAATCACTTTGGATGCAAATATTCACATTGTTTGAAAAATAATAATTATTCTAATTTTTATTTAGAAAATAAAATGTGACTTTTAATTCAAAATATTAAATAATATGTTTAATGACTTTGTAAGTGGAAATAAACCCAAAATTTGAAATCAACATATCAAAATTAGTCTACATGATAATTTCCACATTAATTTGACACTTTTATCTATCCTACTGTAGTTTTTAGGAGAGAGAATATAACTTAAAGTCCAAAATATCGAATAAAATAGTAAACATTTCCAAAATAGAAAATTAATTATAAAATCAAACGCCTAACATTTTAGTTTGCTTGTAAGCCAAGTTTCTCATCTTTTGAGTGTTCCTATATGCCTAAGATTTATTACGAATAGAAAATGAAAGATAAGGCCAAAAATATTAAATTTATTATTAAAAAGAAAACATATAATATATTAAATGAATAATATAGACCATCTTGTTTGGATTATACATATATAATTTATTTGAAGTTGTAAATAAAATTGTGGTGTAACATAAAGGGAAATAATGTTGTACATGCATGTTGAATCTGTGAAAAATTTATCATGGTGCAAAATCTAAAAATGTATTTACTCTCTGAATACAATGGGACCCAAGTAATTGCAACAATGTGGAGCATGGGATATATTTTTATAAAGTAGAACAAAATTTTAAAAAACTAAAGTCTATCTAATTAATGTTTTTAAACAATAAATAAACAAAAACATTCATGTTAACATATCATAAAGGAAACACATATTTTAACTCAATTATATATTTCTTTGGAAACAAATAAACATTATCAAGTTTATATAATTAATTAGTTAACTCAAATAAGAAGTAATAATCTTAACAAAATAATCTCCTTAATAAACCTCACTACTACCCCCTAAAATCATTAACGACATGGAAACAAAAGGAAAATGGTTTGATTTATAATGTTTACACCTTTTGATTTGAAATTCATATGTCTATAATAATTAGCTTTGGATATATAAATTTGTTAGCACCTATATCCTCAAGAAATAATTGATGTAAAATACATTAGCAAATATACGATTTCCTCAAATTTAGAATTTTGGATCTAACTTAATATTAATTAAATAGATGTATTTTATTGAAATAAAATTGTTATACATATTTTCAATGACTCTTTAAAGTGACAAGGGAAACATTTTGAGAAACTTATTTTGTTATGGGGTTAATAAGTATATATAAGATGTTGATAAATGGAACTATAAAAAGGGAATTAGAATATGAATATCCTAAAAAAATTACATTAAATTATTGTACATGTTTATATTGAGTAAATAATTACACAGAGAAATTTATAAGCACTTAATTGTAGATTTAGTAGTCGGTATTTATGTGACCAAGCTGTTGGGAAAAAAGGGAAACATATTGGAAAATGTAGACATAAAGAAATGGAAGGGGAATTACATTTTTCTATCTTTATTTAAATTTGTTAGATGATGCTTAATTTTTCTCCTTTTACAATATATATTACATTTTTTCCCTAGTAAACAAAAGTAGATAAGTTTCTTGCTACCCAAGATGAATAGTTCTATATATAGACCCCTCCCCATGACCTTCACACACATAGAAATCACTTGACCAATAGGGCATGACTCATAACCTTCTTCCTTATCCTCTAGTTCAAGTCCCTTGGATGAGTTGTCAAAGACTCGTAATCTCATGGTGCTCTTTTCTCAACCATTAGTATTACAAACCTTCGAACCATTTCTAACCCTGACATGGATCCAAGATTTGTATTTTCACAAGTTGACGAACTCCTTGAGGTATGCTACATTCCATATTATTCTTGTTGAGAAATAAACCAATTTTCTCTCTCTCTCTCTCTTGACATATTACCCTACAAAATCTCTCTCTTTTGAGAACTTATTCCATGTGAAATATTCTACTTGATTCTGATCTTAAGATCATCCTAATTTGTTGATTTTGTTGTTGACTCTATATTGTACTTTGCTTCAAGATGAAATCCTAATTTTTCCCACTTTTGTGGTGGATGTTTTACGTTGTCCATTTATGTGATGGAAATCTCTTTAACTCTATTTATATGACTGAATTTTATACTTGGCTCTACATTATACATGATTTGTGATTCAGTATCCCTACAGTAGTGTAAGTACTTCGATTTTTGGGTTGCGTGCCCATGTTATATTTTTGGAGTGGGGTTGTGTGCCCCATAGTCGGGTTTTGTGCCCATTTTTAATATATGTTGGGGAGATAATTGTGTGCCATACTCTATCAGATTTAAAGGTTGTGATCCTTGGCCACCATTGTTGTTTTTAATATTATAGGGCTATGCTTATCTCACAAGCATGCATGTCAATATTATGGTGATGGGCTTTGTGTCCAAAATTTATATGTGCTTTTTTTGCACAACTTTTATATTATGTCAGTGGCAAGTACTCTTCTTGTTTATCATATTATTACAATTCTTATTCTTTTAATACCCACTTGGGTGGTTCTTACCTCTTCTATGGGAAGCATTGTTAGATTTCATGTCCTTTAATTCATAATATTGCTCCATCCCCAACTTAGTATGCACATGCCAACGTTTATGTTGATGCATCTACTTTTATCCTTCTTGTGGGGTATGCTTCCAACCCTAGGTATATGTCAAGGAGGAGAAAACCATGCTTGACTAGGACAAATTCAAGAGTAGTTGAACCTTCTTTGGGAGATATATTCGAGGTGGTTAGATCATCATCAATGGATCCTATGTTATAGTTAATTTTCATGTGTATCACCCTACGTGGTGAAATATGGTGATAATATCAAGCATTATATTCTACTGCACCATTTGGTATCTTGAAACATACTTTTGAATAAATTGGATTATCATCCCTTTGCAAAAAAATTAGTCATGTGTTTGGCATATGGGATGTTTCCTTTTATTTAATTTAGTAGGGTGTGGATCCCCCTCTTGGGTCCCACTCCTTACAGTATCTATCCTAAAAATCTCATGAAAATTAGGAAAATTGAATACAATTTCATCTTCTTTCTTTTCCAGGGAACTTCAATAGAATCAAATGATCTATAGGTGTGCCACATGGTGGTATCCTTCAAACTGACATACTTATTCCTCAAGTCTTGATCATCATCTTTCCATAACATTCTTTTGGAGCACCAAACCCTCACTATGACACACTTGTCATATGAAAGAGAGAAAACTCAAAACAAAGAACGAAACACAAACTAAACAACCACCTTACCAAAAAACATAATTAAAACCAATATCACACATCCACCTCAAGTGGAAACATATGACATCTAAGTCCACAAAAGCCACCAATAATATATATATATATATATATATATATATATATATATACACACACACATATATGTATATGTATATGTATATATATATATATATATATATACATACATACATACATATGTATGTATCTCCTGTCGAACGATTATAACATACATCTTTCATTGGCTCAAAACATGTTACATATGATAACATGTCCATACATATATATACATATACATACATATATACATATATACACACATATATATATATATATGTATATATATATATATATATATATATATATATATATATATATATATATATGTATATACATATATATACATGACCTATCAATACAACAAAGGCATATAAAAAACATGTCGTCTCGATATACAACATCTACAAAACTCCCCCAAGGACCTAAGAGTACAAAGATGACACATAAGACTCTACTACAAAACATAAGCAACTTATCCAACCTTTACTCAGCTACTACTCCTCTTGCTGCTCAACCTTAACAACACGATCTCTACCTCTTCGTGCTCCACAACCTAAAAGATGTAGGAATCCATAGGGTGAGATCAAAAGTCACAAAAAGAGATATAACTCTCTGTCAACATCTATTAAAAGCATAGGAATATTAAAGTAGATAGATAGCATCATTATCAAGTTGAGCATATTCAACTAAACGATATGTATTTAATGAATAATACATATTAAGCAATTAAAGTAATACCACTGAGCAGTAGAACAATTAATATTCTAAGAAGGAATATGAAGAACATGTATAACAACTGATTTCTCTTATCATATTATAATTCAAAAAATCAATACAAAGATAAGGCAAAGGGTCATCCAATGTGAGGCATATTTATCCCAAAGAAAATATACTACACTACTGCATTACGTGTTTTATAATGCCCTGAGGAGATGAGGTATATCACTCATGCTCCAAATAACCACTGCTAAGTCAAAACCGGTGCCATATAAGATCAATGGAAGAGTCGGACTCTATGATCTATCCATACCCTCACTCAGTCTGAGTTCGCCGCAGTGAAGTATTAAGTCCAACTGCAAAATAGCCTATCCCTCCTTGGTATATAGGTCACGACGCTAGTGAACTAAGATACGAATGCACCCATTCTCCTACCAGGGTATGACCATAGTCACCCCAGTAAACATATCACATGTAGTGAATTACATCATCTGAGATACGATCTCGACCATTCTCTTGCTAGGATGTGACCTCAGCCATCCCAGTATATTAAGGATACAAGGAGATACCTCAACTTGCACCCCACATATTCAACAATATGCACTCTCGAGTTTCCTGTAGGAATTGCTCATTTCACCATCCAACTAATACAAACACTGAAGATGAATCTATGGCAAAGGTAAACTACATGATTAGGGCTTCACTCGATTAGTTAGGCCAATTGGGTATCTTTTAGCATCAATCAAATTACAACGTACAAACCCTAAACAAATTCTACAAAGATAAGGGTATAATACAACACCAGAAGATATAAAAGTATGAAACATATACTTGTCACATCTTCTCATGATACCACTACCATCACCCAACCACACAAGGCTATCACCATAATCACATTGTCACGGGACATCAATCCCTCATCGCATCATTGGTGGATAATACCTTACACTAGGCATAAATCCTCTGCTAGGTCACAAGAACCAATCACATATCTCTGTGTGACATCATTACCTCAACATGCCTAAAATATCCCATAATCATCACCATAGCAAACACAAGTTATGTCATTCGTTTTCACCTACATCGTTAGATTCATACAAATAGGAGAGAGAAAGTACAGTCACATGATATTTATGAAAACAAGCTCAACTAGCATAGCATACCCTAGAACTAGGGCTAGGATTTCACATACATAGTTGATTAGGATATCATAATTCAATCACCACACCCTAGTTATGTCATCTCCCACTTTCTTGGAACTGATTAGGGTTGAGCATCATTAATAATCATGATTAGACTATTATATCAACAACTCCAAGTATCAACATAATTTACATGTACAAATGTAACCATATCACTATGTTATACATATGTAGAGACCATGTATCATGTATGTGTGTCAACTATGTGTTACGACCCACCTATAAAAACATCTGTCTCAACCCATCAACCATACATGGGTCTCGACCAACTATGAAAACAAGTGTCCTGACTGAAACATAACATCAAACAAAGCATATGTCACACCTGACACAAAAGGGAACTCTCAACCATCCAACCTAAAATGGGTGTACAACCATCATAACACTAGAGTGTAACAACCCAAAATACAAGGGACATGCGTTTTGAACGAAACAAAACAAATCATCACCACTATTACCCAAGGTGAAGGTGTTGACCGAAAAGAAAACAAAGGTGTAGCGACCACCAAGGTCAAGCTATCATAAAGGCACATATGCATCCTCAAAAAAAGGAGAGAAAACTCCACACAAGCTGAATGTCAAAACCCTAAAACCGATCTCCAACATGATCCATCAAGAAATAAAACTAGGGTAAAGAAGACCAAGCTTCAACCTCAAGAAAAATCGACCAAAAGCCTCAAGAAAACATGAGACACAAACCATAACATTGTGATATAAATAAGAATCATAGTGCATGCAACAACCTACTTCATTCATCACTTAGAAAATGGGTTCATGAAGTTAGGGTTTAAGAAAAGAGCAATCTACATGAAAATACTACAAAGTCATAAACTCTAAGTCATGAAAACATCACCTAGCATGTTAAGATCACGTTTTAGAGGTAGAAAAAATAATGAAAATAAGATTATAGTGCTATAATAGGAGGTAGAGAGTTATATAACATACCTTATGGAGAGATCAAGCTCCAAAGATCATGAGCTCCAAGGAAGAAGAAAGAAGCTCCAACCAAGGTCAACACTTCAGCCACAATGTAACCTCCAAAGATAAGAACACCACGGTCAAAGAAGATCTCATCTAAGAGGTGAAAAAGTCTAGGCCGAGCTAAAGAAGAAGAAAAAGGAAAAAAGAAGAAAGCTTCCTCCCACTTGGGTACCACCATGTCAAACATAGTCTCTGACCCTTGTGAATGGAAATTTCTCTCAAGATGACCACCATAGTATAACCATAGTCTCATGTCCAAGAAGGAAGGAAGAAGAAGATAGGGTGCAAAGGTAAATGAGATCAAGGGTTTAAAACCAGTCACCAAGAAAGATCACCACAAAGGATATGATCAATCCCAAAAGCACCAAATGTGAGGTTGTTCACCCCCAAAAGCACCTTGATCAGCACCCTCTATCTCCAACAAGATCCAAGAACAGCCAAGCAAGGAAGGAGAAGGAAAGAGAGCAAAAGGATTGCGTGCATGAAGTAGAGAGAGGTTATATACTCAAGGTAGGAGGGATGTAAGGTGGGTATGAGGTGTCAACACAAGAGAGAACCAAAAGGACACTTGTCCACCAAGAAAACACCCATAAAACCACTAAGCACTTACATGCAAAAATGGTGATACAATCTAGGTGGGGTGTCGACCTCATGAGTCAGCACCACCATAGGGGTCAAAACAAACATCAAGGAACCATGTATCAACCACTACAAAAGATCACCAGATAAACATGGTCAAAACACATCACTAGAAGACAAACCATCACAACCAAACCTTTGAAAAATCATCATGGTTAAAAAAACCATCACGTAGGACAAGTGTTGGGGTCGCAACACTCCCAACTAAAGCTCAAGGTCAAAACATATCATTAAAACCAATACCCTAGAAACCCAAGCATCACCACATGATACCACATCATAAACCATGGTCCAAGCAAAGCACCCCTTTACATCATCTTATATATCATAATGACAAAGCATGAGAGGCACACTCCACATGTGAAAATTGCAAGATAACCCCTCAATATGGGTAAATTACAATTTGGTCCAAAATAAGGATACATAACTCAAACACCATCCAAACAGGACCAAACTGAAAACATAAGCTTGTCACATGTTAAAAAAGCATCTCAAAGGTATAGATTAAGGTTTAATCATCTTATTAAGCTAAGAAAGATTTCTCAAGCACTAATATAGGTTAAGGGCCTTACAACCATAGACCCCTCACAAGGATTTCACCCCCAAAATCCTACATGAAAAGAGACAGGTACTTCCTACACATCTCTTCCTCAAGCTCCCACATGGCTTACTCTATGCCAAGTCGGTGCCACAAAACCTTCACCAACACTATGTCCTTCTTCTTCAACTTCTTGATCCTCCTATCTAGGATCAACGCAGGACCTTCCAAATAAGATATATCCTCATCAAGCTCAACCACCACTGGCTACAAAACCAACTAGGTATATGGGTGGCACTTCCTCAACATAGACACATGGAACACTAGATGTAACCTGTGTAAATCAAGTGGCAACTCCAATTTTTCGTCCACCTTCACAACACGTGCCACCACAAGGTAAGGTCCCATATGTCTAGGAGACAACTTACCCTTCTTCCCAAACCTCAAAATACATTTCTAAGGAGAGACTTTGAAATACAATCTATCTCCCACTTCAAACTCCAATGGTCTACACCGATTGTCAGCATACGACTTATGTCTATCTTGTGTTGCCTTCAGTTGTTTCTTAATCACTATGATCTTTTATGTTGTCTATTGTGCAAGCTTAGGACCTAAAAGCTAATAAACACCAGTCTTGTACCAGTAAAACGGAGACCTACAACATCTCCCATACAACACCTCATAGGGTGCCATATCGATTCTCCTCTAGTAGATCTTATTGTATGCAAACTCTATCAAACTAAGGTGCACATACCAACTTCCCAAGAACTGTAAAACACAACCTCTCAACAGATCTCTAAAATCTGGATCGTCCTCTTTGACTATCCATCTGTTTGCGGGTGAAATGTTGTACGGATCTTCAACCGCGTACCCATCATTATGTGTAGACATTACCAAAAATGACTAGTGAACTGAGGACCTCTATTAGATATGACGATAGCTGTGATACTGTACAACCACACTATCTCATTAACATATATCTCTGTAAGCTTCTCTACTGTGTATGTGGTCTTTACAGGAAAAAAGTGTGTTGTCTTTGTCAACCTATCAACTATCACCCAAATGGAGTCATGACCTTTGGTTGTCCTAGGAAGACCAACCACAAAGTCCATTGTGACATGGTCCCACTTACAAAGTGGTATGGGAAGCGATTTTAAAGTTCTGGCAGGCTTTTGGTGTTCTACTTTAACCTACTAACACACAGGACACTTGGCGACAAACTCAGCCACATCATGCTTCAAACAAGGCCACCAATACAAATATTTTAGATTATGGTACATCTTGGTGCTTCCTGGATGCATAGCATACATCAAGGAGTGAGCCTCCTCCAATACTAACTTCTTCATATTATCAACATCAGGAACCACGACTCTACTGTGGTAACAAACTATCCCATCCTCTATCTTGTGGAAGCCATCATACTTCTCACTACCAAACTCTGATCGGATCTACTGTATCACACTATCACCCTATTGTGCATCTCTGATCTACTGCCTCAACATATGCTTTACTTGTAAATGAGCCAAGAAGCCTGCCAACATGGACACTTCCAACCTCACATTCATCTGATGCAAGGAGACCAACATGTCTCTCTTATGGCACACTAGGAAACATAACTACACCTTCTCAATAGATGATGACAAAGAAGACTTACTGCTCAGAGCGTATGCCACCACATTCGCCTTCCCCAAATTGTAATCTATGGTACAATCATAGTCTTTGATTAACTCAATCCAGCAATGCTGCCTCATATTCAACTCTTTCTTTGAGAAGATGTATTGCAGGTTCCTATGGTCTATGAAGATCTAACACTTTTTTCCATACAAATAATGTATCCAGATCTTTAGAGCATGAACTATTATAGCTAGCTCCAGATCATGAGTAGGGTAGTTCTCTTCATGCTTCTTCAACTGTCGTGATGCAAAAGAGATCACATTCTTGTCTTGCATCAACACACAATGTAGACCATTCTTTGAGGCATCACAGAAGAAAAAATAGCCTCTTCCCTATTCTTGCAGCACTAAGCACTAGGGAACATGTTAGCTTCTCCTTCAAGAGCTAGAAATCACATTGACACTTGTCATCCCTCACGAATGACACACCTTTCCTTGTCAACTTCGTAAGGGGTAATGACATGATGCTTAAGTTCTTAATGAACCTCCTATAGTATCCTACCTAACAAAGGAAACTACCAACTTTTGTTGGTGTCTTTGGTTGCTACCACTCTATCACAGATTCAACTTTCTTAGGGTCCACACGAACATCCTCAGTGGATATCACGTGTCCAAGAAAAGACACCTCCTTCAGCCAAAACTTGCATTTGTTGAACTTCACATATAACTGATGTTGTCTCAGCAGAGTCAACGCCTGACGCAGATGTTGCTCATGTTGCTGACTGTCTAGATTGTATATCAGGATGTCATCTTTGAATACCACTATAAACTAATTAAGATTCGATCAGAATACTCTATTCATCAAGTCCATGAACACTGTTGGCACATTGACTAGCCTGAACAACATAACTAAGAACTCATAGTGGCCATTCCTTATCCTAAAAGCTGACTTTAGTATGTCATCTATCTTGATCCACAAATGGTGATATCTGAACCTTAAGTTTATCTTCGAGAACACTATGGCACCTCGCAACTGGTTGAAAAAAATCATCAATCTATGGCAAGGGATACTTTTTCGTTATCGTCACTTTGTTCAACTGTCTGTATTCAATACACATCCTCATGGATCCATCCTTCTTCTTTACAGACAAAATTGGAGCACCCCACGATGAAGTTCTTTTCCTAATAAAACCTTTCTCAAGCATGTTTTGCAACTATTTCTTTAACTCTGACATCTCAGCTGGTGCCATTATATACAGTGTCTGAGATATTAGCTGGGTACCAAGAACAGATTGATTTTAGAATCAATCTCTTTGATTGGAGGAACACCTGGGAACTCCTCAGGGAACACATCCTCAAATTCACAAACAACCAACACCTCTTGGATACTCGGACTCCTTGCCTTAGTATCCACCACATGTGCTAAGAATGCATCATAGCCTTGCCTCATGAGTTTTTCTACCACCATTGTAGACACCAACAGGTTGGAAAAATATTCCTTTCTCCTTGGAAGACACACAAAACATCTCCATCGACAAAGGTTACCACCTTGTAACTACAATCCAAAACCACCTGATACTTTTCCAAGGTATCCATTTCAAGGATCATATGGAATCCATGCATGCCAAGTGATATGAGATCCACTTAAATGCTATGTCCTGAAAAATAAAGGATACATGAAGGACACACCTTCCACAACTCTACAGAACCAACCAAGGGGGTTTCTAAGCAAAGACAATCATGCCTACCACTAATAGGCAAGGAACAACTATAAATCACTTTTCTAGTGATAAAAGAGAGTGTAGCACCTAGGTCAACCAAAATAGATGTAAAGCAAGAAGAAGATAAATTAGAATGAAATAACTCTATCTGACCTGTAATGACTCACAGGTTGACCACTCCCTTTGGCTGACTCATCGTGTAAATTGAGCCATTGCAAGTTGTCACCCCTATCCTCTCTGGCCCATCCAGAAGAACCATCTTGTGATGCCTGTCCACATCCTTAGCCACTGCCACTGTTGAACTATTGTCGCTGTTGTGACCCTTGATGGCTTTGTCTTGGATGTTGGGTAACTTCCTCATCTCTCACAGGGCGATTCCATCTCATGTATCCCACTAGTCCACACTCATGGCAAGTCTGAGAGTCATATTATGGCATCGTCGGCCCTATCATCGATATTGATGCTGCACTTTGGGCTCCCGCAGGCAAGAAGCTACAACCTCTACCTCTACTAGGTGACCACTATGAATGACTTGCCCATCTCTGCTATGATGGCAGTGAGAAAAACCTCAAATTCTTAAAGCCACTAGATGAGTGTCCCTAATACCAAGCATGCCCTCTTCTTGGCATTTGTCTCACATTTCTCCACTATCGATCGTTCCATCCTTCTAACAGATTCTACAAACATGGAGAACGTCTCCCTATTCTCTAGATATAATACTGGAGTCATCAAATCTATACTCAAACCTTTCTCAAACCATATGATCCTCTCCTTGTTTATCACTTCCATATGTCGAAAAAACCTTAGAAGATCCATGAACTTAGTCTTCATACTCATTAACTGACATAGATCCCTACTGGATCTTCAAAAACTGGTTGATCTTCTCGTCAAGAAAGATCTCTAGAAAGTATCGACTCATGAACTCCAGTTAGAACTCTTCCTAACTAATCATATCACCTGTCCTTTTTTCCACCTCAATGGCCCACCAGTGACCATCACTCTCCTTTAATAGATATACAACATGCTTCACTTTATCCTCTTTAGGGATGTTATGGATCTTGAAGGCCTTATCTAGCTTAGTCAACCATAGAACTACATTTGCTGGGTCTATCATACCCACATACTCCACTACTCCTACTTGTCTCAACCTTTCAAAGGTCTTCCCAAATCTCAAGGATTCCACATTGGGGACTGCCGATCTTACTCAAAATGGAGGCATTCTATCTGCCATATGCATCATCATGGCCATAAACTGTCCAAACATGGACTGGAAAGGGTGATTGGCCACCACATCTAGGTCAAACTGGGGCATCTCAGGCACTCCATCAACCCTCTCCTACCTCCTAGCACCACCACCTACTACAGCAACACTGCTCTCAGCAACATGTTCTTCATGTTCTCTAGTTATCTTCTCTTCTCTTCTTCTTATGCTACATAAGAAGAAGTTACCATAAGACAAACTAAAGGATAGTAGAACAAACACAAACCCTAGTCCTATGTCCCAACCAATTGTGACACACTTGTCACACGAAAGTGAGATCACTCAAAACAAAGCACGGAATTAAAACTAAACAACCATGTTACCAGAAAACACAAGAAATTAAAACCAATATCACACATCCACCTCATGTGGAAACATATGACATCTGAGTCAACAAAAGCCACCAATCATATATACGTATATATGCTGCCAAAAGATTATTACATACATCGTTCATCGGCTCAGAAGACAACCTATTACAAATGATAACCTATCCATATATATATATGTGTATATATATACATATTTATGCCCTATCAGTACAACAAAGGCATATATATATATGTATATACATGTGTATATATATGTACATATATATACATATATATATGTATAAATAAATAAATAAATATATATATATATATATATATATATATATATTATATGCCCTATCAATACAACAAAGGCATATAGCTAAAACGTCGTCTCAATATACAAAATCTATAAAACTCCCCCAAGGACCTGAGAGTACATGGATGACACATAGGACTCTACTACAAAATATAAGCAGCTTATCCAACCTTTACTCATCTACTGCTCCTCTTGCTACTCAACCTCAACAACACAATCTCTACTTCTTTGTGCCTGACCACCTAAAAGATGCAGAAACCCACAGGGTGAGACCAAACGTCCCAGTGAGAGATATAACTCTCCGCTAAAGTCTATTAAAAGCACAATTAGATTAAAGTAGATAGATAACTTTATTATCAGGTTGAGAATATTAACTAAATGATATATATTTAACAGATAATATAGGTCAAGCAATTAAAGTAATTACCATTGAGAAGTAGAACAATTAATATTCTAAGAAGAAATATGAAGAACATGTATAACAGTTGATTTCTCTTACTGCATTATAATTCAAGAAATCAATATAAAAATAAGGCAAATGGTCATCCTATGTGAGACATGTTTATCCCTAAGCAAATATAATACACAACTGTATTACGTCTTTTATTATGCCCTGAGGAGATGAGGTATACCACTCATGCTCCAACTGACGACTGCTAAATCAAAATCAGTGCCATGTAAGATCAATGGATGAGTTGAAATCCATGATCTCCCCATACCCTCAGTCAGTCCGAGTCCGTTACAGTGACTATCAAGTCCAACTGGAAAACAACCTAGCTCTCCTTGGTATATAGGTCACATTGCTAGTGAACTGAGATATGACCACAATCGTTCTCCTACTAGGGTATGACCACAGTCATCCCAATAAACATATCACATGTAGTGAATTACATCATCTGGGATGCATCCTCAACCATTTTCTTGCTAGGGTATGACCTCACCCATCCCAGTGTATTAAGGATATAAGGAGATGCCTCAACTTGCACTCCGCATATTCAACAATATGAGCTCCGAGTTTCCCATAGGAATTGCTTGTTTCATCATCCAGCCAATACCGACGCTGAAGATGGATATTTGGCATAGGGAAACTACATGATTAGGGTTTATCTTGATTAGTTAAGCCATGTGGGTATCTTTTAGCATCAATCAAGTTATAATGCACAAACCCTAAACAAATTCTGCAAAGATAAGGGCATAATACAACTCTAGAATATATAAAATGTTTGAAACATAAACTTGTCACTTCTTCTCATGATACCATTTTCATCATTCAACCACACAAGGATATCACCATAATCACACTATCATGGGATATCAATACCTCATCACATCATTGGTGGATAACACCTCACACTAGGCATAAAGCCTCTGCCATGTCATAAGACCCAATCACATATATCTCTATCACATCATTACCTCAACATGCATCAAAAGGCTCATAACCATCATCGTAGAAATCACAAGCTATGTCATTTTATTTCACCTGCATGGTTAGATTCATATAAATAGGAGAGAGAAAGTACAATCACATGCTATTTATGCAAACAAGCTCAACAAGCATAGCACACCGTAGAATTAGGGTTAGGATTTCACATACATAGCCGATTAGGATTTCATATCATAATTCAATCACCACACCCTAGTTATGTCATCTCCCCCTTTATTGGAACTGATTAAGGTCGAAAATCATTACTTAATCATGATTAAACTATTATATCGACAACACCAAGTATCAACATCATTTACATGTACACGTGTAACCATCTCACTATGCTATACATATGTAATGACCATGTATCTTGTATGTGTGTCAACCATGTGTTATGACCCACCTAGCCAAATGTGTGTCTCAACCCATCACCCATACATGGGTCTCGACCAACTATGAAAAAAGTGTTTCGACCGAAACATAACATCAAACAAAGTATATGTCACGACTAAAACAAAAGGGAAGTCATGACCATCCAACCCAAAATAGACGTACAACCATCATAACACCAGAGTGTAATGACCCAAGATACAAAGGACATGTGTTTTGATCGAAACAAAACCAAGCATCACGACCATTACCCAAGGTCAAGGTGTCGACAAAACTAAAACAAAGGTGTAGCGGCCACCAAGGTCAAGCTACCAGAAAGACACATATCTGATCAGCCTAAATCACGCATCCAAAATGGAGCGGATCCATAGTAGTCAGACTCTTAAGATAGTAACCCGACACTCAAACCCCCACAACTATTAAACAGGATCTGATGTAGTAATCGGGGTCAAACCATAGGGACAAAGGTTAACAAGTGTTAAGCACGTACGGTCTCACACTCATGTACTCCAGACAAACAAATACTTTTAAGAAGGTTGTTCCCTAAGGAATGATGGTGCTCAACCCAAAATAAAGAAAGAAAATAACAACAAGAGAAAATAAGGACAAACAGTAGGAAACCAAGATATGGAAGGGAACTCAGATCAGGCTTCACCTATTAAGCACACAGGGTCTCACACTCATGTACTCCAGACAAACAAATACTTTTAAGAAGGTTGTTCCCTAAGGAATGATGGTGCTAACCCAAAATAAAGAAAGATAAAATAAAGAAAGAAAATAACAACAAGAGAAAATAAGGACAAATAGTAGGAAACCAAGATATGGAAGGGAACTCAGATCGGGCTTCACCAATTAAGATCTCTCACCAACATGCAAAACTCACTCCCCCTTATATACTCCTATCAAGATTACAAGCAGTCATATAAGTGTCTATTCCCTCCTCTCTCGAGATAAGGATAGATCTAGGATCTAAGGTGGCCTCCCTCTCAAGTTGACAACCTTACACCCACAAAGCAAAATATATGATCATAAGCCTTAGCAATCCAACATTTTCAAGCATTCATACTACTCCATAACACCAGATAAAGAAGATACTACTTTGTCGAGGTACCAATGATCAAACATCACAAGATGGTAGCTAAGCATGCAAGTGAAGCTTTAATAATAAGTGTTTTAAGATAATATTGATATGAGTATATATGTATTCAAAGGGAAGCAAGAATATACATGTTGGGATATACTTAGTGGATACTCCCAACCCAAGTTAATGGTTTAGCCATACATGCTAATGGGTAGTATAAAAGCATTACAAAATGATAGATACATCATAACCACAAAGAGGGAAGGGGTACGATGTAGCAGAGATGACAAATCTAGAAGAGAGAAAGAGAAGATGTCGATACACCAAAGTACTCCTTCAAATCTTGATCTGGGATGGACGGTGTAGATGCTCTCCTTCTTTCAAGGGAGAGGGGGCTTCAATCTTCTCTCTCCTCAGCTTATGACTTCAGAGATCCAAGATTGATTGGATTGGATGAGGGTAGGTATGGAATTTGGCAGCACTTCGTGGTCCTTGATGATCTGTCCCTCTAACAAGTCGAGGTGGGTGGCCTACTTATAGGTGTTTTCCACTGACTTAACCACTCACACCTTAGTCGAGGCTTGGCATCAGTCGAGGCTTGAGTGCAGTCGACCGAGGCCCCTCCTCAATCGAGGTCACCATAGTAATGGGTCAAGTCAGTACCTCGATCGATGTATTATTCTACCGCGGTCGCGGTCCTTCCTCAGTTGGAGCACTCCATTGCCTCGGTCATGGCGCTACCTTAGTCGAGGTCGACTGAGGTTTAGTTAGATGCGTCGTGGGCCACGACTAAAAGGGTGGAGCATTTACATCGTGGTAGCAACATCATTGGGGTGAATGGTGGCATCGGCCGTGGTGTGGGAATCCTCCTTGGTTGATGAGCTGCGGTCGAGGTGCCGACCGTGGATGTGGCTTGATGTGACTCTACAAGGATGGAAAAGTGTACAATTAAGATTATTGTCATAAAAGTGTTTAAATAAGTGGAAAAGTCTATAAAAGGTATGTTTGGAGAGATATAAAATAGGTGCAAAAAGTGTATAAAAGTTGATGTTATCAACTCCCCCAAACTTAGAATCAAGCCTGTCCTTAGGCTAAATGTAGGTTCGAAATCATAGAGAGAAGAGCAATTTTGTGACAAAAATTTTCAACATAGATGAGATTCATTGACTCTTTCATCCAACGTTGGGCAGTCTCAGAAGGCATGAAGTGTGTCTTCTAGCTGCTCGCCACAGTGGGGTTATCCGGGATCAACTACAAGATGATAGGCAGTGATCGATGGTGAACGGCGGCCGTAACTATAACGGTCCGTCGGTAGCAAAATTCCTTGTCGGGTCAGTTCTAAAATTGCACTGAGTTATCACATTCTCACACCAAGACACTTGTAGTATATTTTCTCAATTCTAAAATCTCATTCCTCCCCCTTCCCAACTAGAGTTGCACAACTTCAAATTCTTTCTATAGCCTTTGGTAGTAAAAGGTCTCTCCGTCTCAATGTATAACCCTTACCTGCGTTAGGGTACCATCCATACTAATACAACATCTCCTTGAGGGGTAGCTTTCACACTCTTCCTTTATTTTCAGTTGGCCCTATGTTGATGTGTTTGGGTAGGCTTCAAGCTTAAAGTGTTTTCCTTTTCCCCCTGAACTTCCTTCACCCACAACTGTCATAAGGATAGTGTTGCCCTTAGGGGCTTCTGACATTTAAGTCAGGTGGTTGCCTGAGGTTTGTTTAGGATTGAAGGTGGGTAAGTTTGGCTTCAAGGCTCCACTTACGGGCACGACATACCTGTACTCATGAGTGTATATAAACCGACTGGGTGGAAACCCTTAGCATCTTCAGGGCACAACTCTTTATATATATATTTTTCTTTTTGGCTTTTTTATACATTCTCTCTGGTTTGGGTGAGTGGGTTTTTTACTTGGTTTTCTGGGCGGCCAAGCCTCTTTTCATCCCAAAGCGAGGATATTTAAACTTGAAAGGGGAATTGTTTCCTTCTCAGGGACAGTGAGGATTTTCAGGCTAGAACCGTCAGGTTAGGGTGGTTGGTTAGGAGTATGGCTTGGTGAAATTCTCTAATTTCCAAGGGTTTCATAAGTTTACGATTGTTAAACACACAACATCTTATTGTAGGAATGATACAAAACTGCATTGTTATGCTTCTTGTTTTACTTTTATATGCATTAGTTGCTTGTACATTCTTCTCTAGAAATGATAGCACTACAGCCTTTAGCACGGGGATAGAGAAACTTGAAGGTAGCTATGCAAAATTGTGACTTATAAAAAAATTCCTTAAAGCATAAACTTTTCGCTAAATCTGATGGCGGGAACTACAAATATGTACAAGTGTGCTAAAGTATGTATAAGAATTTTTTTTCTTCACATTTTTGCAAATTTTCGGGATGGAATCGTACCTCTCACGTCCATTTATAAATCCTCCCCCAAACTTATCATTCACCTTGACTCGGTGTCAAAATAAGTGTTAGGTGTATAAACAGGTTTACTTTATTTCTACTAGCTGGTCTTGGTGGCCCACTTTGACTCGAGGAGCATTCTAGCATACCCTCTGTGTAGTGGGTGGTACTTCTTGTATTGCATTCCTTCCACCTTTGTATTCAGTGTGGCTAGATAGTAGAAATCACATTCATTTAATAGAGGCACCTGTTGAGGGCTCCTGTGGCAGAATTGTGTCTTCTTAAATTCTTTGCCTTCTTTGAGTTTGTACCCATTGTGATGACTCTTCAGCATCTCAACAATTGCCTCCACGCATGTGACTGTCTTCTCTTTTGTAGGTGTCTTTGCAGTAGTCATGTTTGTTTTCTTGTTATGAATGAAAGCTGCATCTGAGCTGTTATACAATAATGCAGTCATTTTGATTATATTGGCTACTAGAAAAGTCCAGTGGCTATCGTGAAGTATCAACAAGAATATGTAGTCTGGGAGAGACATTTCCAGACATTGTTGTAGACATTACTTTTTACCTGATCTTTTGTCCGTAGGATGCCATCTACCAACGGAAAGTATGCTATGTGCACATTTGGCATGTTTTCATTTAGTAGAGTTTGATAAGCAGACATTGTGCTGACAGAGTGGTACTCTCCTATTTTCAAAGTATCTCAGAGGTCATCCTTCAGCACGCAGATGCCATCCCTTTTGAAGACTGCCTCTCCCGGTGCATCATCTTCCTTCAAAGACTTCATTAATGCATTAAGGGCTTCCAAAGATAGACTCACACAGCTCCATCTGTCGAAGTCCTTGAAGGTTGGCATTATTTCTCCAACCGGCCCGTCTGGTTTATCCTAGGGTAGATCTTCTTCTTCAATCTCTCCTTCTTCTAGATGGCCTAGTAGAGGTTGTTCTTATTTGTTTTTTGCACTGGAGGTCTAGTTTAGATTCTGGTATTCTTTCTACAGTCGCTCTAGTATTAACTTTCCATCCTTCCTTCCAGGATGCTACTCTAGTTGGCTCTGTAGGGTCGATCCACAGTGTCTTGAGCTCCTCCCTCCATATCTTCTTTTTTGGGAGGGGGATTTCCTGATGAAGACTCTGCGGTACTGCATTTGGATACATTGCCGATTCGTTGAAGAAGTGACAGTCGTAGATGACCTCCATTGCGTACATACCACATAGTCCATCTAGATCTTCTATGAAGAGATCTTCTAGAGGGATGCCCTAATTGATGGCTTCCATCATTCTTAGCACGATGAAGGTGCAGTCTCCTATTCTAGCCTCCTCTTGGGGGACTTTTTTGCAGATGGAAAATAGCTTCTAAATCCCCTTGTGTCTGTTTTCTACTGATTGTATCACTCTTTGCATACGTAACATCACCTTTAGAATGTATGTTGTCTAGTTCGAATGCATAGCAATTGAACATCATTGTTTGTCTTTCATATAGGTTGACGACAATTAGAGCCCAATGCTTCATAGTCCTTATGGGAAGGATTACAAAATCTGGTTTCTGCCCTACTTACTGCACGTTGTAGTTCGATCTCATCTACAGCTTTATTGTTGTCTTCATAAAGGAGCCCTTCTAGATGTGTGGTGCCATTGAACATAGGTTGTACTTTATCTAGATGTAGAAATTATTCAAGGAGGGTGGCTCATAACACTTTAAATTGCTTCTTGTGCACACTGCTCTTGTCTAAAACATCCCTATGAAGTGGTCTCTGTTGAGTGACTTGCCCTTGTTGTGGTAGATGATGTCAACTCCAGGCAGGTTGTCATCCAGTACATCAATGAGGATATGGACGTCTCTGCATGTGATCCTTGAAAATGTCATTATGTCCATACCCGCCATCTTACATGGTAGAGGAGGAGCCATACCTAATTCTACTTTGTTGACTGGTGTGCTCCATTTCCTAGCTAGCTCATTTGCAAAGAAAGAAGCGAGCCCACATTCCTCATCTTCTGAGCCGCTCTCTTCTGCCGCTTGGACCTCTACTGGTGGTGCTGCTGTAGGAGGCGGAACCCTTGTTTCTGTAAGTATCTGGGTTATTCCCTCATCTTTGTTTTTAGTGGACATCTCTACAACTATGCCTTCTATTGGGTGACTCACTTCTAACGGTTCCTTTAGCTCTACAACATTTAGAGAAGCTGATGTCGCCGCTATCTTTCCATCATAGAAAGAGTCATCTTGATCATAGTGTTCTGGGTCCTTTAGGAAGTCATTGTAGATGTGCATCCCTTACATTAGGTAATCTAAGAACTTGTTTAGATCTCTAATTTCTCTTTATGCAAAATCTTGAGTTGCTATGCTCTCTGCTCTGGTAATGACGGCTTGCGTGGGATCTTCTGGTGGAGTCTTGTCTTCATCCGAGCTATTGTTTAGGTCAAAGCCCTTTGACAATGTGTTGGATTTCTTTGTTTCATTGTTTTTATGAGCATCTGACTATGGTGGTGATTCTCTCATTTGTGGTTCAGCCATCTGGGAGGATTTAATGTTGGCACTTTCTTCCTTTAATGTTGCTCCTACACTAGTTCCCCCTACAGCATCATCATCTTTGTCTGGGCTTGAGGGGCTCGAGGAAGCATGTGAGGTGGAGGGATTCGTCAGATGCTTGTTCTTCTTTCTTTGCCACAAGCCGTCAATTTCTTGGCATTTGGATTCCAGCTGACGACATTCTTCATCTAGGTGTTGACGCTCCGTATTGAGCTCATCCAGCACTACCTCGTAGCCTTTCCTCATTACCTCCTTATCTGCTTGCAAGGTGTCCCTCTCCTTCCTGAGGTCTGCCATCTCCTCTGTGATTGTCTTTAGTGCTCCCATTAACACATTTTGGGTCTTGATCACCCCTTGCATGAATTGGGGAAGCTCTTCAATCCTCTTGTTTTGCATCAATACCTGTGTAGTTAGTATACATAGGGTGGAGGTAATATTTTCATTTAAATTAGAAGTTTGATGCATGTGTTGCCACATGACATCAAACTTTTTGCACAATACGTCACAGAAGGTGTGCGGGAGAGGTCGTTGTGGATCCACAGGTGTCGTGGATGCTCTTGGCTCCTGCATTTGAGGAGATGGTACGGTAGGGCTGGTGGTGCTCGCTTCTAGCTATCCCAACCTTTGTAGGATGATGTCTGGAACTATAGGGTCGCGTACAACCAGTGGTACCTCGTGAGCCTGGCCGATTTCTTGTTCGGCCTCTACATGCTGAATTGTTGTTGTAGCTTCATGTTGTGCATGTTTTGCCTCCTCTATTACTGTGACTTCAAGTTGACACTCCTCATTCATCGCCTTCTCATATGCTAAGTGTGGTAAGGGGATGATTGTTGAGATAATATGGTCTGCTTCTTCTTCTTTCTTATCACCAACTTTTTCCTTTCCTGTGGCTTCTTTATTTCTTTTTTAGTCGATTTAGCTTTGTCACTTTTCTCAGCAGCTTCCGATGACTGATCCACTATAGTGTGGATGGCCCCCGAGTACATTTTGTCAACATCCTCTTGCAAGGGATGTAGCTTGTGGGCATCGTAGTACACCACTTTTGGGAGGAGGAGGAGCATCTTGGAGCAGCTTTACTTGTAAAAGAGCTTATTTCCCTTCTGTGCTAAGATCTCTATGTTGATGAGGGACTTTATGTCGATCTTCTTGTGTCCCTTCATCTTTTTGTACCTCATCAACAGGTGTGCATCCATAAAATGATATGCAATCTTCATGATTTGACAACCCATGCAGAACTCCTTAGTCTACTTTTCTTCCTCTCCTACTGCTACAGATAGGTGTTCAATCAGATGCCTGCCGATGTTCACTAGCCTCTTATTCAGTATGAACCAGATGATGAAGAAGTCTCCTTTCGTCACACCTCATGTTTTGACGTTGTGAATATTGTATTGGCCATGATCTTCTACATCACCTGAATGAAACACGATGTGATGAGGGTCGCCTTGGAGTTCTTGGAGTTGTGTTCCAGCTCCCCTGTCATCTTTTCCCACTTGTTGTATCCAATCGTGTCCTTCTCTCCAGGCGTGACAGAGCACACTTGTGCTTCCTCAATTTGTTTTATGTGAGTCTTCCCCCAGAGTCTCACTTCCAACTTAAAGTCATCACTGCCCTTTTTGCGTTCCCCGTCACTGATCGGTAATTTTTCTAGGGATGACAGGAACTCCACCGTCAGTTGTGTTAGCGAGGGGGCTTCTGAGGTTCATAGGGTGGGTTTGCGCCCTCTAGAAAGTTGAGTACCCTATAGTAGACTCCCATGCTCTTGAAGTCTTCTACATCCAGGTATCTGGTGGGCCTGAACCCTTTTGTCTGTAGGAGACAATCAAGATGTGACTTGTGTGTGGTGTCTTTAGGCATGAATGCTGGTCTTTTCCCATCTAGGGTCGCCTCCTCATTTTCCTCCACCTCTTCATGGCCTATTTATTTCTCATACCCCTTCATTTTCTCTAAAACATTCACCTTTCTCTTTTTTCTGCCCTCGACTTCCTTGGGTTCAACCTTCCTCTTCTCCAATTTATTCAGTGTAGTTGGTGAAGACTGATATTCTGAGGTCTCTATCTTGGATGTACTAGGAAACTCCTCTAACTCTTCTGGCGTCTTGTGGGCTAGGATATAGTCGTACTTTTTCTTCAACAGTTGAAGATGGAGTTTCTTTGATGGAGAGAGGTCTTGATTTTCATTCAGTGTATTGGTGATCTTCTCAAAGATTTCTTTAACACCCTTGAGTGAAGTCACCTTCTTCATCAAGGTATCTTCAGTTGAGGTCAACATTCTAAAATTTTCACATTAATTTTATTGTTTGCACAATTGAATTATCTTTTAGTGAATCACCATCAATTTTATTTCATTATATTACATGTATATGTGCATATATATTTTCCAAGTTCAAACTTTTCCTCTCTTTTCATAGGACCGGGACCGCAGCTATAAGCAATAGGTAAGCTGCGATCATGGAAAATGTGGCGAGTGTGGCTTCACAGAGCATGGATGTCCAAACACTAATAGGATGGACCGCGATCGCGACATGGGTGCCATGACTGCGGTCATTTATACTTAAAACTAGGGAAGCCATGACCTCAGCCAAGAAACACCGAGACTGCGGTCAATGCTCAGTCAATTTATGCTCAGGAAACACTGTGACTGTGGCCAATGGTAGGTTGTCACGAATGTGGCTCAAGATAGACTGTTCAATTGGGGGAAGATGAAGGTCAAGGCAAAGGTCTAAAACCTAAATCGAGAAACCATCAACCGAGGTCAAGCTGGTACATACCGCGATCAGGTCGCATTCCAAAATGAAACTAAGGTCGAATTAGAGTGGTAAAGGTCACAAAAGGGGGCGAGGTGTGGGTGAGCATCGCCGGGTCGAAGGCGGCGGAGCCACAATAGTTGCCACGATGCTAATGAAAAGTTCATCGAAATCAAGGGAAAGCGCCAAGGCCTAAGAAAAACATCGATGAGCAATCAAAGATAGTCAAGAAAACAAAGGGTGAATACCTTGGTTAGGAAAAGCAACATTAATTGTCATCAAAGGCGGGGGTAGAGTCTAGACGTGGAGAAGGCATGACTTTGTCGGTGGGGGTTGGAATTAGACAGATGATCTTCTCACACACTCACGTCGGGTATCCCCTCAGAACAATTTGTGAATTCTCAAATCTTGAAGGAAAGAAGAAACTCTTTCGAAGGGTTTAAGATTTTATACCCTAGAGGTGCCGTGAGCACGGCTAAATGATTGTTGCGACCGTGGCCAAAATCTTCCTTCCATTGGCTACGACTGTGGTCTTTTACTATAGGAGGGAGTACCATGACTGCGGTGTACCCCTCCTTGACCGCAGTCCTTCTAAACCAAAAAAACATGAATCCAAATAAAGGAAAACTTGTTTTTCCAAAAAACCATCTTAGGTAGAGAGATCTTTAAGCACCATGAAATAATTACATCATATGAGAAAAAGGGAAACTGAAATATAGGAAAAAGTGATGTACATAGCTCATAGTACTAAAGTACAAGATAAAAAAATGTCAACTAAAGAAAATAGAAAAGACTTGGGTTGCCTCTTAAGAAGCGCTTGTTTAGAGTCTTTAGCTCGACTTTCTCTCTCATTCTGTCTTCATTCTCATTCCACAGATGTAGTTGTTGCCTCATTCATTCCATTTGTTACTGAGTTGGCTTCGCCCAAACTGAATTCTGTTCTCCTTACAAAGGCTTAGTATTCATAGTATATTTTCACTCTTTGTCCATTTACTTTGAAAGTCCTCATCTTTTCTCCTGCTATCTCCATTACTCTTGATGGGTATATCTTCACTACAGAAAAGGGACCTGAGCAACTGTTTCTCAACTTCCCCGAAAATAACCTGATGTTGGTGTTGAACAGAAGGACCTTGTCTCCTTCATGCACATCTTTGTTCTTTAGGTGAGCATCATGCCAAACCTTTGTTCTCTATTTATAAATTCTTGCATTTTCATAGGCATGCAGCCTCAACTCTTCGAGCTCCTAGAGCTGAAGGAACCTTTTCTGACCTACTTTGTCGACATCCATGTTCAAAAACTTTATGGCCCATAAGGCTTTGTGTTTGAGTTCCACCAGTAGATGACAAGACTTTCCATATATCAGCATGTGGGTGTCGTACCTATCAGTGTCTTATATGTTGTGCGGCATGCCCAGAGTGCATCATCCAATTTCATGGACCATTCCTTTCTTGTGCGACTAACAATTTTTTCTAAGATTTGTTTGATCTACCTATTTGATACCTCTACTTACCCTGATGTCTGGGGGTGGTATGGTGTCGTGACCTAATGCTTCACTCTATACTTTCTTGGCAGAGCTTGAAACTGTTTCTCACCAAAATGTGACCCTCCGTCACTTATGACATTGCATGGCACTCTGAAGCGTGGGAAGATAGTCTTCTCAAAAAGCTTAATTACTATTTTGGAGTCACATGTTTGGGTGGAAATTGCCTCAACCCATTTGGAAACATAATCAACTACAACAAGAATGTATTGATTTCCCTTCGACGACAGAAAAGGCCCCATGTAGTCAACTCCCCATACGTCAAAGATGTCAACTTCCACCCAGTCTGACATAGGCATTTCATTTCTTTGGCTTATGTTCCCTATGAGTTGGCATTCTTTGACAAATGATGCCACATCCTTGAAGAACGTGGGTCAGTAAAATCCCAATTGCAACACATTTGCGACTTTCCACTCCCCTCCATGATGTCCTCCATAAGGTGAGGCGTGCCACTCTTTTAGAATTAGAGGCACATCTTCTTTAGGTATGCATTGAAGCTATAGGTTGTTAGAGAATCTCTAAAATAATTGTGGGTCATCCCAATAGTAATTCTTCAACTCAGAGAATAATTTCTTTTTCTAATTATATGTTATATCTAGCGGTAGTTGCCCACATGCTAGATAATTATATATATCAGCAAATTAGGGTAAGATCTGCTCCTCCGATTGAGCCATTAGAAGAGCTTCACTGGCGTAATTGTCATTCATAGGCATTTGATTTTCTTCATCAAAGATCATTCTTGACAAGCAATCTACGACAAAATTTTCTTTCCCCTTTGTATCGATGATTTCATGGTCAAACTCTTGCAATAACAATGCCCATCTCAAAATCCTTGGCTTGTTGTCCTTTTTTTGCATTAGGTACCTTATTGCCCCGTGATCGATGTAAACTCTTACTTTTGATCCTACCAGGTATGACCTGAACTTGTTGAAAGAAAATATGACAGCCATCATTTCCTTCTTGGTGGTAGTGTAGTTCATCCAGGGTTCTACTCACATAGAAAATCACATGATGTTTCTTCTCTTTTTTTAGCCCGAGGACTACCCCCATGGAACAATCACTGGCATCACACATTATCTCAAAAGGCAACTCTCATTTAGGTGCTTAGAAAATAGGCGTTGTCATTAATGCTCTTTTGAGGGTGTTAAAGGCATCTAAACATTCGGTGGTAAACTAAAAATCAACATCCTTTATCAACAGGTTTGATAATGGCTTGACAATCTTAGAAAAGTCTTTTATGAACCTTCTATAGTATCCGGCGTGTCCCAAGAAGCTTTGCACTCTGGTGACTAACCTTGGTGGTGGATGTTTTTATATGGATTCGATTTTGCTCAGATCCACTTCAATTCCTTTCTTCGAGACCTTGTGTCCAAGTACGATACCTTCCTGAACCATGAAGTGACATTTCTCTAAATTTAGGACGAGGTGCTTCTCTTCGTAGTGCCGCAACACTAAAGATAAAATTCTCAAGCAGGCTTCAAGATATGTCCCATATATAGAAAAGTCATCCATGAAGACTTCTATAATGTCTTCCAAAAAGTTGGAAAACATGGATATCATACACCATTGAAAAGTTGGTGTGTTACATAGGCCGAACGACATTCTCCAGAAAGCG
The DNA here is from genome assembly GCA_963693085.1 of Alisma plantago-aquatica. Classification (NCBI taxonomy): domain Eukaryota; kingdom Viridiplantae; phylum Streptophyta; class Magnoliopsida; order Alismatales; family Alismataceae; genus Alisma; species Alisma plantago-aquatica. The sequence continues at coordinate 226,167,021 of OY856411.1, forward strand.
TAGGTGTCACAATTGTAGGTGAAGGTGGTCTTCTATTGATCGTTAGGGTGAATTGGTACTTGGTAATATCTTGTGTATCCATCCAAAAAACAAAAGTAGTCGTAATGAGCCAGTCGCTCTAGGACCTGGTCGATGAATGGCAAGGGGAAGTGATCCTTCTTGGTGGCTGCATTTAGCTTGCGGTAATCGATGCACATGCGCCATCCTATCACTGTCCTCATGGTGAATTCATCTCCATCCTTCCCTGGTACCATTATCATTCCATCCTTCTTGGGTATCACATGGATAGGACTAACCCAATTGTTGTCGCTTATTGGGTAGATGATTTCGGCATCTCATAGATTTATAACTTCTTTCTTCACAACATCTTTCAGCATTTTGATAACCTCCAATTTTGTGATGTTATCTTAGTATTTTTCTTCTATTTTCCACTCTCTTCCTTGGATATATTAGATAAAATCCCTAGATATCATCTTTTATTGCAAATAAATAGTTAGGTTAACTTTTCTCCTTTTTACTTACAGAAAAAGACGAAAAAAATCACAAAAGAACCATACAGTCTCAAGACCGCATGGAGTCAAACGGTCCTGAGACCGCATGAAGCCAACCGGTCTCAAGACCGCATGGAGTCAAACGGTCCCAAGACCGCATGAAGCCAACTGGTCTCAAGACCGCATGGAGTCAAATAGTCCCGAGACCGCATGAAGCCAACCGGTCTCAAGACCGTATGGAGTCAAACGGTCCCGAGACCGCATGGAGCCAACCGGTCTCGAGACCGCATGGAGTCAAACGGTCCCGAGACCGCATGAAGCCAACCGGTCTTAAGACCGCATGGAGTCAAACGGTCCCGAGACCACATGAAGCCAACCAGTCTCAAGACCACATGGAGTCAAACGGTCCCGAGACCACATGAAGCCAATCGGTCTCAAGACCGCATGGAGTCAAATGGTCCTGAGACCGCATGAAGCCAACCGGTCTCAAGACCGCATGGAGTCAAACAGTCCCGAGACCGCATGAAGCCGACCGGTCTCGAGACCACGTGGGACCAAATAGTTTCAGAGTCCAAATAGTTTCAGAGTCCAAACGGTCTTTAAGACCGTTTGGACCCAAAACTGACCAAACCGTTTGGACTTCACTTAAGGCCTATAAATAAGACCCCATGGGTCCTCCCAAAGGCATCAAGTTTTCAGACGCCCAAAGGCTACCTCTATCACTCCAGAGATTTTCCAACCTCCATCCTCCGCCCAAAGGCTGCCGGTCTGAGATCCATACTCCATCCTGAAGCTGCTTTCTCTCTCATCAACCAAGAAGGTGGGAAGAGAAAGGTTTGTCATCAAGTAGGCTGCTAGGAGTGAAGATCGTCTCTCTCTTCTTCAAGGGGTAGACCTTCCTCCCTCCTTGGTGGAGATGATGTTCTCTCTCTCTCTTCCCGCCTCATTCTTTGTTCTTGCCATGAGCGAGTAGTCTCATACACCAGGGCGCGGGGAGTAGCCCCGCTACCCATATTTTCATTTCATGCAATGTAATGCGAGATTTTGCAGTATAGATCTACCTGTCAGTTCAACATCAATCGTTTAATGAATACTTGTTGCTTGATCACCAACTTGTGTTATCTTTTATCTATTAGTGCGAATTGTCTATGTTTGTGCTTTTAGATTCGATTACCGATTGTGTGTTGGTTCTTGATATATGTAGTCTCCATATGTCTTTTTCGATATCTAGAAGTGATTCTGTAGAGTGGAGTAAACTCACTCCCATCATTGTATTTTTATACTATGAAATGGAATCAATTGACGTATGAAAGTAAAACTTTGGTAAAGTTGAGGAACGCACTCTATAGAGAAGTAATGCAAAGTAAGTGACCATTCGTTAGGGGATGGCTGGCATTGCAATACTTCACGCTTCTCCTAGTTGGTTATCCGAAAGGAAACCAAGCCTACAAGGATACTTACTGATTTGACTTTTATTGCAGGTCCTATTATTATATTGCATGTTTTGATCCATGTGTAGTGGCTGTGAAAGCCGATCACATCCTGGTGGTCTTTAATCATTGTTTACAACCTTGTTTTTACTTTCCAGCCTTTACTTTGCTTGCATTTAGTTTAATCAAACCAAAATCAACTTCCGATCTAAACATCAACTTTCAAGTAGGTGAATAGAATTAAAACGTTTTCCATCCTATTAAACCCTTAATAGGACCGTTGTCCCGAGGATCGACCCTCAACTGTACTACAATAAGGCTTCCACGTACCTTAGCGTACGTGGGTGGAGACTTATTATAGCACATGTAAGGTTAAACCTAGAGACTTTCTAAAACTCTAGGATTTTTAGTGGTGCACGCAATTCCACGTAAGTGGGAGCTCCAACAAAAATTGGCGCCGTTGTCGGGGACAACATAACATTTTAATTTTACTTGCTAACTTTTTAGTTGGTTAGGATTTTACGCTTTTTCTTGATAGCTACTTCATATCTTCTTGATTACATCATTTCTTTACCATCGTCTAAAGTGTGATTCTTCTTCTACTTAGGTAGACAACGTGTATGCAAACCCCGCATAACATCAGATTCTCCCATGAACTGGAGTACGACTCTGAGGTAGAAAGAAGCTTCCACAGATGCATTCGGCTCAATCGCCAACGAGCCAGACTTATGGCTGACGAACAGTGCCTCGTTGCGGAAAGGGTTAACGCCGCCATAGCTGCACAACGACCACAACTCAGTGTTGACACTCGTGCTCAACTCCAAGTGGAAATCTGAGCAGAGGAACAAGCTCACATCCAAGCCGAGAATGAAGCAGCCACAAAAGCTGCTCAACTGGTGCTAAGGAATAAGCAACTTAGGGACTATGCCATTCCAAAGAACTACGAAGACAACCATCCAGTCTGACCACCAATCATCAATATTCCTCACTTTGAAATCCGAACATAGTGGATTCAGATCAAGCAAGGTATCTCATTCTCCGGTAGTTCCGAAGACGATTGCATGGATCATTTGAAAATGTTCAAATCTCTCTGTCGACTTGTACCACAAGTCAGAGTAGCCTTCGACGCAATAATGCTACATCTTTTCCACTTCACTCTATTCGGAAGAGCGTTGAGTTGGTACAATTTGCTTGATAGGGAGCCGATCATCACTACTTGGGCTCCCCTAGAAGAAACATTCCTAGAAATTTTTTCCCCTCCATCGCTAACCTATGAGATTAGGGGGTAAATTAACCACTTCTCTCAATTGCCCAGAGAATCGCTCGCTGAGTCATGGGAGAGATTCAACGAACTCCTAAGAAAGTGTCCTCATCATGGAATTTCTCAAAATCAACTGATTGAGACCTTCTATAGAGGAGTAAGTGACGACATCAAGAGATTCTTAGATTCCTCATCTGGAGGAAATTTTATGAGGAAAAACTACGAAGATGCTTGGAAGATAGTAATGCTTGGAGCCGAAAACCAATCTAATTGGGGACGGTCATCTACTGGAGGAGTTCTCAAGGTTTGCAAAGTCGAAGAATCAATGGAACTGAAGGCTATTGCCGAGGCTCTGAAAACTATAGCTCACAAGTAGCAAGCACTTGAAACTTCATTCGGGGAATACGATAAGAAGAAAACCCCCCAAGTCCAACAAGTCAAGGTTGCTATTGGAACTTGTGAGGCTTGCCACGCATCTGACCACCCTACTTTGTCATGTGGTCTACTCTATAACTAAATGATGGATATGCAGCCACCACAAGCACCATATGAGCCAATCATTGAACATCCCGAAGATCTGATTCCTGAACAGGTCAACTCTATCCATTCAATACCGGGTCAAGTTTATTACAACCCGGATAGACCAAGGAATCATCCCGGGTTTCAATACGGGAATCCTGCCGGAACTGTAAACCCACAACAACAAGTACAAAGTGGGTCTTTCAACAGACAACCACCAGGGTTCCAAAATAACTTCAACCAAAACCAAGGTAATTATAGAAATGGTTTCCAAAGACCCAACTATCAAAGAAACCCTTCCACCTATCTACAATATGCTCACCAACCACTGCATCCACAATTGCAACAATCTCAGTTGCAACCGCCACCACAAGCTCAGTTAACAACACCCCCACAGTAACCGCTTCAGGGGCATCAACAACTCACACAATATCAACAGAAGAATGCTCCTCCCCATCCATCAGATGAGATGACTATAATTAGACAAATGCTACAATCTCAGCAACCCATGCTTGCAAACCAACAAGCTCAACAAAAAGCAGTGGAAGCTCAACTGGTACAAATTGCTGCACAATTAAAACCCCCAGCTATCACTTTTGCCGGTCAACCAGAGGTAAATCCAAGGCATGACCAAAATAGGCTAGAGCAGCTGAATGCTGTCACCACTAGATCCGGTCGTGTCCTTCCTAACATTACATGAATCACTCAAGATGATGATGAAGTAACTATGATTCCCCCAATCGAGAACTCAAGGCAGGAAGCCAAAAAATCTGTTGAATTTGCTAAAGACAAAGAAAAGGGATAGGCACCTAAAGAGACAGATAACTCACAGTTTAAACCTAGGATACCATACCCGGGAAGACTAAGAGGGACCAAAATGGATACCAGATTCCAAAAGTTCAAGGAGGCCATGAAAAAACTTTACATCGACATCCCACTCCTTGATGCCCTTTCTAAAGTACCTGCTTGGTCTAAGTACCTAAAAACTCTGTTATTAAGGAAATACATTACCGAAGAGCAAGAAACTGTCAAACTAGCTCAAAACCACCTCTGATATCATTCTAAATAAGATGCCAAAGAAAAAAAAGGACCCTGGTTCCTTTGGTATTCAGTGCTGCATTGGCAACGCCTCGAGCAAAAAGGGATTAGCTGATTTAGGGGCTAGCATATCAATTATGCCCTTTTCAATGTGTAAACGATTAGGTTTCACCGACTTGCTCCCCACAACAATGAAAATTCAGTTAGCTGACTCAACTATCACTGCACCTCTAGGAATTATCAAAGATATTCCAGTCGGGATAGGCAAAGACACCTACGTCTCGTGTGATTTTGTCGTTATGGATATCAAAGAGGATCTGAGATACCCAATAATATTTGGCAGACCTTTCCTTGCCACAGCAAGGGCGCTTATTGACGTGGAAGCTGGCATGATCATTCTACGACTAGGAAAAGAAGCAATTCAATTCCGAGTTCTCAACAGCATGAAAGGACCCAACATTCAGGAGGAAGTCTTTCTCTTAGACGCAATACATCAAATGTCCCAATTAGAAATATCCGAGCCATCTGATGAGTTGGAGAATGTTCTAACAAATCCAGAAGTCAAATTTTCAGCAAATGAATTGGTCCAACAATGTTTGCAACACTTAGAGAAAGTAGAAGAAGCGCCGACAGCCACCTTTGAGGAGCTCAAATCTGTCACTACTTTAGAAGCAATAGAAACACCAAAATCTCCTAAGATGAAGACTCTACCAATAGGACTTAAACATGCCTTTTTGGACGAAGAAAAATTATGTCCAATTATTATCAGTTCCACTCTGGAAGATGATCAGGAAGACAAACTTCTTGCTGAACTGAAGAAACATAAGAAAGCCATTGGATACAAGATGACTGACCTAACGGGTATAAACCCAACTCTATGCATGCATAGACTGCCCATGGTAGAGGAATTCAAGCCATTGAGAGAGCACCAACGAAAGCTAAACCCAAATCTTAAATAAGTGGTTCGTCTCGAGATCCTCAAACTTCTGAAAGCTGGTATCATCTACCCTATCTCAGACACCCAATGGGTCAACCCCATCCAAGTAATCCCCAAAAAGGGAGGAACTACTGTTGTGCTAAAAGACAAGAATGAGATGGTACCTACAAGGACTGTAACGGGGTGGAGGATGTGTATCGATTATAGGAAATTAAACAAATCAATGTTAAAAGATCACTACCCTTTACCCTTCCTTGACGAAGTCCTAGAATGTTTAGCCCATCAAAAATACTTCTGTTATCTAGATGGTTATTCTGGGTTTTATCAAATCCCTATACACCCGGAAGACCAAGAGAAAACTACCTTTACCTGCCCCTTTGGGACTTATGCTTTCAGAAGGATGCCATTCGGGTTGTGCAACGCACCCGCTACGTTCCAAAGGTGCATGTCTTCTATCTTCGTTGGACTAACTGAATCTATCATGGAAGTCTTCATGGATGATTTCTCAGTCTATGGAGACTCTTTTGATAACTGTCTCCTCAACCTTGCAAAAGTTTTACAAAGATGTGAAGAAATGAACCTGGTTCTCAATTGGGAGAAGTGTCACTTCATGGTGACAGAAGGCGTAGTGCTGAGTCATCGGATAAGTGAGAGAGGAATAGAGGTGGATAAGGTGAAGATTGAAGTCATTGTCAAACTGGCACCACCTAAAGATGTCAGAGGAGTTAGAACATTTTTGGGTCATGCAAGATTTTACAGAAGATTTATAAAAGACTTCTCTAAGATAGCAAAACCTATGACCCACCTTCTAACTAAAGATGCAGATTTTATCTTTGATCAAGAATGTCTGGACAGCTTTACAACTCTGAAAAATGCTCTAGTTTCTGCCCCCATTCTAAGAGCACCTGACTGGTCACAACCCTTTGAAATTATGTGTGACGCTAGCGATTATGCTATAGGGGCAGTTCTTGGGCAAAGAATTGACAAAAAGCCTTATGTCATCTACTACGCCTCCAAAACGCTCGATGAAGCGCAGAAGAACTACACCACTACGGAAAAAGAGTTCTTAGCGGTCATCTATGTGTTCAAAAAATTTTGTTCCTACTTGATTGGATCAAAGGTCATAGTCTACACCGACCACTCAGCAATAAGATATTTGATCCGAAAGCAAGACGTGAAACCCAGACTTATCCAATGGGTGCTAATGCTTCAAGAGTTTGATTTAGAAATTAAAGATAAAAGCGGTGTAGAGAATGTCGTTGCCGATCATCTCAGCCGCATTGAAGCCAGGGACAATGATAAAATACCCATTCGGGACTCCCTTCCCGACGATCAGCTAATGAAAGCTACACATGGGTTCCCTTGGTATGCCAATATTGTGAACTATCTAGCCTCAAGAATCATCCACCCCTCCTCATCTCACCACGAAAAGAGGAAATTCCTCCATGATGTAAAACAATATTATTGGGATGAACCTTACCTCTTCCGCCTATGCGTTGACGGATTATTTTGCCGCTGCATCCCCAGTAGAAGAATTATATAGTGACACCAAAGACGCCCATGGAGGTAGTGAAGAAGGAATGTGCAGACAAACTAATCGATTTATTAAGTCAGCACACTAGGGCATACGACAAAGAACATTTTCATCGCCCAACCTTCAACCACAAATATCCCCAACAGATTCGGCAGTCAAATGATTGCGGATTCCATGTCCTCTACTGGATGTACACCATCATGGCCCTTCAAAGACTAGTAGAGGATATGACAGATGTGGACTACCACGCCCTACGCGGAAAGTTTGCTGCTAACCTCCTCCGCACACATGGCGCAAATAAAGGATTAACAGAAGCTTGATGCCCTTGTCCTTGTACTTCTCATCCTATCACCTTGCCACTCTACGAACAGAGTGAGTGATAAGTTAGGGGGGAGTTCACTGGATAAGGGCGAGGTATCATTTCTAAAAACCTTTCTTCTCAATTCTCCCTTTTATTTCTGTACAAAATTTTTCTTTACACTTTTAGTCTTTGCTTTACATAATTTTTTTTAGATTTCCTAATAATAAACCCCACTCATAAAGAATAGCATCCCTCTTGGATTTAAATCACCCCCTGCTAACCTAAGAATCCAGTAGTCCTCAAGAATAAGAACAATAATAGCACAAAGGAATGTAACAGCGAGTTAATAAATTTCCTTCACACTTGACTTTCATGATTTTGCTTCAGTTCTACATCAGACTCTTGAACAGGTCAATATCAAGGCCGAAGCAAGCCAAATATTCTCAAGGACGGGAGGGAAATCAGGCGAAATCCAAATCAAGGAACCTCACAAATGGACCACCAACCTGAAAATAAGTGCATGTCGGGAAATTCTAAGAACACTTTTCTTCCTTTTAATAAAAGAGGCTTGGCCGCCCAACCAATAACCCAAATATCCAAATCCCAAGCCTGTGAGTTTTTTTTTCGAATAAAAGCCAGAGTGTTGAATAAAAACATGAGAGTTGTGCCATGTATAAGGACTTATATGAAGAGCCAATAAAGGTCTCACCTGGCCAGTACATTCAGTTGCCCTCACGAAGGCAGATGTGTCGTGCCCGGTAGTGAGATCTTAAGGTCTCCAAATATATGAAAAGGATGATAAAGGGCTCGCCCGGCCGGTACATTCAGCTGCCCTCATGAAGGCAGATGTGTCGTGCCCGGTAGTGAGTTCCTAAAAGCATAGATAAACCCTCTCCCACTAAAAGGGGGAGTTACACAAAAGCCTTTAGCCAACCCTCATAACCACCCTAGTTTCCGATAGGTTTTCAAAAGAAGTACAAAACTGATTAGAGTCAATGACATGCACATAATAACATCAGGAAAAAGGTGGTCCCAATACGAGCTACGTGATTTAGAGGAAACCTGAGATCAACACAACTCTCGATACCTGAAAGAATTAAGACAAGCAGAAGCTCTAATAAGACCCCAGGAGATCTCTGATTTAGAACTGAATCAAGAGTATGGAAGCCTTAACTAAATAAAATCACCTCGCCATTACATGCATCAGCTCTATCTAGCTTGAGGACAAGCTAGACTCTAAGATAGGGGGGTGATAACCTCCAATTTTGTGATGTTATCTTAGTATTTTTCTTCTATTTTCCACTCTCTTCCTTGGATATATTAGATAAAATCCCTAGCTAACATCTTTTATTGCAAATAAATTGTTAGGTTAACTTTTCTCCTTTTTACTTACAAAAAAAGACGAAAAAAATCACAAAAGAACCATACAGTCTCAAGACCGCATGGAGTTAAACGGTCCCGAGACCGCATGAAGCCAACCAGTCTCAAGACCGCATGGAGTCAAATGGTCCCGAGACCGCATGAAGCCAACCAGTCTCAAGACCGCATGGAGTCAAATGGTCCCGAGACCGCATGAAGCCAACCGGTCTCAAGACCATATGGATTCAAACGGTCCGGAGACCGCATGAAGACAACCGGTCGCAAGATCGCATGGAGTCAAACGGTCCCGAGACAGCATGAAGACAACTGGTCTCAAGACCGCATGGAGTCAAACGGTCCCAAGACCACATGAAGCCAACCAGTCTCAAGACCGCATGGAGTCAAATGGTCCTGATACCACATGAAGCCAATCGGTCTCAAGACCGCATGGAGTCAAACGGTCCCGAGACCGAATGAAGCCAACCGGTCTCAAGACCGCATGGAGTCAAACAGTCCTGAGACTGCATGAATTCGACCGGTCTCGAGACCATGTGGGACCAAACAGTTTCAGAGTCCAAATGGTTTCAGAGTCCAAACTGTCTTCAAGACCGTTTGGACCCAAAACTGACCAAACCGTTTGGACTTCACTTAAGGCCTATAAATAAGACCCAGGGGTCCTCCCAAAGGCATCAAGTTTTCAGACACCCAAAGGCTGCCTCTATCATTCTAGAGCTTTTCCAACCTCCATCCTCTGCCCAAAGGCTGCCGGTCTGAGATCCATACTCCATCCTGAAGCTGCTTTCTCTCTCATCAACAAAGAAGGTGGGAAGAGAAAGGTTCGTCATCAAGCAGGCTGCTAGGAGTGAAGATCGTCTCTCTCTCTTCTTCAAGGGGTAGACCTTCCTCCCTCCTTGGTGGAGATGATGTTCTCTCTCTCTCTTCCCACCTCCTTCTTTGTTCTTGCCATGAGCGAGTAGTCTCATACACCAGGGCACGGGAAGTATCCCCGCTACCCATATTTTCATTTCATGCAATGTAATGCGAGATTTTGCAGTATAGATCTACCTGTCAGTTCAACATCAATTGTTTAATGAATACTTGTTGCTTGATCACCAACTTGTGTTATCTTTTATCTATTAGTGCGAATTGTCTATGTTTGTGCTTTTAGATTCGATTATCGATTGTGTGTTGGTTCTTGATATATGTAGTCTCCATATGTCTTTTTCGGTATATAGAAGTGATTCCGTAGAGTGGAGTAAACTCACTCCCATCGTTGTATTTTCATACTATGAAATGGAATCAGTTGACGTATAAAAGTACAACTTTGGTAAAGTCGAGGAACGCACTCTATAGAGAAGTAATGCAAAGTAAGTGACCATTCGTTAGGGGATGGCTGGCATTGCAATACTTCACACTTCTCCTAGTTGGTTATCCAAAAGGAAACCAAGCCTACAAGGATACTAACTGATTTGACTTTTATTGCAGGTCCTGTTATTATATTACATGTTTTGATCCATGTGTAGTGGCGGTGAAAGCCGATCACATCCTGGTGGTCTTTAATCATTGTTTACAACCTTGTTTTTACTTTCCAGCCTTTACTTTGCTTGCATTTAGTTTAATCAAACCAAAATCAACTTCCGATCTAAACATCAACTTTCAAGTAGGTGAATAGAATTAAAACATTTTCCATCCTATTAAACCCTTAATAGGACTGTTGTCCCGAGGATCGACCCTCAACTGTAATACAATAAGGCTTCCATGTACCTTAGCGTACGTGGGTGGAGAGTTATTATAGCACATGCAAGGATAAACCTAGAGACTTTCTAAAACTCTAGGATTTTTAGTGGTGCACGCAATTCCACATAAGTGGGAGCTCCATCACATTTGATTTAGCTTCCTTTGTGGTTGAGCCAGTGGCTTGGCTGTCTCTTCAAGGTGAATTCTATGCATGCATAAAGCTAGGTTAAGACCTCTAATGTCCTCTATGGAATACCCTATTGACTTTCTACGCAACCTCAGCTCATCCAGCAAGTTCTCCATCTGGTCGTTAGTTAAGTTGGCATTGACAATAACTAGATTCCTTTCTTCTTTATCTAAGAATTCATATTTCAAACCTTCTGGAAGAGGCTTTTATTCTGGCTTGGGCTTCGACGCTTCCTTCTCCTCAGCCATCTGCTCCAACAAAGCACACTTCACTATTTTAATTATCTTTTCATCGTCATTGAATTCTTCATCTGGTTGTTCAGGTAATCCAAGATTTCCACAACTTCTTTACTCTCCATGGCAGGATCCTGGCTGTTTAGGGCTTGTATTAGTGGATCTACGATTGCTTTATCTTCTTTCACCTCTTCACAATATTGATTATATATGCCCATGAAGTAGACCAACTTAGATAGAGACGGTCCCCTCATGGCATCTTGTACCCTAAAATGCACGTGATCATTCCCTACTCGTAGTGTGATGATTCCTTTAGCAACATCTATCAGGTCTCTACCCGTTGCAAGGAAAGGCCTTCCGAATATCATAGGGCATTTTGAGTCTTCAACCATTTCTATTACCACTATATCACATGGTATGAAAAATAGTCCAACTCGTATTGGAACATTTTCAACTATTCCCACTGACCTCGTGAAGGTATGATCGACTAACTCGATCCTCATCCCTGTCATTACCATGTCTTCCAGCCCAAGTTTTCGTGCTAGAGTCAATGGCATTAGGCTAATACTTTCTCCCAGGTCAGCTAACCCTTTTCTCTCCACCTTATCTCCAACATAGAAAGGTATGTTGAATGTTCTGGGGTCTTTCTTCATGGTGGGTAGCTTTGCTTGAACAAAAGCACTGGACATCTTTGCTAACTGGATAGTTTCAATGTGATCACCTCTTCTTCTCTTTGTAATCAAGTCCTTGAAGAACTTTTCACAGGTTGGCATTTCTTTTATTGCATCAAGAAAGGGCACATCTAGGTGTAGCTTCTTTACAGCTTCCATGAACTTTTCATATCTTTTCTTCAAGTGTGTTTTTATTAACTTATAGGGGAAAGGAACTCTTGGGGCGTATGGATTTTTCTTCTAAAGGACATCTATCAGAGGGTTTGAGTCCTTTTCCTCTCCCTCCTTCTTTTTGGGTGATCTTGCTTCTTAGCCATGGCCAGCTTGTTCTTTCCTTCTTGATTCTTCTGTTGCCTTTTCATTCTCAGACTGCTGATTAGCACGACTTCATCCTTCTTCAGTGTTGTTAGTATTCACATTTTCCCAGATCGAAGAGTAGCCATTTCGGCGATCTCAGCATTTGACAAGATCTTTCGTGAAGTATTCTTCATGTGCTCAGCCAGCTGTGCAAGCTGTTGATCAATCTGTCTTTGGTGATTTTGCAAATCCACCATTTAAGTTTTCATGTTAGTTAGCACTCCCGAATTCATGAGATCACTTTGAGCAAGCTGATCGTTCATCGATGCTTGCCTCTTTACAAAGTCGAATAGTTGAGAAATCATGTCAGCTTGGTTATTGTCTTTCACTTGGCTTGGACCTGGGCCTTGCCCTTGTCCTTGTCTGCTAATATTTTTATTCTGGTCTTGATATTTGTTTTCGTTCTACTAGTAGTCGGTAGTCTTGGTGTATTGTGTTTGCACTCCTTTCTTCTCAAACCCTGGGGGGGTTTACATGAACTACCCAGCTGATGTGTGTTCTCCGCACCTTCTTTGTTGCCATAACTAAACCCAGGGTGGTCTTGTCACTTGAAGTTAACATAAGAGACGTTCTTCGTCTCTTCTTCACTTTCACTTTCCCTTTCGTCACTCTCCTCGGTCCAGGTATAGATATAGTTATCAATATCATGCCCTCCTTCTCCACAGGTGACACACTTCATGACTTTCTTAGTATGCTTCTTGCCCTTAGCTCCAGTATCTTTTAGTTGTTTGACATCAGTGACTATTTTTTGAATTTGTGATGTCATGGTCTCTAAGGTTTTGGCTTCAATATATAGTCCTTAAGACCCTACCTTCTTTTCTGATCCTCTATCATTCCTTTCATAATACATGCCTACTTGTAGTGCATCCATGTTGTCTATTATATATCTTCATAGTTCTGCTCGACTTCTTTCCAAGAAAGTCACTACCAACAGTTGCGTTCAATGAAGTCCTCTCATTAGGAGTCATCCCATTATAGAAGGTGGTCATAAGGAACCCCTTACGATAATTATGGTGCATACAATCCCTCTGATACTCCTAGAAGCTTTCCCATACCTCGTGTAAGTTTTATTCTGGCTTTTGTGCAAAAGAAGTGATCTTCTGCATGTTGTAGATAGTCCTCTCAGTCAGATAAAACTTAGTAACAAAGGCATCTTGTAGGGGTCTCTACCCATCTATGGACTGGTGGGGGAGATTGAGGTACTAGTATAGAGCCTTATATTTGAGTGAGAAGTTGAATCCTTTACAGTATATCACTTCTTGAGGGACTCCCCTCAACTTGTTGGTTTCACATATGTTTTTAAAGGCATTGAGGTGATTGTATGGGTTTTCACTTCTCGAATTCCCACGGAAAGGTTTATTATGAATCATTGAGATGACTGCTAGTTTCAATTCAAAGTTTGATGTGTTTAAGTGTGGGATGATGATCAGGCATCTAGATTCATTGGCCCTAGTCCCTGCCAGTTCTCTAAGAGTCTTTCCCTCTTCATCATCCTCAATGCTGATGTCCCGACCATCGCACTCACGTTCATTGTCACAGTGATTGCAATGGTGCCTTCTATGGTGATGGTAGCATCGTTCTTTGTAACATTGGTCTTCTTCACGAAGATCCTCCTCCCGACATTCTTCTTCATGTTGACGACCCTCCGAGTAATGGCCATCTCTATCTTCGTCCGTCCCTGGTGGTGGGGGGTTATGTTGAATTCTCACATTTTGCTCGTCCCCAGTGAGAGTACCATCCAAACGAGGTGGCATGGTGACTCAAGTTTAAGGAGCAAAGTCGAACAAGTCTTCTTTCCTCTAAGTTCCCTGAATAGACTGCACAGTTGAGTTAGTAAACTGGACATGCTAAACAAACTATTCTACGTAAACACAGGGCAGCAGATTTAAGGTTTCAGTGAGGTCAAGCTTATTACTAAGCTTGAGGCACGGGAGTATAGTGAGTGGACTCAAGTTCTTAACAGTGCTATTTTGCCTTGTCCCCGGCAATGGTGCTAAAAAGTTGACCAGCTTAAATCACGCATCCAAAATGGAGCAGATCCATAATAGTCAGACTCTTAAGACAGTAACCCGACACTCAAGCCCCCGAAACTATTGTATGGGGTCTGACATAGTAATCGGGGTCAAATCATAGGGACACCGTTAGAAAGTGTTAAGCACGCAAGGTCTCACACTCATATACTCCAGACAAATAGATTATTTTAAAAAGGTTGTTTCCTAAGGAACGATGGTGCTCATCCCAAATCAAAGAAATATAAAATAAATAAAGAAAATAACAACAAGAGAAAATAACGACAAACAGTAGGAAACCAAGATATGGAAGGGAACTTGGATTAGATTTCACCTACTAAGATCTCACACCAACATGCAAAACTCACTCTTCCTTGTATACTCCTATCAAGATTACAACCTTACACCCACAAAGCAAAACATATGACCGTAAGCCTTTGCAATCCAACATTTTCATGCATTCATACTGCTCCATAACACCAGATAAAGAAGACACTACTCTTTCAAGGTACCAACGATCAAACATCACAAGATGGTAGCTAAGCATACAAGTGAAGTATTAATAACAAGAATATGGAGATAATCTTGATATGAGTATATATGTATTCAAAGGGAAGCAAAAATATACATGTTGGGAGAGCCTTAGTGGCTACTCCCAACCTGAGTTAAGTGTTTAGACACACATGTTAACAGGCAACTTAACGACGTTACAAAATAATAGATACATCATAACCATGAAGAGGGAAGGGGTACAACATAGCAGATATGACAGATCTAGAAGAGAGAACGAGAAGATGGCGATACACCAAAGTGCTCCTTCAAATCTTGATCTGGGATGGACGGTGCATATGCTCTCCTTCTTTTGAGGGAAAGGGGCCTTCAATCTTTTTTCTCCTCAACTTCTGCCTTTGGAGATCAAAGACTGATTGGATTGGATGAGGGTGGGTATGAAATTTGGCAGCACTTCGTGGTCCTTGATGATCTGCCCCTCTGAAAAGTTGAGGTGGGTGGCCTATTTATAGGTGTTTTCCACTGACTTAAACACTCACACCGCGGTTGAGGCTTGGCATCTGTCAAGGCTTGAGTGTGGTCGATCGAGGCCCCTCCTTAGTCAAGGTCACCATAGCGATGGGTCGAGTCAGTACCTCAGTTGAGGTAGTGCTCTACAATGGTCGTGGTCCTTCCACAGTCGGGGCACTCCATTGCCTCGGTCGTGGCACTACCTTGGTCGAGGTCGACCGAGGTTTAGTTGGATGTGTCATGGGCTGCAACTAAAAGGGTGGGGTGCTTACACCACAGTCGCGATGTCATCGGGGTGAATGGTGACAACGGCTATGGTGTGGGAATCCTACTTGGTCGATGAGCCACGGTTGAGGTGCCGACCACGGCCATGACTTAATGTGACCCTACAAGGATGGAAAAGTGTGCAATTAAGATTTTTGTCATAAAATTGCTAAAATAAGTGGAAAAGTCTATAAAATGTATGTTTGGAGAGATATAAAATAGGTGCAAAAAGTGTATAAAAGTTGATGTTATCAATATCCATCCTCAAAATAGGGATAAACCATAATCGATATAGGTGGTAAATGTCAAGGAGATAATGATCCACACAAGATGAATGCCAAAACCCTAAAATGATCTCCAACATGATCCATCAATAAATAAAACTAGAATAAAGAAGATCAAGCTTCAAACTCAAGAAAAACCGATCAAAAACCTCAAGAAAACATGAGAGTCAAACCATAACATGGTGATATAAATAAGAAACATAGTGTATGCAACAACTTCACTTCATCCATCACTTAGGAAATGGGTTCATGGAATCAGAGTTTAAGAAAAGATCAATCTACATGAAAATTCTACAAAGTCATAAACCCTAAGTCATGACAACATCACCTATCATGTTAAGTCATGTTCTAGAGGTGGAAACAACAACATGCAAGCAATATTATAGTGCTATAATAGAAGAAGGTAGATAGTTATATAACCCTCCTTATGGATAGATCAAGATCCAAAGATCACAAGCTCCAAGGAAAAAGAAAGAAGCTCCAAATAAGGTCAACACTTCACCCACAAGGTCACCTCCAAATATAAGAACACCATGGTCAAAGAAGATCTCATGTAAGAGGTGAAATACTCTAGGCCGAGGCAACAAAGAAGAAAGGGGAAAAGAGAAGAAAGCTTCCTCCCACTTGGGTACCACCATGTCAAACATAGTCTCCGACCCTTGTGAATGAAAGTTTCTCAAAAAATGACCACCATGGTAGAACCATAGTCTCATGATCAAGAAGGAAGGGAGAATAAGATAGGGTGTAAAGGAAAATGAGATCAAGGGTTCAAAACCACTTACCAAAGAAGAAGATCATCAAAGATCACCACAAAGGAGATGATCAAGCCCAAAACATCACATGTGAGGTTGATCAGACCCTAAAGCACCTTGATTCTCACCATGTAGCTTCACAAACCTCCAAGGTCATCCAAGAAAGGAAGGAGAAGGAAAGAGAGAAAAAGGATTTCTTGCATGAAGAAGAGAAAGGGTATATACTCAAGGTAGGAGGGAGGTAAGGTTGGTTTGAGGTATCAACACAAGAGAGCACCAAAAGGGCACTTGTCCACCAAGAAAAGAGCCATACAACTACTCAACACTTTCATGCAACACATGGTGATACAACCTAGGTAGGGTATCAACCTCATGAGTCACCACCACCTTAGGGTTTGAAACAAACATCCAGGAACCATGTATCGACCGGTACAAAACATAACCAAACAAACATGGTCATAACACATCACTAGAAGACAAACCATGTCGACCAGACCTCACCTAGACCATCATAGTAAAAACAACCATCACCTAGGGCAAGTGGGGTGGCAAAACACCCAACTCAAGCTCAAGGTGAAACATATCATCAAAGCCAAAACCCTAGAAACCCTAGCATCATCACGACATGCGACATCATCAACGATGGTCCACACAAGGCACCCCTCTAAATTGTATTCTCTCACATGATGCCAAAGCACAAGCAGCACAATCTACATGTGACAAATTTTAAGATAACCCCTCAACATGGGTAAATTGCAATTTGGTCCAAAACAAGGATACATAGCTCAAACATCATCCAAACATGACCAAACTGAATACATAAGCTTGTCACATGTTAAAAAAGCATAATAAAGGATTACATTCAGGTTTAACCATCTTACCAAGCAACGAAAGCATACTCAAGCACTAATCTAGGTCTAGGGCCTTACAATGACCCTCATGTATAAATACATCCCCACATCCATTATACTACAAGCCCCTTTCGTCTCTCTTCAAGTCAAAGAAATGACTACCTCTCCATTTTATTTTTTTGCATGTAATCAGATGATCCTTCCTCTAACATTAGCTATTCTGCTAACACCACTAGGCTACTCAAAAATTACAACTTCTTTCTCTAATACATCAATATCAATAATTGTTACTTTCTCTAACCTATTATATTCATAATTTTTATATTTGCAAACCGCTTTAAAGATATAAGATCTTAATTTATCAAATCTCTCTCATATCTTTTTATTCCTATGCATCAGTCCCAATGAGTAATGATGGATCTCTGTCATGGGAGATACAGACGTGATTGGGAGCATAACAACATAAATACTAGGACCGTTAGAGTTATGATGGGAAACCAATGACTGTATCCAACCCCGAAGACCCACCAATAAAAAAACCATCTTTTAATCATATTTTCTACTACTTTCTCTAATAATAACCCCAAGCACTGATTTTTTTAATCCAATATGACTAATTAGGTTGCAATACTATTCTCGAATGAGATGTGGGTGTTAAAACCTTCCCCATTCGTAGAAGGATCATTGAATCTGATATTTTACAATGCATACCTTTCTTATCTGCCCTTGGGAGGAGTCAAAATTGATTGTTTATTTGTTTTCCCCTTGATTTGAATGGCTTCCTTCGTTTTTCCTTATTTTATCAATATAACCGAGTGGCGACTCTGAGTTTATTGATTTAATATTTTCTTTTTGCTATGTTTTGTTTCCAAAACTATAGGATTCATTGGATCTTTTGGACCGATACAACACCTATATTTTAGGTTATCATATATCTAGCAATTAGGATAGTCTAATTTTAATAACTTTGAGTCCAAGATATTTTTTAACATTATATTCTCCTCCTGCCAAATTAGTTTGGCATTATCCTCTCCATTATTCTCTTCTGTAGATTATCCTTATGCTCTCATCCTGTCTTACATGGTTTGGCAATATCTTTTGGCATAGTCTTATCTAATATTATGGGAGTACTTACATAAGATAGAGTTCTAGGGTAAAATTTGTCAACTTGTGGAAACATCAGGTTTGTCGACATGCATAAACATTGTGGGATAAAAAAATAACCAAAAAGGGGAGAGAATAAGAGTGGATTATTGGATTCCATTATAGCAAAAGGATTACCAGAGAGTGACAATACTTGTATTGATTAATAGAATTTGTTGTGTTCTACACAATTTTATCCTCCCATTGGCTATTTACTTATCTTTTCACTATATTAATGGGTTGGATATTAATGTCATTGTGCATGTTGGGACTGTATGTCACACAACATGTTTTTCTTGGTCTTAAAGTCTCCATAAAATCAGTTCAAATCAGAGAAGGGTTCATGTGAGATGATCATAGGAACATAAAAGTATGATGACATTGACAATCACCGCTGGGAGTCATCTGGTAGAAACACTTGATGGAAAATATATTATGGAATCATGTATTTCTCATGGAGGAATATTATGTTTCAATTCTCTTTTTGTTATACATCATGTCAAGATTGATGATAAAATCCATCACACATTGTTGGGGTTCCATATGTCCCTGATCTCAGGAGTAATTAGATATCCAAGAGGACACTATAACCCACCCATTGTGAAAAATAAATAAGAGGTAGAGTTGTACAGGTCATTTTCAAGGGGCAAGTGGTCATTAAGAGTATTCAATATGACGAAGTTGTTGGTATGTATGCCCAGAGAGCCAATCATATGATGATTGTAATGGAATACCTTGTTAATGATTTGATTAATAATAAAGGAAATCTTTCATTTATTCTATTTTATTCAATTATGAGATAATGATATAACATAATACATGTTTAAAGAATGACGTTACTCAATGAGATATGTCTTCGGGTTAAGGATCTAAATAATGAGATCATATGAATGTTAAGAGTACATACATTCTTGATATGTCCCTAGTCAGTTCTTATTGTGGAAACTAATAAACAACAATAACACATAAGACTAGAGTGTGTGTTGGTCGATGATAGAATCTCATTAGTCATGATATGTTATATCAAACCAAACACATAGGTACTTGTTAGTGAATAGTGTATCAGACATACCCACCTTGAGAGTGATACATGGAAACCATTGAATGGTAGTCAAAATCTACTCTCATGGTGATGGTGGTGATTGTAGTTCTTAGACCTGAAATCACTACACTCATCACATGTTGTTTGATGTACTTTGACATCATCAAATGTGGCCTTGAATAAGGGTTGACATAAAGGTGATGCTCAAATGTGTTGTGACACATAGGGAGTGACTGTGAGTGATGTAGATTGGTTTTTCCCTCCTACAGGAGTCTGATATCATTTCCACTTGATAAGAAAGACAGAGAAAAGCATGGCCATGTGCATGTAAGTCTCTATATGATGTTGAGGTCACACATATCTCAGACAGTCTGCTCTAGTTCAAGGAACATGTATTGAACGGTGAGAGGATGACGACTCCATGCCTCAATTTCAATATAGATATCAAAGACAAAGAAAATATACATTCACTATAACACTAATCATAAATTGTAGTTGAAGTAGTTATCCAACTATCCACTATCCAAATTACTTGGGTAGAAATGATGTCTTTTTAGATACCACTCATTACTTGTGATGTCATAAATTAGTTATGGACATTCACTTCCAACGTAACTTGGGACCTAAAGGGTCACACACATAGGATACACATGGAATAGGTATTTATTCACAATTGTTGTTTAAGCTTGATTACTAAAGTGTTAGCTATTCAATTTAAGCAAGATTGACAATCTGGACCCTAACATGACAGGTTCACTAAGTGAATCAATCACCTCAGGTTCTGAACAGAGTAGTTTAGGTTGTAAAGTAATCATTTAGTTGATCATTGAGATTGGATTAAGGATTGATGTTGGAGTCATGTTGTGCATTTATAAAATACTAACTACCAATACAATTGTGACTAGGAAACATAATGATATGTCTAGTTCAAGGGTTGAAGAAATTGTCTCATATGTGAACCGATTGGTACGCTATCGAATTGACTGGTTCATCATTAGAAAGTTATAGAAAATTCATGAAACTTCGTCTCTTCAACTCCCGCTCAAACTAGAAGTCTTAACCCTGACCCTACTATGAATAAAGGGGTAGTGGAGTCCTTCCAGAGACACAACAATAAGCTATGACAATTGTTGTCTTCTCACAGTTGTGGTAATGTGAGAACCCGAGAAAGCTGTACCCATCAAAGTGAGGGTCAACAAAGGAGATTCAACAAGGAAGAGCACGTCAATGCCAGCATGTTGACTAGAACAGACAACTCCTTCTTATCCATTTGAACAATAGGAGTTCCTAGAGGTTCACATGGACTACTACAGAGGTGAGGAGGCCTTCGCCACTCTCTAGGAGGACACATTCAACCACCATCCATTGTGATCAACTAGGAGGTCGTCGTCAACAACCTTCCATGGGTAACTTGAAAAAGTAGCACTCTAAACAAGGGATGGTCATTGGACTTGCTCCATGACAAGGTATATGTGTTGCAACCTTTTCTTCCCATTACATAATTGTTGACACAATCTACTGTATAGGGGAATATGGCAGTAAAATTGTTATTTTTCCATATATGATGCCATATTTCCCTACAAAAGCATATCAATTGGTTGGAGATTCTCTAACTAAAAGAGGAGCGACTGATGGAAGCTTTTCAAATGATGTATAGTAGACTAAGAATTAAGACAAATCAAGTGTCATAAAGTCGAGTAGTGCAACATATATTCAACATTCAGGAGAAGTTGTGTAAAACTACAAATTTGGCAAAACATTTCAACAGGCACAGAGGCAAAGGTGTTGATTGGTAGAAGGATGAAGATGTGGTTGTACAACTCCTAATCTAGATTAACCTTTTAAAGCTAATGTGTTACTTTAGACGATTAATCATACATTCTTAGTTGATGTGTTTTTTTTTCTAGGATGAAGTACAAAATACCCTTGGTTGAGGGTGTCCTTATAATTCTTACCCTACATGTTGTTTGTTTTCTTCCTTCCCTTCCTTGGATTTAGGTTGAGACACTTAGGTGGCCTAACCTAAGTTGTTTCCTTTTATTCAGTTGAGAATGGATGGTAGCATCCTCACCTTCCATCAATAGAGGACCAATGGAAGTGTGCCTAGATTTTAGTTAGTAGTGAACTGAAAAAATCCTTTTGCTTGTTTGTTGAATTATTGGCACATTTGCTTTTAGTCGGTGAATACCATCAATGTTTGTTCAACTTTTTTTTTATCTATGAAGTATCAATGGAAGAGTCGTTTGTTTGAGCCACAACATTTCCATTGGTTTTTTATAAATGGAGCAATTTAATAGATGGGTATTGGATTTTTATCAAAAGAGTACCTGAATGAAAGCCAACAATGTTGATCTTGATGGTTATTTGAGGTGTCTTGTCTAATGATTCTTCAAGATGTCTTTCCTTATGGTTCTCCAAGATGTCACTTTTGATGGTTTCTCAGAACAGCTTGAGATAACTAGATTTATTGATGGGTTTCCTACATGTGCCTACTGAAGAGATGCATGGAGATGAGTACCTATAGGAAGATAGGTTTTGTCTACCAATGGAGTGACTGATTGACAAAAGCATAGTTTTTGACTGACAACATCAAATTTTCATCTCTTTTATTTTTTTAGGGCTATAAATATCCTATCCTTCCTTTTTTCCTCATTTGTCTATTTGATCCTCAAGGTGTTGTTGTCAATAGGACACCATCGATAGACCAAAATTGAAGGGATCATTATCTTCATTGGTTATCATTTCAAACACGATCTACCCTCATTCTCTTATCTGATGTTGTGACATGAGCCATCAGGGTGATTTTAATCTTTGATTGGAGTAAGTCAAACTTTGATATTATAGTTCCTTGGGTATCTTTTGTCTTCTTGTCCTTCTTGGATGTTTTCTACGTGATTTTTTTTACTAGGGATTCAGTTGTCAAGTCTTACACCTTATTTCCAACTTTCTCTTATTTGCTTAGTTGCCCTTAGTTGTGAATCAACATATGTAGAGCATGGTTGTAGGAGAGGAACTCAGATCTTAGAGATTTTTATTCAATATTGGAGTTTTTCGTGAAGCTAGGAGCTTCATGGTAGCTTTACACACATAATTATTTCTACCATTGTCAGACAAGTGATGCAACCTTTGACTTATTAATTACCTACAATGGGCTTGCATGAAGCATATCTTGCTTCTATATGCCTTGTAATTGTTAAAGATGGTATTTCTATGCGCCTATAGTGTAACTGAAGTGTTTATATGCATGTATGTTAGAGTCACACACCATGTGTACCATTCTTGTACATAAAAATATTACTATTCACTTTCTTTAGTGAAGCCAAGGCTGATATATAGGTTGCATGCTAGAAAGATTTTAACTTGTAAACTGATCTTGGTTGTTGTGCATTCAGGTACATGCTTGAATTACTTCTATTGTTGTTATGTTACTGGAATGAATAATGGTGACTCCTTCAGAGCAAAAAGGAATGTTTTGTGTATGATTATTTGTGATAAGCCATGAATGTCAAATGTACAACAATTGGGGTTTTTTTAATTGACGTGTTATTTTTGTTTATTTGAAAGGTTGATGCCTAAAAGTGCAAGAGGTGTGACATGAGTCCCTTATTCTAAAAAGTTAGGTCATGATGAATGAATATTTTGGTATATAATGGAGATATTTACTACTTTATTATGTTTATAATTGCTAATAGGTTGCATTATACTATGGTTCATGTGAATGTAGGACAATAAACCTAACTATCAAGAATAACCCAAGTTGTAGAGCCCTGTGTTTGTAGATCTATTCCCCTGGAGCATCGGGGGGATTGTGAAATGAGACATTCTTGTAGAAACCTAGAGTTGTAAAGAGATGTCGGAGCCTATAATAGTGACTATATGGGAATGCTTAGAATCTGATGTCATATTATCTTTAAATAGTTTTGGGACTTAATAAAGGTTGATGGTCCAATGAAAAGACATGAGAAATGGGATGTATTATGGAGGATTTTACCCTATTTTTATGACGTAATGACCTAAGTACTTAGGACGGGCCTGAGTTTGGTGGATCCACTTTTAAGCATATATCCATTGTATACCTACATGTGAGCATTATAACTTTTTGATATCACGTTAAGACCAAGGTTGTGAGGGGAAATCTAGGAAATTTGAATGACATTTGATCTTGTAAAGATTTCTAGAATGGCTTATTAGCATCTAGTTAGTTGGTTGAGTGGTAAACCTCAAATAAGATAGGGAATCTAAAACACACATCAACCTCATATTATAACTAATCAAATTTAATTGACACTAAATATGGTTGTGCATTTGATTGTTTATATTTTATTATCATTGTTATATATGTTTTCTCTAAAAACCCTTACATGTAGCCTTGATGACAGAAAGGATGGCTAAGTGTATTCCTTTGGGTATACAAATAGTTTATATGCCTATCTCTTTAAATATTTCCTTTATTTTTCCTTGTTTATCAAGTGATTGACGTATCATACATTATATCATATCGTGTGAACTTTTGGTATCACCCGTACGGTGTTCTACACTTTTTAGGTGAGTGGTCCAACTATCCTGATAGTGATAGAGAAAATCAATAGGGGGAATGTCTTAATATCTATGGTGGGTGTTGATTGTGTGAAGAGATTTTAGAGGTAGATGACATTTGAATGACCTCCTCTAGAGATAAATCATATAGGTAAATAGTCATAGTTGATAGTGTACACTCAGGTCCAGGTTGAAATATTTCGTTGTATCTTTTGTCATCCTTGGATCTTGGCATTAGTCCACGACCTTTATGGCTGGGGTTGTGAGTTTTGTAATACTTTTTGCACATGCTCTCTGATAAAACTACATATTTAATGCTTTAAATAGTTTTAGTTTGTCATGATATTGTGTGTGGCTCTTGGCCCTTTTGCTAATTAGAGGCTCATAACGTATGGCATCTGTAATATATTCTATAAAATCTTCTATGGTGTATATGTTTAATAAAATATTATCTCAAATTTTTGGGAAAAAATTATGATGTGTTATGTATTTGTCTTATGTGTTGAATAATGCATTTGACCTTAATTTGTTTATGTTCTTATAGTAATCTCCATCTTATGGTGTTGATGCTTCATAGTGGTATGACGAACCACATAGTTGTTGACCTAAGTGTTATACATTGTCCATATTTTGATGACGACTTAACAATTCCATTCATATGTATCTAATATGTCTATTTGAGATTGATTTTATGCATTAGGTACAAGAAAAATATCACTTCCATCGAGTTATAGCTTGATCTAGTTCGAGTTAAAAGCAATGCAAATGCACTTTTTTGGAAAACACAATAAAACCCTTAGGGAAATTTTTGTAACCATTTGTATTGATCCTATGACTTGTAACTAAGATGATAAAAAAATCAAGAGCACTTAATTCACATTTTTAATCCCTCTCATGACTATTTCAAAAATTCATATCAGATTGTCTATTTGGTCGAGTTTTATCTTTGATAAACTCAAATGACACCCTTGATGAATTTGGAAATGTCCAGGTTTGCCCGAGTTCAACTCAGGACAAACTCGACCGGCACCATGTACTAGAAAATAAGATTTAAGAGATCGACCAAGTTTCATCCATGATAAACTTGATCGATGTTTCAAATTTTCTTTATCACATAGTACAATCAATTGAGATACCTTTATTGAAAATTGACCGACTGCACTGTACAGAATGTGCAGAAAAAGTGATTTCAGCCGTTGGAGTGTTGTAAGTATAAAAAATAGATCCATTGCAACACCCCAAATGACTATAAATCATTCCTAAGTTCTTCTAGATAATAGTGGACATCCCCAACTATAAATTGGACCTCTTGGAGTTCATTTCAAGGTTGCTCCATCATGCTATTCAAGCTCCTAGCTATAGTTGAGTGCATTCAGTCCACTAGAGCCCATTTCTCTCTCTTGCTTACCCTTCAAAATGTCCATATGAGTGAGATAGGCTATGTGTGGGAGAGCTAGTCCATTGTAGTCTTCTAAAGTTCACAAATCTTCCCTTTCCTAACCCCTTTCTTCAAGTGCAAAGTTGGTGAAAGCTTCTCGAAGGTGAAGGAGAAGGTGCAAAGATCCTCCAAGTTGAAGGAGAAGGTGAAGGTTTGAAGATCCTTGAGTAGAGTGGGTTCCTACAAGGAGAAAACTTAGTGCAAGAAGGGGAGCTCCTTGGTGAAGGTGTCCAACTGCTTGCAATAGTGGGTAAGTACTTGTAGAGGCTGAAGACTCCAGCTCAGAGCATAGGTTAGTATTTGTAAGGTTCATTGACTCCATTTGGTCCTTCAAAAGGAAGTATAGGTATCCTTGGCCTAAAAAAGGAAGGTCTAGTTGTATGTATTATAATGGAACATAAATAAGCAATGGTTGCAAAATCCTAGAGCTTGGCCTATCTAGGCAGTGGACTGACTTTCTCCTATTTTGGAGATTGGAACCACTCTACATAGCTTGTTATTGATATCATTCAATCTCTCTCATACTTTTTATGCATGTTTGGATTGTACATCATATTCCATATTTGCAATAGTTCTAATTAAAGTAACTTGAAGGTATAATAAGTTTTGTGTGAGTGTTTTAGCTCTGTTCACCGCTCCTCTAGATCTCTTTGATCCAATAAGTGGTATCAAAGCCACGGTCTTCTCTAAAAAGTCTCCCATGAATTGAGAAGATGGGTGACAACCTTCTAGGTTCTCTCAACTTGATGGGTGGGTGTCCATGAGACCTCCAATCTCAATGACACCAGCTTCCTCTATTGGAATAGAAGGATGCAATTCTACTTCCAAGGAATGAGCTATGACATGTGGAAAGTAGTCATCCTTCCCCACAAGGAGCCAGCCAGAGATGTTGCCACTTGGGATGAAGCTACACTCAAGAAGAAACAACTAAATGCAAAGGATATAATAATCATCTATGCAGCCTCACTCCTTCCAAGTTCTCTCTTCTTGGGATATAGACCATGAGATATAGAAAAAGTTGTGCATCACCTATGTAGGGACCAAGCAAGTCAAGGAGTCTAAGATCTACATACTCAAGGGTCTCCTTTAGAACTTAAAGATGGGCAAGAAGGAGAGAGTGTTTGAGATGCACACTGGGCTCAACACCATCATCAATGGACTTACTTCTTTGGGCCACCCCTTGGATAGAGGGACCATCAAATGTAAGATTCTAAGGTTTCTCCCTAAGAAATGGGAATCCAAAGTGACTTTAATTGAAAAAGTTAGAAGCCTTGGTGACATTGGCACTGAAGACCTCATGGACAACCTTGAAGCTCATGAGCCAAGACTTGACAAGTAAGAAGAGAAGTAATCAAGGAAGATCAAAGATAGTGCATTCAAAGCTCAAGTGGAAGCAATTGTTATCCAACAACAAATTTCTTGCTGATCCTCTTCTCCTTCCTCAAGTGAAGATGAAGACCCTAGTGACCATGAATCAAACTACTCTAAGGGAAAACACTTCCAAGGAAAGCCCTCCTCCTCCTCTACTCTAAAGTGGCATGAATGTGGCCAAAAAGAACATTACAAGAATGATTGCCCCAAGGAAAAGAAGTCCTACCACAACAACAACTCTAAAAAGAAGGATGATTACAAGAAGGATGGAAAGTACAAGTGGAAGGATAAGAAGGATAAAAGAAGCAAAGATGTAACCCATTCCACATGGGAGGATTCATCTTCCAGTGATTCCATCTCAAATGAGGGAGAATGACACCTTGCACTCATGGCATCACATACGTAATGTAAGTGATGTTAGTTTGAATGAACTTTGTAAAGAATCCGTCACTAATATGGTTAATGATTCCCGTTGTTCTTATCCTTAATGCAAATCAAAGAAGAAGAGGTTAGGGAAGATCATTGATGATTTGTATGCTAAGATTGATTTGCTTGAACAAAATGAGAAAATGCTTCTTGATAGCATTGATTCTTTGTAAGACCAATTTATTGATCTTAAGCTCTAATACAATGGAGTTGAAGTAGAGAATGATATCTACCTTAAGAACATCAATAATCTTAAGGAGGAAAACCAAACCAGCCTTGATGAGTTGTCTTAATTAGAACTGGAAATGATGATCTTAGAACTGAAAATACTAGATTGCTTGCTCAAGTTAATGATCTTTCTTATATACCTTTATTGCCAAATAATGAGGTATCTAGCATTACTCTTGAGAGAGATCTTATCATACTAAAGACCTCTGTTTGGAGGCCGACTTGCTTCATGTTCAAGATGAATTAGCTAGTCTTTCTTCTACTATTATTACTATTAGTTATGCTAATAACATCCTTAGAGATTCCTTGTTAAAATTCCTTAAAGAGAAAAATTTCCTCAATGAAGTACTAGATCACTCTACCAAACATAGTGGTAAAAGTGGTTTGGGATAGGAGGGATCTATAAAGAGAAGAGCAAGAGTAAGGGTAAGATAAAGAGCACGAGACCTCCTATCTTCCATGTAGATTCATATGGATCTAAGAACCCTATGGTTAGTGTACATTGTAAGAGTGATGACCATTACTCTACTTATTATCCTTACAAGGAAAAGGGGTCAACCCAAAGATGAAATGGGTCCCTAAGATAACTGCAGATCCTAAGGTTTGAGTTGGGCATCAACATTTTCCTTTCTTGTAGGTAAAAGGAAATTGGATTGTTGATAGTGGTTGCTCCAAGCATATGACCGGTGAGATAAGCTAAATCAACAACTTTACAAAGATGAAAGGAGGATCGGTGCCCTTTTTTGACAACAACAAAAGTAGAGTGATAGGTGAGGGCGATGTAGGTGGTTCACTATGCATTAAGAATGTTTTTCTTATAGATGACCTACATCACAATTTAATATGTGTTAGCCAATTATGTGATTATGGTTATGTTGTTTTTTTACCTCACTTGGATGCTTGCTTCTAGATTCCCTCTCCTACAATGTTATATATAAGGGAACTAGAAATGGAAATCTTTATGTTATTTTTCTTGATTCTCTTAATCCTACTGTTGTTAGATGCCTTGTTGTTGACAAGAATGATATATCTTTTTGGAACCGTAGGCTTGGTTATATATATATATATGCATTAGTTTAAGAAGTTGAGCAAAAAGGAATTGGTCAAGGGACTTCCTAAATTGGATTTTGAGAAGGATGAGAAATGCCAACCTTGCACATAAGAAAACCAAACTAAATCATCCTTTAAATCCAAAGGAGTCCTTATTACCAAAAGAGCTCTGGAACTTCTTCATAATGATCTTATAGGACCTATGAGAACTCAATTGCTTCATGGTAGAAAGTATTGCCTTATGGTTGTTGATGACTTTTCTCGCCATACTTGGACCATCTTTCTTGTTTCAAAAAGTGATACTCTCGATGTTTTCTCAATTTTTTGTAAAAGGGTTGTAAATGAAGCTTCTCGCTGGATTGTCTGTATCCATAGTGACCATGGGGGAGAGTTTGAAAATGACTTGTTTGAACATTTTGTAAGGAATCTAGTTACATGCACAACTTTTCTTCCCCTCATACAACTTTAAAAATGGGGTTGTGTCAAGAGAAAGAATAGGTCGCTATAGGAAATGGCTATGACCATGCTTTTAGAGTATGAAACTCCAAAGATTTGGGCCGAAGCTATTAGGGCCTCATGTTTTGTGCAAAATTGAGACTTTACTCATCCATCTTTAAAGAAAATCCCCTATTATCTATGGCATGGTAGCAAGCCCTCTATTCATTTATTTCATGTTTTCAGTTTTCCTTGTTTTGTTTTGAACACCAAGGATTGTCTTAACAAGTTTGATGTGAAATCCTACAAGGCTTTCTTTCTTAGATATAGAACTAGTAGCGAAGCTTATAAAATATTTAACAATACATTGTCTAAAGTAGAAGAATATGTCAATGTTAAATTTGTTGAGACTAATCCCACTATTTCCAAGAATATTGTAAATTATGATATTGTAGATGAGGTGATTCATTGCTTGAAAGATCTCAACATTCTTTACAAAGTAAAAAAGGTGATTGTTGATGAACAAGAGAAAGAAGAAGAAAAGAAGGAACCAACTCCCCACTTTGCAAAACATCATCCTAAAGAGCTCATCATAGGTTAATCCTTTTGGAAGGGTGAAGACACAATATGTATTCAACAAAGAACAAGGTGACAACACCTTCTTCTCAGAACTTGAGCCCAAGAATGTACAAGAAGCTCTTAAAGATGATGAATGGATCCTTCATATGCAAGAATAATTAGAGTAGTTTGAAAAGAACAAAGTGTGAATGTTAGCGTCAAGACCAAATGATAGCAAGATCATTGGCACCAAATGGTTCTACCGCAATAATATAGATGAAAGCGACAAAGTGGGAGGAAATAAATAAAGGTTAGTTGCTCAAGGCTACAATCAATAGGAAGGTATTGATTTTGATGAAACTTATGTTCATGTTGCTAGGTTTGAAACTATTAGAATGCTAATTGCTTTTGCTAGCTATAAGAATTTATTGCTTTATCAAATGGATGTTAAAAGTGTGTTTTTGAATGGTAGAATAGAGGAGGAAGTCTTTATGACTCAACCTCCCATATTTGAACATGATAAGCTCCCTAACCATGTTTATTTGCTGTAAAAAGCTCTCTATGGACTCAAACAATCCCCTAGAGCTTGGTATGAGAAATTAAAGAAATTTTTTCTAGACAATGGCAATATCATGGGCAAATATGATTCTACTCTTTTTCTCAAACACATTTCTAGAAACTTTTTTATTATATAAATTTATGTTGACAATATAATTTTTGGTAGAACTGAACTTCATCTTTGCAAGGAGCATATATCTCTTATGCAGAGTGAGTTCGAGATGAGTATGATGAGGGAGCTTATTTTTTTCATTGGATTTCCAATCAAACAAACAAAGGAAGGAACATCAACCAAGGTATGTATACAAGTGAACTGTAGAAGCACTTTGGGATGGAGAACACCAAGAGACACCCCCATCTCAAACACCACCAAACTTGATAGAGATGAGGAACGTGAGAAAGTGTATGAGAATCTCTATAGAGGTATGATTGGTAGCTTACATTATTTAACTACCTCTTGACCTGACATTATGTTTAGTGTTGGCTTGTCTTCTTGATTTAAATCAAGCCCTAGAAAACCATATTTCATAGCAGTTAAGAGGATTTTGAGGTATCCAGCCAAAATTTAAAATTTTCGTCTATGGTATCCCAAGTCAAGGGACTTTACTCTTACCGCCTATAGTGATGTTGATTATGTAGGGTGCTTCATTGATAGAAAGTGCACAAGTGGCACTTGCTTCTTCCTAGGACCATGCTTGGTTGAAACAAAGCACAATGGCTCTTTCAACTATCGAGGCTGAATACAGCTGGGAGTTGGTGTGCCCAAGTCCTATGGATGAAGCAAAAGTTCCAAGATTTTAACATTCATTTTGATGTTTCTCCTATCTACTTTGATAATAATAGTGCAATCAATCTTTCTTATAATCCAATATTGCATTATAGAGTCAAATATATAGAGGTCTGTCACCATTTCCTTCATGACCACATTGCCAAAAAGGATATTTATATCATGCATGTGGATACAAGAGATCACCTTGCGGGAAATTTCACTAAACCTCTAACTAGAGAGAAATGTACTCTTATTAGATCAGAATTTCTTGTAACTTCTCTTGATGATGTTAATATGCCTTCTAGCTAGTTGTTCATACATCTGTATGTTCTTTCTCCTAAATTTCTCATCTCTTACTTGAAAGTGCTATATGTGCCTTGTTTTCATGCCTTGTTTTATTTATTTTGCACTATTTTTTACAAACACTTATTTTACCACAAAATAGTGGCCAAAGATGAGTGGAATGTGACTCAATATGTTTAAAATACATGATAGCCTAGAAAAATAAATTTATATAGCACTCTAGTGGCTTATAATTGAACTTCTTATCTTTTGGGCAGACTGACATTTGGTCGAGTTTGATCTGGGAGAAACTCAACTGACTAATCACTGGTTGAGGATTGAACTAAACATTACATTTAATCAAGTTTTGCTCAATCCAAAATTGACTGACAATGGTGCTTGACTAAAAATATATATACCATCATCTGACTTTTCTCCCTCTCAACTAGAGATATTCAATTGATAGATACACTCCATCGTTCGTCCATATACCCTACTTCCTCTAGCACACCCAGTGCTTCCACATCCACACATACTCCTCCACCTCCTCCTAGACTTGACCGTGTCTCATTTTCAGTGTCCAATGAAGCCCTCATGGGATATATGATACACCAACACGATTATAACCTTTAGGTTCATGAATGCAACCACGAATATTTAGTTTAGATCAATTCTCATATGAACCTATCCTACAACCATCCCTACCCCACCTACCAGCCCAACATAGGTGTTGACTGTAATTCTTATGCATATAGTTAGTTCTACCAGGCCCCTTCACCTCCTACTTCTGTTTTACCCCCTGTCTCTGATGGTGGGCCTATCCGTAATGCCTCATAGCCTCTGGATCTTCTTATTGGCCCTACTGCCACCCTTCTTGCTATTTTTGATGGGGTCTATGAACCCAATTTTTAGCAAGCCAATTCATTACATGCATATGGTATGTCTTGGGTTGCACAACATGCCAAATGGCCTACAACACGCTGCTTTATCCCTTCTGAGGATGAGGAGATGGTAGATTAGGATGTTGAGGATTCTAAGGATGAGGATGTTGAGGATGTTGAGGGTGACGATGGCTCTTTTGATGATGGAGCTGGTGGTGATGACAATCATGCTGCCCCAGATGCAGCTTCTGATGGGGATGAGGATTACCGACCAGAGGATGATGAAGCCGAAGATGACCTGGTTGATATAGATATCTTATATGTTAGTTCTTTAGTCTATAGGGTGCTTATTCATATCTGTTTATAGACTATCACATAGTAAACATTTGGGCACTGTGATAACATCCAATTTTGTACACTATGTGTTTATTTTATCTTTATATTGAACCCCTTTCTGGGACTTGCCTAACTCATTCTAATTTCTTTTGACAAGACCTTATGTGACTATCCTAACTCATGACCCCCTTTTTGTTATGTAGAACTTCGAATCGACCGCTACACCCATAGGAAACACCGTAGTGGTCGATAAGTGCCAAGCGTCCTTGTGACTGAAAGATAAGAAAAGCAAAACCATACGACTACCACAAGTCAGTAGGTGTAGCTACCGAAGGGGAAGCAACCAATTCAGTCGCTAAAAACCACTACTCCTTGCGACCGAAGTAGAAGTTGTCCTAGAGACCGAAAAGATCTTAACTCTATTTTGACCACTAAAATGTGGTGACCCTTGCAACTGCAATGATAAAAAAGAGCATCACCACCAAAACCACTAATCCCTAGCGATCGAAGGATCCTTAAGCCCTTACAGTTGCTACTAAAGGATGCATAGTGGTCGAAGGAGTATTCCACTAGTACCAACCACCACCCACTCAATGTAGCTTCTGATACAACATACTTAAGTTGGTGAGCAATGCCTATAAATAGGTACTGACCTTGTCCATGCAACAGGGGATCATCCGAGAATTACGAAGTGTTGTCACATTACAGAGTCACCTCTATCCATCTACAAAGATATTCCAACTCTAAAGACAAAAGTCCCAAGGAGAGAGAATACCACCATCATCTTCTTTGAGAGGAGTTGCCATCCATCCACTAGCCTGATGCCAGATCCAGATATGAAGGGATATTGTTGGTGTATCACCTTCACACTTCTTTAGATCTATTATCCCTCTCATGTTGTTCATCTATCACTTCATCTATCTTGATGTATATTCATTTTTGTAAATTTGTAATGCTACTCATGAACATGAGTGGCTAAACTCATTTCTTGGGTTAGAGTATCCACTAAGGCTCTCCCAACATGTATATACTTACATCCTTTTGAATATATATTCTCTTAGAAAAGATTCTCCATCCACTTGGTCTTCATGATTTACTTGTATGATTAGCTACCATCTTGTGATGTTTGATTTCTAGTGTCTCAAAAGAGTAACTCTAACCTTATCTAAGTGTTTTGGAGTTGCATGAATGTATGAGAATGTTGGAATGTTAAAGCTAATGATCATATGGTTATTTTTGTGATTGTTTGTTTGCCATCCCGAGAAAGAGACAACCTTATAATCTTGATCTACCCTAATCTCGTGGGAGGAGGGAATAGATATATATGATGATTGCTTGTAATCTTTCTAATGGTATACAAAGGGTGTGGGTATTGGATGTTGGTTAGAGATCTTAGTTGGTGAAACCCAATCCAAGTTCCCATCCATATCTTGTTACTACATGTTTGTTTACTTTTTCTCTCTTATTTTGTTTCTTTATCTTTCTTTTACTTGCTTTGTTTTTCTTGGAGTAATATCGTTCCATTGGAAACACCATCTTAAACTACCCTTTCATTTGGTGTATCTAGTCCTGGGTTCTACGTTCTTAACTCTTACTGTTACTTGTCCCTGTGGTTCGACCCTGATTTACTACATAGGATCTTGTATAATAGTTGTGGGGGCCTGAGTGTTGGGTTATAAATTTAAGACTCTGACTACTCTAGATCTACTTCATTTTGGACGTGTGATTTAGGCTGGTCAACGTTTTGGTATCATTTCTGAGGACAAGGCAAAACGATACTGTTAAGAACACAAGTCTACACAGCATACACCTGTGCCTCAAGTTTAGCAATAGACTTACTACACAAATTTTAAATCTACTGCATCTAACTACTCTGAATACTTCACTTCATATATATGGTTTTATGACTCAACTTTTCAAACTATTTTGGCAGCCTTGGGAGAAGTAAATTTAGACAACACCCTATTCTCTTTTCAAATCAACATGTTGCCCAACAGAGGAGGACATCCTAGTGGTTGTGGTATAGGACATGCTGGAGAAGATCAGAACCCGAGGTGGAGGATCTCTGAACTCCATTAGTAGCTGAGTTCGAACATGATAATGGTCACTCTGATGGAACTGGACAAGGGCGTATTCCGATGCCTCACTAAAGGCCTCATGGTGAAGATGAACGTGAAGAGCATCGTAAAGATGAACATGAAGAATTCCACAAAGATGAGGAGAGAGATGGAAGATGCCATGATGACCACCATCACCACCAAGCAAGAAGGCACCGAAGGAACCATCATGACTAATTGGACAATAACCATGACGATAATGATGGTGGGGATGAAGAAGAAGATGGTTGTTCACTTAGAGAATTAGATGCAACAAGAGTTAATGAATCTAGATGCCCCATACTCATTCCCCGATTTGATGCTACGAATTTTGAGCTCAAACCTACTGTCATCTCCATGATACAAAAAAAAACCTTCAAAGGTAACTCAAAAGATGAGTATTCCTATCATCATCTTGATGCCTTTAAGAACATATGACACCATCAAGATGAAGAGGGTTCCTGCCACAAGAAGTTATATACTTCAAGGTATTTTTTTTCTCTTTAGTGGATAAGGATATGTCCTGGTATCCTAGCCTACCTCATAGATCCATAAATGGATGGAAACCTCTCATCGATGCTTTTATCACAGAGTTCTATCCAATTGAGAAAACCACTAGAAATAGGCACAAGATTACTGGATTCTTACAGAAGCCTGGAAAGAATCTTCATGAAGCATGGGAATGATTCCAAGAATATCAGAGGGATTTTCCCCATCACAATTACAACAACAGTTTTCTTGTGACCACATTTTACAATGAGCTAACATCCACATAACAGACTTCGCTAAATGCCACCTCTAGAAGTGATTTCCTTAGCAAGAAGCCGAAGAAGACCATGATGATCATTGATAACAAGGCCACTTTACAAGTAGGCATGGATTATGAGAGAACTGATAGGGGATCAACAAAGAAATCTAACTCTGAAGGATCCTCATCTGAAGCTAAATATCTAGAGAATATAACCTCAAAAATCTAAAATATTGCTCTAGATGTAAAATAATTGAAGGATACTGGAGGAAAGAGCAAGGTCAAGACTGAGAAAGTTATGAAATGTGTCACCTATGGTGTAAAAGGGTATGGAATAGATAATCGTATCTACACTCAACTAGAAGATGATGGAAAAAGTGAAGATGAGGAAGAAATTGAGAAAATTTCTTTTGTAAATTTCAAATGACCATATCACACTAGTTTTAATTATGAAAATAAAGATGTTGTTGAGAATTCTCACCAATTGGGTGGTTCGTCTAAGCCACCTCCATGATTTGGAAAAGGAGGTGGGCAGACTCAGTATACCAAAACTACAACTTACTAGCAAAATAGGAACAATCATCATAGCCAAGGAAAAGGTCAAGGCCAATATCAAAAAAAGAATGAAAACTAGAAAAATCAAGAGCAAAGCCAAACCAAGAGCAACAAATAGCCAGACATGATGGCTCAACTATTTGACTTTGCTAAAAGGCAGGTCTCTGTGAATGATCAACCAACCCAAAGTTCCATCACCAATTTAGGCATCTTAACAACTATGCAGACCCAGATGGATGACATGCAAACACATTAGAAACAAATTGATCATCAGCTAGTGCAATTGTTTGAGTTGATAAAAAACCTGTAAGGAAATATCCCCTCTAACACAGAAACAAAAAAGATGTCTACTCTTTACTCAGGAAAAGTTGTGGAAAGGCAACAAGAAGAGATTCATCAAGAAGGAAAAACTTCCACCAAGTCATAACATGAACCCACTATAGTAGAGGAGGAATCTGAGAAGGAAGAGTCCACAAGGAAAGATGAGAGTAAAGGAAAAGACCAAAAGAAGAAAAGAAAAAAGACTAAGAAGTCAAATCATGCTGAAGAAGTCTTTACACAAAGAGATCCCTACTCCTGAAGAGTTCCTTTTCCTTATAAATTTATTAAATAACATCTTAAGAAAAGATACAAGAAGTTCATGTGGGCTGTGAAAAAGCAACACTTGGACGTCCCTTTCCTTGACACAATTGAGGAAATGCTTACTTATGGTAAGTTCTTCAAGGGTCTGATCACAAAAAGGAGACGAGACCACATCGAGACAGTACAACTAGATAAGATGCCAAGTGATTTTTTTCAAGATGAATTGCCAACAAAGAAGAAGGACCCATGGGCATTCAACATTCCATTTTACATTGGGGACAATGTGGAAAGGAAGGGGCTAGTTGATCTGGGAGCAAGCATTTGCCTCATGCCACTGACTCTGGTCAGAGGCTCAGACTAACTGACATGGTTAGAATCGACATGAGAATTCAGTTGGATGACCACACTTTCACTGAGCCAGTAGGAATAGTGGAGGATGTTCCAATTCACATGGGAAGATTCTTCATTCCATGCGACATAGTGATGATCGACATTGTTGAAGACCCGACATGCCCAATGATCTTTGTAAGACCTTCTCTTGCAACCGGAAGGTCTCTAATCAATGTGGCACAAGGCATGATAACTCTTCGTGTCAGAAATGACCATATTAATTTTCACGTACAAGATGCTATGAGGGAACCCTCTCTACTCAAGTCAGTCTATTTCATGGATAGTTACACTCAATACTACAAAGAGGTACAAGAAGACAATTCCATTGCCGATCCATTTAAGCGAGCCTTGAACAACCTAGATCTCAATATGGAGGATACCGGAGTAGTAGAAATTTTGGGTTATCTAGACTAACTAGAGGAAGATTTTAGTGATGAAGAAGGAACTGTGGAAACGGCAAAGCATGTCTCGCTAGAACGAACGTCAGAAGAGAAAGTTGCACCAAAACCAAAACCCAAATTGAAGAAGTTACCTGAAGGCTTGAAATATGAGTTTATGGATGATGAGGAAAGGAATCTCGTGATTATAAACTCCACTCTGATAGAATACCAAGAGGATAAACTATTAAACAAACTCAAGAAACATAAGAAAGCAATAGGGTACTCAGTAGATGATATTAAGGGTCTGAGCCCAGCCCTCTATATGCACCGCATAAACTTGGAAGACACTGCCAGGCCTTTGGCTCAACCATTGAGAAAGCTAATCATATGCTCAAGGAGGTTGTTAAGAAGGATATGATCAAGTTGCAAGACATTAGAATCATATATCCTATAAGTGATTGCAATTGGGTCAGCCCAATACATGTCATTTTCAAGAAAGGGGGATGACTGTTGTAAAAGGGGAAAATAGATATGAAGTGGCAACACGATCCATCACGGGTTGGCGTATGTGCATAGATTACCAGAAATGGAATGTAGCTACAAGGAAAGACCACTTCCCTTTGCCCTGTATTGACCAGGTATTGAAAAGGTTGGCACATCATTCATACTTTTGTTTCTTAGATAGATATTTGGCATTTTTCCAAGTGCCAATCACCCAGATGATTAGGAGAAGACCACCTTCACCTGTATCTATGACACCTATGCCTTTTGGAGAATGTCGTTTGGATTACGCAACGCATCTACCACCTTCCAAAGACGTATGATTTCCATGTTCTCATACTTTCTAGAAGATATAATGGAAGTCTTTATGGACAATCTGTATGGCACAAATTTTGATAAGTGCCTTGCAAATCTATCTCTAGTCTTACGATGATGGGAAAAGAAACACCTAGTCTTGAACTGGAAGAAGTGCCATTTCATGGTACAGAATAGTATCGTGCTAGGACATAAAATATCTAAGAAGGGAATAGAGGTTGACCTTAGTAAAATAGAAGTTGTATCAAAACGTCCTCCTCTAAAGATAGTAACGGGGGTAAGAAGTTTTCTTGGTCATGATGGGTATTATAGGAGGTTCATTAAAGATTTCTCAAAAATCACCAAGCCTTTATCGAACCTTCTGGTGAAAGATGTAGAGTTTGATTTTACATATAGGTGTCTCAATGACTTCAACACTCTGTAAAATGCTTCAAGTACAACCCCAGTACTACAAGCTCCATATTGGGAGCTCCATTTTGAAATCATGTGCAATGCCAGTGACTATGCAATTGGAGCTAGTCTTGAGCAAAGAAAGGATAAGAAACATCATGCAATCTATTATGCAAGTCAAACTCTCAACGAGGTCCAAGTCAATAACACCACCACTGAGAAAGAGATGCTAGCGATAGTGTTTTCTTTTGAAAAATTCAGATCTTACTTGATAGGATCGAAAGTGAAGTTGTATACAGACCACGGGGAAATTAAGTATTTGATGTAAAAGAAAGATACAAAACCCACATTGCTAAGGTGGACTTTACTATTGCAAGAGTTTAACCATGCGATCATGGATAATAAAGGAATAGAGAATGTGGTTGTTGATCACCTATCAATGATCATGGTCATAGAAGAGGATCAGGTGCCTATCAACGAAAATTATGCCAATGAAGCCCTGATGATGTCAAAGTCCGTTGAGCTAAATTTACCATGGTTTGCTAATATCTGCAACTATCTGACATGCCAATAACTACCACCAGACATTACCTATAATCAAAAGAAAAAGTTGTTTTCTGATTTGAAGAATTACTATTGGGATGACCCACTCTTGTTAAGTGATGTGCTGACAATCTATACCTAAGGTGTATATCAGAGGAAGAGGTACCTCAAACCTTGTAGGAATGTCATTCTTCATGTTATAGAGGGAACCTAGGAGGAGATAGGAAGGCCATAAAAGTCCTATAGTCTAGATTCTACTATTCAAGAATGCTCAAGCTTTTGTCAAAACATGCAACATATGCCAAAGAACAAAAAATATTTTAAAAAGGAACGAGATGCCAATGTCGGACTGGATTGAGGTAGAAAGTTTTGATGTATGGGGGAATGAATACATGGGACCATTCCCACCCTTAATAGGAAATCAATACATCCTGGTTGTTGTGGACTATGTTTCAAAATGGGTAGAGGTTGTTGCTACCCAAACTAGTGACTCAAAGGCATCGATTAAATTTTTTGAGAAAACTATATTTCTGAGGTTTGGGATTCCACACACCGTCATAAGTGATGGGGGATCTCACTTTGGGGAAAGACAATTTGAAGCTTTGTTGAAAAAGTATGGAGTCAAGCACAAGGTGGCAAATACTTATCACCCATAGACGTCTGGACAAGTATAGGTATCAAATAGACAAATAAAGCAAATCTTGGAAAAAATAGTTAGCCGAACAAGGAAGGACTGGTCAATGAAACTCAATGATGCATTGTGGGCCTTCTGTACTGCTAATAAGACACCAATAGGGACCACTCCCTATAGGGTCATCCATGAAAAATCTTGCCACCTTCCAGTGGGATTGCAATATAAGGACCTTTGGGCCATCAAAATTCTAAATATGGACTTGAATCAGATAGGAAAGAAAAGATTTCTACAATTATAGGAGCTGGAGGTATGCAGATTAAATGCCTAGGCAAATGACCGCATTTACAAATAGAGAACCTAGGTGTGGCATGACACTCACATGAAAAGCAAGGATTTTTCTGAAGGGGACAAGGTTCTCCTATTCAATTCCAGTATCTGATTGTTCCCAGGAAAACTCAGTTCCAGATGATCTAGCCCATTCTCTGTTGTAAAGATCTATCTATATGGGATGATGGAAATTGCTAGTGAAAAGACTGGTACCTTTAGAGTGAATGGACATTGGGTCAAGTGGTACTATGAAGTTGACACCTTTGTGAAGAGATTAGATTTCAACTTGGAAGATCCCAAACCTGTTCCACTTGAATATCCACAAAGAGAAAGACATGAGAGTCAAGCTAAAGACTAAAAATTAGCACTTCTTGGGAGGAAACCCAAGGATTTCTGGTTTCTTTTTATTTTTGCAAATTTCCTCTCTCATTAAGTAAGCTCTAGACTATATATATGTCTCTCCTAGTCTTAGTACTGACTGCTCTATCATATGTACTAAAAGTTGAATTTTTTGCTTTTCAATTTTATTTTTACATCATTACATCACTAGTTTGAATGCACATTGAATAGTTTAATAGTTTTAGCTTTGAAAATACCCCTAGTATTGGTCGCTAAATCCCTTTTAGTGACCTATACAAAACTTTGGCCTTAATCAACTTTGGTTTGTGAGGGTAGCGATCGCTACAATCATAGTGATTGCTACCACTCTTCTATCATTTTGACTGATATCCTTCCTCTTAAATATGTTACGACCACATTGCTTTCTTTATTCGTAGAGGTCAGTATGTGAGATCTTTACTAAAGGTATAAGAGTTAGAACCAAAAACCATAGAATACACCTTCTCTCTCTCTACATTACAACCACCTCTAAGGAATCCTTGCGGCAAAGCTCTAGCAACTAGAAGTGCAGTCAAAGATGCATTGAAGAAGAAGGTTGGATGAGGAAAAGAGGGGACTCACCACTACAACTGTCGATCATAATCTCCATTGCTCAATCCATCCTACGACCATTGTTCTTCTCATTTCTCATTCACCTCTGACCTTTGGAAGGTATGCCTCAAACTGTAGTTCTTGATGTTGTGCCATCTCTATGACTCCAACGTGCGATACGGTTAGC
The DNA here is from genome assembly GCA_963693085.1 of Alisma plantago-aquatica. Lineage (NCBI taxonomy): Eukaryota > Viridiplantae > Streptophyta > Magnoliopsida > Alismatales > Alismataceae > Alisma > Alisma plantago-aquatica. The sequence continues at coordinate 226,207,887 of OY856411.1, forward strand.
AGGAAACCACCACATGTCGAGCTGAAAAAAATTCTCTATTACCACTAAGGTTCCTCAAGAAGAACAAGGATCGAGGTATTTCACCTTCATCGTACTCAAAATGATGGAAGAAATAAATAAGGGCATCCCTATGGAAGACTTTTTTCCTGTAGACCAGCATGTCTTGCATGAAACCTACACTATGGAGGTCATATACGATCGACGTTTCTTCAACGACCCTCAAATGCCTCTTGATGTCGTACCATGCAAACTGCATACAAGAGTTCCTCTACCTAAGAAAAAGTCATGGAGAGAACAACTAAAGACACTATGGTATGAACCATATGAATCATCTCAAGAAGCAACATGGAAAGAAGGATGGGAACCCTCTGAAACACAAAAATATGACAAGAAGAATGCATAGATGATCCTTAGAGAAGGGGGTTAATGAGAAGCCAAAGGCCTTGCAAGAAAAAGAAGTTGAAGAAGAAACAACCACCGATCAACTTGAAGAAGGTAAACTTAATGAGGATGAGGCTGAAGAGATAAGGACTGATGGGCCGCCAGGGGCAGTAAAACTGACTTTCCAAAACTTTGACAAATGGACCTGTAAAGATCTTCCCTAGAATTCCTTGTTGTTAATAATGGATACACTTAAAGAATACACTAATTGTGGGGATGTTATATTTGAAAGAGAGAGTATTTGTGTCATTAAAGATGACCTATGAAGACTAGGGGATACCTAGAAGTAAGTTTCATGTCTGCATATCAATTCCTACTAGGCGATAATATGCAACATGTGCAAATGGCCTACTTCTTTCTCGTTGATGATATACTAAAAGACAAGAAGTCATGAGAAAAAGAATGCCTGTAGTTGTGACTAATGGACTCCCTCCTTGATTTCATATTCCTTCCAATACTCCATGATAATCATTGGACACTTCTTGTAGTCAACATCAAGGCGAAGACCACAATTTTATATGAAAACTCAGATTCGACCTCTATATTGAATAAATATACCAAAATGACTACACCGAAGACACCTATGGAACAAAAGGCAGTAACATGTGCGGAAGTGATAATAGAGATGATCCACAAAAACAAAAAGGGTTACAAACACGTATATAGCAAGGAATTCAAGAAAACATAGTTATATCATAGAAGTCCCAGTAGATTCCTCTATCTAATGACTATGTTTTTTTATTGTTTGACATCATATCAGTAAGTATAATGAGGTACTTGCAATTACGTTTAGCATATATTCTAAAAGGTCCATGTACATCAATATGTACTAGTCCTAATGGAAAGAGATGCGGTTGAAATGCTTTAAGAGGAAGGGTATCAGTCGAAATAATAGAGGAGTGGTAGTAGTCACTACAATTGTAGTGGTCGCCACCCTCACAAACCAAAGTTGATTAAGGCCAAAGTTTAGTAGAGGTCGATAAGAAAAACTTCCAATCATCTGCTACACCCAAAGGCAACATCGTAGAGGTCGATAAGCTCCAAGTGCCCTTTTGCGACCAAAGGACAAGAAAAGCAAAACCCTACGACCGTCACAATTCACCAGGTGTAGCAACTGAAGGGGAAGCAACTGCTTTGGTCGCTACAGACCACAACTCCTTGCGACTGAAGTAGAAGTTGTCCTAGTGACTTACAATGTCTGAAGTCTGTTTCAACCACTATAACCTACTGACCCTTGCGATTGCAAGGACAAACAATGTAAGGAGGTGGGATCACCCACTTACTAAATTTTTGAAGAATTAACATCCATTCCAAACACACTCAAAGGTATGTTGGAATAGGTACAAATTTTCCAAGTTATTATAATGGTATGCAAAAGACCAAAGTGTAGCAGCAGAATAAAAATAACTAACTATATACAACTTCCATAAAAGATTACACAAGTACATAAAAATCTCCCCTTAGGGTTTACAACAAGATACAAACAAAAAGGATCTAGATAGAGGGAAGTCTAAACTATTTCAAATCTTGTCTCCAGAGCAACATCTCGAAGTGCTAGATCCATACCCAAAGCTATGTTCTCCTGATTCAACTCAACAACTTGTCCTAACTTGGGTGGTTGGGAGAGCACCCAACAAATGGAAAACGAAAGAAGGTATGTGTCAAAATATTGAACAAGTACAAATGATAATGATAACATTGAAGCATAAATATATGGATTCATGACATGATGAGAGGGACAAGAGGATGAGGCATATAAATAATAGATTCTTTCCAAAAACTAACAAATAATAATGAATTGTATGAATGATCAATATTGGACTACATTAACTAAGTAGGGTTGAGGTGCCTACCGGACCTCAACCTATAGGTGAGGGGAGAATTGATACATTCCCAGTCACCTACACATATTTTTATAGGAGGGACAATAAGATGTTCCCCAGGGAAAATTAACACGTTCCCTACTATGGGTGGTTGTACATAAGTACCACTACTATAGCTAAATAGTCAAATAAACCATCATGCATAAGAAGTAGTAAATTGGCAAGATAAATAGTCATATAATTTCAATATGGTAGTGGGGTTCCAAGACCCATGAAATAAAACATCAATACTAATTTTGAGGCAAGTACATTAAAAGATTCGAATGTAGAGGGAACCGGGTTCAATAAAGCCTCATTAGGGAAAGTAAGGTTGGTTCACAAGTATCCCAACTAAATGGTAAGATATACACATACCTCTCATATAATTTCAACTACCAACTTTCATAACTTTATTAAGTCCAAAGTTCTCCTATTCAATGTATAACCATGTATTAGGGTACATTATATGCATTAACGTAAAAAAACCCCTATTTTCGACTTTTTGCACAAAACTTTGATTTAGACTCTGAAAACATCACCATTGATCTAGTTAGGTTCTGTTGATCAAGAAAACATATAAATTTGCATATTTTGGAGTAATGAAGGTTCTAGTGTATATTTGGTGATTTTTAGGTATTTAAATAATTTTCTAAAAACTCTTTTCAAAAAACTCCAAATAAAACCTTAGAACATTTTTTCAGAAAGAGAACATTTTTTTAAGTTCAAAACATATATTATTTATTTTTGGACAGGGAATCAATAGTTATGAAATTCTCAAAACTGACTAATAGGAAATTGCCACATCATCAAACCGATCGAGATAAGCAAAGAGAGAGAGAGATAGAGGGAGAAAACACCATTAGACGCAAGATTAGGGTTTGGAGTTTGAATGGTAACCAGACCAGATCATCTAGAGAAGGTAAAACTGTAAGAAACTAAAACCCTAGAAGAACATGTTAAATAGAGATGGAGATCATCGATTTTAAACATAGAAGCATGAGTTTTAAGCATGTAGCAAGCAAAATATGATAAGGGGATTACAAAAAACACCTCTAGGGAAGGTGGACATGTCCAATAAGTAAGGTTCTCAATCTTAGAGAGGTTGGTTTCTCCAAAAAACTCCTATCTCGAGCAAGAAGAACCTTCTCCACTTTAGAGGTGAAAAACTCTAACAAAAGAACATGGAAATGGGGTATTTAAGGGATCAGGGTGGGGTTTCATCGAATAGGGTTCTGACCTTGAAGGTGTAAGGAGGACTAAAAACATGAAAATAGGGAACAAAAGATGATACTTACTAGTTTTTGTCGAAATCACCAAGGAGGAGCTTAAGAAATCCTAAATAGAGAAATTTGGAACCCTAGGAGCCTTCTTCACCAAGGTAGGCACCCTCTTTTAACTTGGGATAGAAACATCATGGCCAAACATATAAGGAATTATTCTCCAACATATAAGAAATAAAGGAGAGCAAGAGTTTTCTAATTGAGAGTTGGGAAGGGGTAGACATGGCTATATAAAGAAAGAGGTCAACTACGAGGTGTCTATGAGACTTTCCATGTGTCATGTATAAAGGTGTCCATTGACATGCAAGACTTTATGGATAAGAAATAAGTTAATCATGAGGTATCAATTTACTTTCCATGTGTCCAATGCTAAGGGTGCCTATGGACATGCAAGCCTTTATGGATAAGGAAGAAGTCAAGCATGAGGTGTCCATGGAAATTTCCATTTGTCCTTAGCCTAGGGATTTCATGGTCATGCAAAAGGACAACTCATAGAGGCTTTGTGAATATCAAATACCAGTTTATGGACACTTATAGGCCATCCCAATTGACCTACAATCAAAGAAATAAGCCCATTGGTTGATAGCTTCTAAAGATAAGCTCATTTATAAAGAGGAATCCCTAAAATGCCCTTGGAAAGAAACACCTTCAAACCAAGGTGCAACTAGGTGACGCATGTTTCAAAACTTGAGAATTGTAAGGGAATATCTAAAGATAATAATGCATGTGACAATTTACTAAGAAAACCTCTGAATTGGGTAAATTGCATAAGAGTCCAAAATGTGCATATAATTGCATAACTTCTACAAACATCATCCAAATAGGACCAAACTTGAAACTTAATCTTGTATCATGATTTCAAAACACCTCACATGATTAGATTAATGTTTAGAGTACTTAAGTATGGTAGTTATGCTTGTTCAATACGTTAAGTAAGGTTTGGGGCCTTACACTTCTAACATGGATTTATTTACCATTGTTCCACTTAAGCGATGCTTTTACATTTTAGATCCTTAAATAAGATTTCAATGGGGGTATTTGTGTATAAACCCTTCCATTGGTATAATTATTGAAAAAATATTCACCAAACCACTATAAATTCTACAATTTAATAATCAAGGCCAAAAAGCATAGAAATGATAAGAAAATATTGGAAAAGGTCATAAAGAGAATATGCCAAAGTTTTGATATATTACAACACTCCACCCCTTAAAGAGTATTTCATCCTCAAAATATATAGAAAAGTGAGAAGGGTGAGTATGCAACATCTCACCACTAAACTCCCAGGTTGAATCCATTAAACTTCTACGAAAAATTTTACTAACTTAAACTCCTTGTTTTTCAACTACTTAACTTGGGAGTTCAAAATCTTCTAAAGAAACTCCACATAGGTCAGGTTCTCATGGATAACCGAAAGGTTCCACTTTTACTATTTCTTTTTAATTCATTAGGATATCACATTATCATTATTATTCTTTAATTGTGTCATGACATATTTACTTATTTCCAAAAGAGTTATATTTCATTATTATGTACAAACCCAATATATTTCTTATTTATCTCATTAGGAATTTTAGCACAACTAGAGTTATACTAAATTATCTTAATATGCATTATTATATCTGACCATTACCTTTAATAATTTTGATTAGACTCAATTATCAATTGTATCAATTATTTTGAATGAAATAGGACACTTTATCAAATTTGTTACAATTAATCTAAATAATGTCACATGAATCACTTATATGTATATTAAAAATTGTTACTTTACTATTCTTGCTCACACTAATTTCATCATTAATCATTCACTCATATTCATTCACTTCTTATTATTGATTATGAACATTTGTATGAATCAATTACTTCTTATCCATGTTGAAGTCATTATATATATTTTAATGATCAAGTTAGGAGATATTTCATATTAATGATTTGATTCACATACTAAGTCATTAGGTGATTTATTATGTGTGTATTAGAGAACAAGGTGATATGCATTTCATATTGATGGCCTAATTAATCAATGATTTATATGTATTAAAGTATGTTATCTGATTATGACACCTAGTGACACTAATGTATCATGAATGTCATTAAGGATGTATACATTAAGGTTAGATGATTACACCTTAGGATTTAGGTTAACATGATCATTATTCTTCACCTATACCTTCTTAGGATGCATTAAGTCCAAGGTTAGATTACAATTGTCTTGCCCATCATATAATTAGGATTTATTGGTTTATGACATGGTCAACATCATGCTTATCCACTATTAGTATTAAAATGTGAGTTACTCTTATTATGTGCATTAGATATTCATTAGGGTTCAAACATATGAACTATTGATTAGATGATCATTATATGTTCTTTTTGATACCAAGAAACATGTGGTTACAACTATAACTTTTTAGGTCAAAACTAAGGATTCCAGCACACTAACTTTCTAATTAGGGAGTTAGGGTTTCTAAAGTCAGAGTAGCTAGATTTCAGTATGTTACATGACTCCATCCCCATGGGAAGGATTTCATCCTCAAAATCTAACTACCCAAACATCATCTAACCAACTACTCTCCACCCTTTAAAAGGTTTGACCTACCAAGCCAAACTAATCTAGACGTAAAAGGGTGAGTCTAACTAAACAATATACAAGATCCATCACGCTTTACTATGCACTCTGATTGTTTACTAAACACCAAACTTCAAAGTCTAGGTTCTAGGGATAACTATCCAAACATGTGGTTAGATAGGTCATAAGGGAACTATATTGGGTATCCATACTCAAACAAGTCATTACACCTGGGAGACTAGTTCAACATAATAGGGTCCCTAAAGATAAATCATATAGATGTCTAAGGCTACTATTGCCTAAAATCATGCTATATCGGACAATTCATATCAGCTCAAGCCAGGCCGATATCATATGGATTCAAGAGTCCTCGTAAACCAAGCTAGTGGTGTGGAGAAAATTCTTTCCAGCATCCGAACCCTAATCCTTTCTGGACACCTTTTCTTTCAACTTCATGTCCTAGTAGCTACCTGAAGGCCAAGCTAAACAACCTCAAGTTACTATGGTTACTTATGCATCTTTTAATTGTAATTATTTTAGGGATCTATTCATCGTTATTATAATGTGTAACTATCGAATCCTAAATAAACCCTTCATCATCTATTGATCAACTCTAGGGAAAACATGTCACTTAAAGGTAAGGCAAGTATTCTAACTAGGGAGACAAATTGAAATAGTCAGATTCCGACTACCATGGGATCTGATACTGTTACACCCCGATCTCACAATTTCCTCAAATCATGAGATTAGGGCATAAGATAGGATTTATATGTAACCCAAAGAACACCCTTAACTTTTTCTTTTCTTTAAAACTCTTGTTTCTTCGCATTGAACCACATAAAACATCTTAACAAGGGAATCTGAACATTTCCTTTACTAATCAAACTTTAATAGTAAAGATACTTGTATAAACATTCATGATGTCTCTCACACATTATGCACATGAAACTTGCTAATTAGCATACATATCAAAGAGGAACAATATTACACATTGTAATTACAACTCTCTCTCTCTTATCTCTTACTGAGTACCTAGAGTGACAAGGACCGACTGACTCAACTAATCTTGTACTCAACTCTTGTGGCAGATCTACACTGAAGCTCTGACCATCTTCAAGTCCACGCGGTTAACCCTAAAAATGTTTGAGTAGAGGGGTGAGCCTACTCGCTCAGTGAATGAGTACTTCATGGAAACAGACTAATGAAATAATGTGATTACAGATATAACTTTGAGTAAACGATATGAAATGTAACAACAATAAATGCTATACTGAGCAGTTCTATAACAATGTAATTGAAATAACAAAGAATGTAAATATTGCATCCAAAGAATAACTACTAGAAGACTATGCTCTAGTCTTCCTTAACTCTTTCATTTATAAGGAACTCTGTGAACCTATATGATCATATTTTAACTTATGCCCTGATCTTATGCAGTGTACTCTGCATAAGAGACTCGCAATGCACTACGACCACACCGTACAAGACTTAGCGACACACCCGGGAAATGTTAAGTCTGACGCCAGCCCTGCTCTGCCACAGGACCCCAGGCTCATCGGCCTCACTGCACTACATCGAGTGCTCTAGACTCCTCCTCTGACCTGAGTACACAGGCGGAGAGTCCCACTGGGTTACCACAGTGACATCGCACGCGTTGTTGTTGAATAACCCCTATTTACTACAGTGTCACCGTGACATCGCACGCATTGTTGTTGAACACTGCCTCTCTGTCCTCGTGCCACCATGACTCCGCACGGTTATTTTTGCAACACGAGTTTCCCCCCTAAGAAGCAGATCTGTCAAAGGGGTTCTAAGGTGTTCAGGGCACCTAAGTCTAACATTAACATTATAGATACATGTAAAATAGAAATCATAACTCATTTTACATTTCTCACAAGGCTCACATGGCCTGCCATATCATATCATATAAAACATCATAACTCATGTATTCAACATACATCATGTCTCAGTAACATCCCTTTCTAGGGCATGTCATATCTCATCACCTGCAATTTATGAGATATGTATTCAAAATAAGAAGCCCTGCAGTATGTAGATATCATCTCAGAGAGAACAAGCATATAAAGTTAAATGCACTAGAAACATACAATTCAACAATTCAGCATCAGCACATCTCATATCGAGACCTTTCATATTATCATAACATGATTCATTGAACACCCTATCCTTAGGGTTTCATTTGCCTTATTCATTCATCACATGTCAACACCCTACTCTTAGGGTTTCATTCGCCTCAGGTTAAACCCTAATTGCATCATTTGATATAAATCTGAAAGGCACTCTTACTAGGAAGTGTTGTATACATTTCTGATGTGAATCTACCATTAAGGAGTCATTCAAACAGAGAAGGAATCCATAACATATCAATTTGCAACAACTTAAATCAAACGGACACATTCAGGATTTAGAATCACATGCTAAACATTTAGGGATTTAGGTGCTATAATCAAATTCGTGCATTACACTGTTTGAAGGAAGAACCCACTCACCCTAAGGTGTGAAAACACCTCAAAACTGCAGCTCAACTCAGGGAATCTCAAACTCATATCTAATCCCTAGCAAATCTCCCAATTCTTCTTCCATTCAACTCGAGAACCTTGAAAATGAGGGATTATAAAGAAAGGGTGAGAAAAGAGGGAATTTCGACATCATCTTGGATCAAATCAGAGCATAGAAGGAATCTTGACATGAGAGAGAAGATCCACCATAAAAGTCTATGCAAAGAATCCAAACTTACTTGATTTCACCCTTCCTGGAATCGCAAAACCCTAATTCAGCAATTCCCCCACTTTCTCCTCTCAAGCCCTAACTCTCCCTCTCTCTCTAGGAGCTCGTTTCTCTGGAATGAAATGATGAAGAATGAGATCTATGTGTGTGTGTGGTCGATCATATAAGTCAATTTGAGCTGCTTGGGTCAATTGCAAATTGACCCTACACTCAACTTTAATTATATTGGCTGAATATTCAGTTTCACAATAGCTTCTGTAATTCGCCTACTGAACAGATAACCGAAGCTCCTAAAATTCTGGAAATTTTATATGTTATACCTAATGAAGTTATAGAACTCCAGTAAAAATTTGGGATCATTCCTAGTTACCAATAATTAATTAAAAATCAAACAGTGAACTGCTATATTGCAGTCTGCAGAATATTCGGCCGAGTTTGTCCTGCACAGAACTCGACCGACACCCTAACTGTAGAGATTAAAAAGTCATCCAAAAATTACGAAAATTTAACATAGTGTCTAAAATTATGTTTTGCAAGCACAGTTAAAATTTGAGATCAATTGGATATACCAATAAAAATATAAAATTCAATTACCACACTGCTATATAAATCTGAAATTGTGATCGGTCGAGTTTGAAACTCGGCCGATAAACAGGTCAGAGAATTCTTCAAAAATTCTGATATTTTCCAATGTTGTTAAAATTTTATATATCTAAATCATATCCAAATTTGAAGTAAATCAGAGTTACACATAAAATACTAAAAATCATTTAGTGAGACATTATACTTATCAAATTCTGTATTCATGTATCATCAAAACCCTATTTTAGGCCGATTAGGGTTTATGTTTCTCAAACCCTAATTCACAAGACAAAAGAACATTTAGACTTCTTATCATAGTTGAAACATCCTAATTGTGTTATTGTCATTAATTAGATTTCAAGAATGATTATTCCAATTAATCTTTGCAATTGTCTAGGTAAACCCTAGTTTACCAATTAAGCTCGGATGGGGTCGTAACAGATACCATGTTGTAAGGAGTGGGATCGACTCCCTACTAAACAGAATTTGAAGAATAAAACATCCATTCCATACACACTCAATGGTATGCTGGAATAGGAGTAAAATTTTCAAATTTTAATAAATGATATTCAAAACAACCAAAGTGTAGCAGCGGAATAAAAATAACTGGCTATATTCAACTTTCATAAAATATTACACAAGTACATAAAAATCTCCCATTAGGGTTTACAACAAGATACAAAAAAAAGGATCTAGATAGAGGGAAGCCTAAACTACATCAAATTTTGTCTCCAGAGCAATATCTCCAAGTTCTAGGTCCATGCCCAAAGCTATGTTCTCCTTATTCAACTCAACAACTTGTTCTAAACTGGGTGGTTGGGAGAGCACCCAGTAAAAGGGAAAGGAAACAAGGTATGTGTCAAAATATTGAACGAGTACAAAAGATAACAAAAAAATTGAAGAATAAATATATGGATTAATAACATGATGAGAGGGCCCAGAGGATGAGGTATATAAAAAAAAATAGATTCTTTCCAAAAACCAACAAATAATAATGAACTGCATGAATGATCAATATTGGACTACATTAACTAAGTAGGTTTGGGGCACCTACCTGACCTCAACCTATAGGTGAGGGGAGAATTTATACATCCCTAGTCACCAACACACATTTTTATAAGGGGGAGAATAAGACATTCCCCGTGGCGAATTAACACATTCCCTACTATGGGTGGTTGTAGATAAGTACCACTACTATAGCTAAATAGTCAATTAAGCCATCATGCATAAGAAGTAGTAAATTGGAAAGATAAATGGTCAAAAAAATATAAATATGGTAGTGGGGTTCCAAGACCCATGAAATAAAATATCAATACTAATTTTGAAGCAAGTACATCAAAAGATTCTTGAGTAGAGGGAACCGGGTTCAATAAAGCCTCATTAAAGAAAGTAAGGTTGGTTCACAAGTATCCCAACTAAAGTGTTAGATATGTACGTACCTCTCATACGATTTCAACTACCAACTTTCATCACTTTATTGGGTCCAGGACCAACTTCTACTATTCTAATGTATAACCATGTTTTAGGGTATGTTATATGCATTAATGTAAAAACACCCACTAATTTTTTGACTTTTTGCACAGAATTTTTATTTAGACTCTGAAAACATCGCCATTTATCTAGTTAGAGACTGTTGATCAAGAAAACATATAAATTTGCATATTTTGGAGTTATGAAGGTTCTAGAGTATTTTTGGTGATTTTTAGGTATTTAATTCATTTTCTAAAAACTCCTTTTGACAAAACTCCAAAAAAAACCTTAGAACTATTTTTTTAGAAAGAGCACATTTTTTGAAGCTCAAAAAATATTTTCTTTTTATTTTTGGACAAGGGAATCAATAGTTATGTATTTCCCAAAACTGACTACTAGGAAATTGCCACATCATCAAACTGATTGAGATAAGTAAAGAGAGATAGGGAGAAAACACCATTAAGACAAGATCAAGGTTTGGAGTTTCAAAGGTAACCAAACCAAATCTCCTAGAGAAGGTAAAATAATAAGAAACCAAAACTCTAGAAGAACATGGTAAATAGAGATGGAGATCATTGATTTTAAACATAGAAGCATGAGTTTTAAGCATGTAGAAAGCAATATATGAGAAGGGGATTACAAAAATCACCTCTAGGGAAGGTGGACATGACCAATAAGTAAGGTTCCCAAGCTTACAGAGACTGTTTCTCAAATAAAGCTCCTATCTCGAGCAAGAAGAACCTTCTCCATTTTAGAGGTTAAAAACCCTAACAAAAGAACATGGGAATGGGATGTTTAAGGGATCTAGGTGGGGTTTCACCGACCAGGGTTCTAACTTGGAGGAAGGTATAAGGAATACTAGCATCATGAAAATAGGGAATGAAAGGATGATACTTACTAGTTTTGGTCCAATTCACCAAGGAGGAGCTTAATAAATCCTTAATAGAGAAATTTGGAACCCTAAGAGCATTCTTCACCAAGGTAGGCACCCTCTTTTACCTTGGGATAACAACTTCATGGACAAGCATAGAAGGAATGATACTCTATTATATAGGAAAGAAAGGAGAGCAAGAGTTTTCTAATTGGGAGATGGGTAGAGGTAGATATGGCTATATAAAGAAAGAGGTCAAGTATGAGGTGTCTATGAGATTTTCCATGTGTCATGTATAAGGGTGTCCATGGTCATGCAAGCCTTTATGGATAAGGAAGACTTTAAGAATTATGTATCAATTTACTTTACATGTGTCCAATGTTGTGGGTGCCCATGGACATGCAAGCCTTTATGGATAAGGAAGAAATCAAGCATGAGGTGTCCATGGAACTTTCCATGTGTCCTTAGCCAAGGGATTGCATGGCCATGCAAGAGGACAACTCATAGAGACTTCTTGATATCAAATGTCAATTTATGGAAACTTATAGGCCATCCCAACTGACCTCCAATCAAAGAAATAAGCCCATTGGTTGATAGCTTCTAAAGATAAGCTCATTTAAAAAGAGGAATCCCCATAATGCCCTTGGAAAGAAACACCTTCAAACCAAGGTGCAACTAGGTGACCCATGTTTCAAAAAATCAAGAATTTTAAGGGAATATATAAATATTATAATGCATGTGACAATTTACTAAGAAAACCTCCGAATTGGGTAAATTGCATAAAACTCCAAAATGTGCATATAATTGCATAACTTGCACAAACATCATCCAAATTGGATCAAATTTGAAACTTAATCTTGTATCATGATTTAAAAACTCCTCAAAAGGTTAGATTAATCTTTAGAGTAAATAATTATGGTAGTTATGCTTGTTCAATACATTAAGTAAGGTTCGGGGCCTTACACTTCTAACATGAATTTATTTACCATTGTTCCATTTAAGCGGTGACTTTACATTTTAGATCCTTAAATAAGATTTCACCAAGGTATTTGTGCATAAACCCTTCTATTGGTATAATTATTGAACACATGTTCACCAAAACACTATAAATTCCACAATTTAAGCATGAAGGCCAAAAAGGATAGAAATGATAGGAAAATAATGGGAAAGACCAAAAAGTGAATATGTAAAAGTTTCGGTATGTTACAACACTCCACCCCTTAAATAGGATTTCATCCACAAAATATATATCAAAGTGAGAAGGGTGAGTACAAAACATCTTAGTAAACTCTTAGGCTGAATCCATTAAACTTCCACCAAAACTTTAACTAACTTAAACTCGCGTTTTCAAATACTTAACTTGGGAGTTCAAAATCTTCTCAAGCAACTCCACATGGGTCAAGTTCTCATGGATAACCTAAAGGTTCCACTTTTATGATTTCTTTTTTAAAAAATTGGCTTATTATAATTATATTCATTAGGATATCACATTATCATTATAATTATTTTAATTGTGTCACGTCATATTTATTTTGTTTCCAAAAGAGTTATATTTCATTATTATGTAAAAACCCAATATGTTTCTTATTTATCTCATTAGGAATTTTAGCACAACTAGAGATATACTAAGTTATCGTAAATATCTGACCATTATCTTTAATAATTTGGATTTAGACTCCAGTATCAATTGTATCAATTATTTTGTATGAAATAGGACACTTTATCCAATTTGTTACAATTAATCCAAATAATGTCACATTAATTACTTATATGTATATTAGACATTGTTACTTTATTGTTATTTCTCACATTAATGTCATCATTAATCATTCTCTCATATTTATTCACTTCTTATTATTGATAGTGAACATTTGTGTGAATCAATTACTTCTTATCCATATTGAAGTCATTATATATAGTTTAATGATCAAGGTGGGACATATTACATATTAATGATTTGATTCACATACTAAGTCATTAGGTGATTTATTAGGTGTGTATTAGAGAACAAGGTGATATTCATTTCATATTGATGACCTAATTAATCTATGATTTGGGATAAAGACTCCCTCTCTCCCATGCCCGTGGCGGAGGCCAAATGCCCAGGAGGATGGTAAATCAAGGCGGAAACTGGGATTTGAAATTAATCTATGATTTGTGTATTAAAGTATGTTATCTGATTATGACACCTAGTGACACTAATGTATCATGAATGTCATTAAGGATGTATAGGTTAAGGTTAGATGATTACAACTTAGGGTTTAGATTAACATGATCATTATTCTTCACCTATACCTTCTTAGGATGCATTAAGTCTAAGGTTAGATTACTATTATCTTGCCCATCATATCATTAGGTTTTATTGGTTTATGACATGGTCAACATCATGCTTATCCACTATTAGTATTAAAATGTGAGTTACTTTTATTATGTGCATTAGATATTCATTAGGGTTCAAACATATGAACCATTGATTAGAAGACCGTTATATGTTCTTTTGGATACCAAGAAACATGTGTTACAACTATAACTTGTTTGGTCAAAATTAAGGATTCAAGCACACTAACTTTCTAATTAGGGAGTTAGGGTTTCTAAAGTCAAAGTAGCTAGATTTCAGTATGTTACATGACTCCATCCCCTTGGAGAGGATTTCATCGTCAAAATCTAACTACCTAAACATCGTCAAACCAACTACTCTCCACCCCTTCAAAGGTTTAACCTACCAAGACAAACTAATATAGAGGTAAAAGGGTGAGTCTAACTAAACCACATACAAGATCCATCATGCTTTATTGCGCAATCTGATTGCTTACTAAACACCAAACTTCAAAGTCTATGTTCTAGGGATAACTATCCAAACATGTGGTTCTATTGGTCATAAGGGAACTATATTGAGTATCGATCCTCAAACAAATCATTACACTTGGGAAACTAATTCAACATATTAGGGTCCCTAAAGATAAATCATATAGACGTCTAAGGCTACTATTGCCTAAAAGCATACTATATCCGATAATTCATATTAGCTCAAGCCAGGCCGGTATCATATGGATTCGAGAGTCCTCGTAAACCAAGTTAGTGGTGCGGAGGAAAATCTTGCCAGCCCCCGAACCCTGATCCTTTCTAGACACCTTTTCTTTCAACTTCATGTCCTAACAGCTTCCTGAAGGCCAAGCTAAACAACCTCAAGTTACTATGGTTACTTATGAATCTTTTAGTTGTAATTATTTTAGGGATCTATTCATCATTATTATAATGTGAAACTATATGATCCTAAAGCAACCCTTCATCATCTATTGATCAACTCTACGGAAAACATGTCACTTAAAGGTAAGGCAAGTATTCTAACTAGTGAGAAAAAATTGAAATAGTAACATTTCGACTACCATGGGCTCTGCTACCATACTGTAAGGAGTGGGATCCACTGCCTACTAAACAAAAATTGAAGAATAAAACATCCATTCCGAACACACTCAAAGGTATGCTGGAATAGATGTTTTTTTTTTAATTTTAATAAATGGTATTAAAAACAACCAAAGTGTAGCTGGAATAAAAATAACTGACTATATTCAACTTTCATAAATGATTACATAAGTACATAAAAATATCCCATTAAGATTTCCAACAAGATACAACAAAAAGGATCTAAATAGAGGGAAGTCTAAACTACTTCAAATCTTATCTCTAGAGTAACATCTCCAAGTGCTAGGTCCATGACCAATGCTATGTTCTCTTGATTAAACTGAACAACTTATCATAAACTGGGTGGTTGGGAGAGCATCGAGTAATAGGGAAAGGAAACAAGGTATGTGTCAAAATATTGAACAAGTACAAAAGACAACGACAACATTGAAGTATAAATACATGGATTCACCACATGCTGAGAGGGCCAAGAGGATGAGGTATATAATAAAATAGATTCTTGCCAAAAACCAACATATAATAATGAATTGCATGAATGATTAATATTGAACTACATTAACTAAGTAGGGATGAGGTACCTACCGAACCTCAACCTATAGGTGAGGGGAGAATTAATACATTTCCAATCACCTGCACATATTTTTAAAATTGGAAGAATAAGACATTCCTCTAGGGTTAATTTAGCACGTGCCCTACTATGGGTGGTTGTACATAAGTACCACTACTATAGCTAAATAGTAAAATAAACCATCATGCATAAGATGTAGTAAATTGGCAAGATAAATAGTCATATAATTGCAATATGATATTGGGGTTCCAAGACCCATGAAATAAAACATCAATACTAATTTTGAGGAAAGTACCTCAAAAGATTCATGAGTAGAGGGAACCAAGTTCAATAAAGCCTCATTAGGAAAAGTAAGGTTGGTTCACAAGTATCCCAACTAAAGGGTTAGATATGCACATACCTCTCATACGATTTCAACTACCAACTTTCATCACTTTATTGAGTCCAAGACCACCTTCTCCTATTCTAATGTATAACCATGTATTAGGGTATGTTATATGCATTAATGTAAAAACCCCTATTTTTGATTTTTTGCACAAAACTTTGATTTAGACTCTGAAAATACCACCATTGATCTAATTAGGTTCTCTTGATTAAGAAAACATATAAATTTGCATATTTTACAGTTATGAAGGTTCTAGTGTATTTTTGGTGATTTTTAGGTATTTAATTCATTTTCTAAAAAATCTTTTTGAAAAATCTTCTAACAAAACCTTAGAACTATTTTTTTATAAAGAGCACATATTTTGAAGTTCAAAACATATTTTCTTTTTATTTTTGGACAAGGGAATCAATAGTTATGAATATCTCAAAACTGACTAATAGGAAATTTCCTCATCATCAAACCGATTGAGGTAAGAAAAGAGAGAGAGGGAGAAAACACCATTATACCCAATATTAGGGTTTGGAGTTTCAAATGTAACCAAACCAGATCTTCTAGAGAAGGTAAAACAGCAAGAAACCAAAATCCTATAAGAACATGGTAAAGAGAGATGGAGATCATCGATTTTAAACATAGAGGCATGCATTTTAAGAATGTAGCAAGAAATATATGAGAAGGGGATTGAAAAACTTGCCTCTATGGAAGGTGGACAAGTCCAATAAGTAAGGTTCCCAAGCTTAGAGAGGTTGGTTTCTCCAGCAAAGCTCCTATCTCGAGCAAGAAGAACCTTCTCCACTTTAGAGGTGAAAACCCCTAACAAAAGAACATGGAAATTGGGTGTTTAAGGGATCTGGGTGGGGTTTCACTGACCAGGAGTATGACTTGGAGGAAAGTTTAAGGAAGACTAATAGTATGAAAATAGGGAATGAAAGGATGATACTTACTAGTTTTGGTCAAAATCACCAAGGAGGAGCATAAGAAATCCTAAATAGAGAAATTTGGAACCCTAATAGGCTTCTTCACCAAGGTAGACACCCTCTTTTACATTGGGACAACAACTTTGTGGCCAAACATAGAAGGAACAATGATCTAAGATATAGCAAAGAAAGGATAGCAAAAGTTTTCTAATTGGGAGTTGGGAAGGGGTAGATATGGCTATATAAAGAAAGAGGTCAAGTATGAGGTGTCTATGAGACTTTCCATTTGCCATGCATAAGGGTGTCCATGGACATGCAAGCCTTTATGGATAATGAAGAAGTCAAGTATGAGGTATCAATTTACTTTCCATGTTTCCAATGCTAAGGGTGCTAATGGACATGCAAGCCTTTATGGATAAGGAAGAAGTCAAGCATGAGGTGTTCATGGAACTTTCCATGTGTGCTTAGCCTAGGGATTTCATGACCATGCAAGAGGACAACTCATAGAGGATTATTGAATATCAAGTGTAAATTTATGGACACTTATGGGACATACCAACCGACCTCCAATCAAATAAATAACCCTATTGGTTGATAGCTTCTAAAAATAAGCTCATTCATAAAGAGGAATCCCTAAAATGCCCTTGGAAAGAAACACCTTCAAACCAAGGTGCAACTAGGTTCCACATGGTTCAAAACTCAAGAATTGTAAGGCAATATCTAAAGATTATAATGCATGTAACAATTTACAAAGAAAACCTCTGAATTAGGTAAATTGCATAAAAGTCCAAAATGTGTATATAATTGCATAACTTGCACAAACATCATCCACATTGGACCAAACTTGAAACTTAATATTGTCTCATGATTTCAAAACACCTCAAAAGGTTATATTAAGGTTTAGAGTACTTATTTATGGTAGTTATGCTTGTTCAATACATTAAGTAAGGTTTGGGGCCCTACACTTCTAACATAGATTTATTTACCATTGTCCCACTTAAGCGATGATTTTATAGTTTAGATCCTTAAATAATATTTTACCAAGGTATTTGTGCATAAACCCTTCCATTGGTATAATTATGGAACAAATGTTCACCAAATCACTATAAATTCCACAATTTTAGCGTCAAGGCCAAAATGGATGGAAATGATAGGAAATTATTGGGAAAGGCCAAAAAGAGAATATGTCGAAGTTTTGGTATGTTATTAATAGAACATCACTGCCAAAACCACTAATCCCTAGAGACCAAAGGATCCTTAAGCCCATACAGTCACTATTTAAGGATGCATTGCAGTCGAATGAGTTAACCACTAGTACCGACCGACACCGTCTCAATGTAGTGGTCGCTGCAACTGACTTAAGTCAGTGGGCAATGCCTATAAATAGGCACTGACCTTATCCATGCAAAGGCGAATCATCAGAGATATGAAGAAGTGTTGCTACATTCCAAAGTCACCTCCATCAATCTACAAAGATCTTCTACCTCTGAAGACAAAAGTCCTGAGGAGAGAGAAGACCACCATCATCTTCTTTGAGAGGAGTTGCCATCCATCTGCTATCCTGATGCCAGATCTAGATCTAAAGGAGTATTGTTGGTGTATCACCTTCACACTTATTTAGATCTCATCCCCTTCATGGTGTTCATCTATCACTTTGTCTATCTTGATGTATGTTCACCTCTATAAATCTATATTGCTACTCATGAACATGAGTGGCTAAACTCATTGCTTGGGTTGGGAGTAGCCACTAAGGATCTCCCAACATGTATATACTTACATCCTTTATAATATATATCCTCTTAGCATACATTATCTCTATCTTCTTGGTCTTAAAGATTCACTTGTATGATTAGCTACCATCTTGTGATTTTGATTGTTAGTGTCTTGAAAGAGTAACTCTAACCTTATCTATTGTTTTGGAGTTTCATGAATGTATGAGAATGTTGGAATGTTAAATCTAATGATCATATGGTTATTTTTTTTATTGTTTGTTTGCCATCTCGAGAGAGAGAGAGAGACAACCTAATAATCTAGATATATCCTAAGCTTGAAAGAGGAGGGAATAGACATATATGATGATTGGTTGTAATCTTGCTAAGGGTATACAAAGGGTGTGGGTATTGCATGTTGGCTAGAAATCTTAGTTGGTGAAACCCAATCCAAGTTTCCATCCATATCTAGTTACCATGTGTTTGTTACTTTTGTTCTCTTATTTTATTTCTTTATTATTTTTTACTTGCTTTGTTTTGTTGGAGTAATATGGTTCTATTGGGAACACCATCTTAAACTACCCATGTCGTTTGGTGTATCTGAGGCTAGGTTCTACGTTCTTAGCACTTACTATTACTTGTCCCTATGGCTCGACCCCGATCTACTACATCGGGCCTCATACAATAGTTGTGGGGCATAAATGTCGGTTTATAAATTTAAGAGTCCGACTACTGTAGATTTGCTCCATTTTAGACGTGTGATTTAGGCCGGTCACACTATATCTGAGGCATATTATTTTTATATCTTATCATTTTCACTGGTCTGCAGTTTTCATATCGAGAGGACATGTATGGTGTTGTGATCTAAATCTTATGTACCTTAACTCTTTGTTTGGTTACATCTTATGAGTTCTTGGTATATGCTTTCATATTTTGATTATGACTCGAGATTGCTTGTTCTCTATATTTTTGTCTATGTTTGGTGCTTGCTTGGTGGTTACTTATGTAGTTGGTGCCTATGGATAAGACATGTGTTTTATAGCTACTCTACCCCCATCCTTTTTGGTATGACAAAGGGGGAGAAGTGGACTCATTCATATTGCTTTGTGTTCCTTTTCTAGTCTTTTTTTTCTGAACTATCATTCAATTTGTAGGAGGACTCAATAGTATATATGTGCTATGGTCTTTTCTCTTTCTGGAAGACACTAACCATACAGGTGAGTGAAAAGAGAAATTGAGGTAATCATGAATTGAGGGGGAGAAATTGCAATTCTTCATTCATGTATCCCCTTACAATTCACATGGTAAAAGTTTAAGTTCCAAATCCTTTTCAATATGTTGAAAATGGTGTGCCATCTTCTAAAAGGGGGAGAATGTTGACCTAGGTGTTAAACATTGTCCATATTTTGATGATGACTTAACCGTTCCATTCATATGTATCAAATATGTTTGTTTGACATTAATTTTAGGAATTAGGTACAAGAAAAAGTTCATTTCCATCAAGCCCTAGCTTGATCTAGTTGAAGTCAAAAGCAATGCAAATGCACTTTCTTGGGAAACACCCTAAAACTATTTGGACAATTTTTGTAACTATTTGTAATGATGTTATGAATTGTAACTTAGATGAGAAAATATCAGGAGAACTTAATTCAAATATTTAATCACTTTAATGACTATTTCTAAAATTTATTTTAGAGTGCATGTTCGGTCGAGTTTCATCCTTGATAAACTCGACCTACACCCTTGATGAATTTTAGAAATACCCACGTTTGACCTATTTTATCTCAGGGAAAACTCGGCCGACTCCCTACAGTGGAAAATTAGATTTAATTGATTGGTTGAGTTTCATCTAGGATAACCGATGCTTTAAATTTTCTTTGACACATAGTGCAATGAGTTGATTTACCTTTATTGAAACTCGACCGACTGCACTGTACGGAATGTGTAAAAATAATAATTCTAGTTGTTGGAGTGTTGCAGACATCAAAAATAGATTTGTTGCAAAATCTCAGAAGAGTAGAAATCGTTCCTCAGTGCTTCTAGACACTAGTGGACATCTCTAACAATAAATCAGACCTCTTAAAGTTCATTCTAAGGTAGCTCCTTCATTCTATTCAAGCTCCTAGCTAAGGTTGAGTGCATTTAGTCCACTAGAGCCTCTTTCTCTCTCCTTCTTACACTTCAAAATCTCCATATGAGTGAGATAATATGTGTGAGAAAGCTACTCCATTGTAGTCTTGTAAGGCTCTCAAAGCTTTCCTTTCCCAACCCTTTCTTCAAGTGCAAAGTTGGTGGAAGCTTCTCCAAGGTGATGGAGAAGATGGTAATCTTCTCCATGTTGAGAAGGTGAAGGTTGAAGATCCTTGAGTAGAGTGGATAATTCCTTCAAGGCGGAAGGCTCATTGCAAGAAGGGGAGCTCCTTTGTGAAGGTGTCCAGCTGCTTGCAAGAGTGGCTAAGTCCTTGTAGTAGTTGAAAATGCTAGCTCGAAGGATAGGTAAGTCCTTGTAAGGTTTATTGGCTCCTTTTAGTCGTTAAAAAGAAAGGCTAGATATTCTTGTCCTGCAAAAGGAAAGTCTAGTTGTATGTCTTATAATGTAATTTTAAGTATGCAATGGTTGTAAAATGCTAGAGTTTGGCCTCTCTATGTAGTGGAATGACTTTCTCATTGTTTGAAAATTGGAACTGCTCTACGTAATTTGTTCTTGATCTCATTCACTCTCTCTCATCCTTACTATGTATGTTTAGATTGCACGTCAAATTTCATATTTACAATAGTTGCAATTGAAGTAACTTGAAGGTCTAACAAGTTTTGTGTGAGTGTTTTTAGTTTTATTCACCCCCCCTTAGAGCCCTTTGATCCAACAATAGTGTTATTAAACAGACACCACTGGGAGAAGACACAACCCTATTGCAGGAGGACAAAGGTGCGACGATCAAGTTCTTCTAGCTACTAGAAAAGACGATGCAATTTTTTATATCAAATTGAACAACTAGAGGAGCTCTCACATGAAGGGTTCATACAATCATACCCGAAAACGCACTCAACATAGTCGTGCATGATAGAGTGCTTCCAATAATGGCAGGTATAAAAGAAGAATGGGAGTAAATTTTACTGACCAAGCAAATAAGTAGATATTGTTGGAATATTGTCTCTTCTCGTATATTTTAGAATATCAATTTTTAGATGGTAATTCTGGAAAAGGCTAAATTTTATAGATGTGGAGTCCAAGATAGTATCTCGCATGATCCTCCCCTCTCGCATATTTTGTTTGGGATTATCCTCGCCATTATTCTTTCCAATAGATTAGTTGTATTGTCTCGTCCTACCTTATGTATTTGCCACAGTGAGCTGTATGTTACAGTGCGCAACATTTAGTGTGTCAACATGCGCCAATATTGTCAGCATTAGAGGTAAAGAATTATAGGGCACGTTTGTTTTGCGGAATCTGCCTGGATTAAGAGGAATGCGGAACTTGATTAATCCCGGTTGAGCTGATTGCTGTTTTCCAGAACTGCAGCATAAAAAACTTGTATGTTTGGATTAGCGGGAGGTAATCTCTTGTTTTTACAACCACCGACGTCAAAAGCGGAGAGTGCCAGGCCAGGGACCACAGAGTGCCAGGTTGTCCGCTGCAGTGGCCTGATGCGCCGGCTCTCTGTATTTCGGCGTCCAGCCGTTTTGAGATGGACATGATAGTCCAGCGGCTACTATAGGCCGAAAAATGCTGGATTCTTTCCATTTTACATCTCCAGAGAATCAAACATAAATTTCGTGTCGCTGGATACAAGAGTACAATCCAATCCCGCTTAAACCAGTAAAACAAACGTGCCCATAGTGGCTTACAAAATTATGTTATGGTCAAGGAATTGTAGGAGAGTGACAATATTTGTAATATGTTGAAGTTTACTTAAGATAATCAACTAATGTGTTCTGTCATTTACTATTTGTTTGCGTTTGACTCTATCGAGAGGGAGGGTTATTGTTGGTGCTGTGCATATTAGGACTGTATCTCACACATCGTATTTTTCTTGAAATTGAAGTTTACGATAAATTACTTTATGAAGGAATGCATTCTAAGTTGGCGATGGAGACGCGGATGACCGTGCGCGTCTTCTTTCACGCCCAAGCAAAGCCGATTGGACGTCCTTTTTCTCAAAACGACTTCCATATAACCGAGTAAGCCGAGTCATCATTCTCAAGAAAATTTAAAAAAAAAAAACCTTGTCATCAGTTGGTTAATTTGTTACGTCAACGCTACTGGAATTTCTAAGTGACGTAGCGGTGTCGGGCTGGTGCATGAAGGACGGCACCGCATGCAAGTCCGCTTCAATACATATTGAGAAAGAAGGAAATCGTTTATAATGACGGAAGGACTTTTGAAATCAAGACCAGAAAGGGATCAATCCCAAGCAAAGAGTTAAGTGCAAGTCAAGTCGCGATGAACAAACTCAAAAGCCGTCTTCGTACGTTATAAGCATTTTCACAGCGCTGACGAAAATTAAAATAGGATGTTCACATTCAGTATGAATATTTTCTTCCTCTTATGTTTCTTCTAGGTGTAGGGTCTAGTAAACCTCATTCTGTCAAGCAATTTCCATCAATTTTCCCCAAATAGCTAACACCATAACGATCCTCATAAGTAGGCCACAAAACAACTACAGGAGAAGAAAAAAAAAATCCTCGCATGCCCACCAACTAACTATTTCTTCCCACTCTTCTCCTTCCTCAACCGGTCAACCACCTAGATGAAAGCCTCCGTATTCAAGCCATAAGTTTATTGCTCAAAGTAAATGGCAAACATTAGCAAATTTGTCCGTGATGAGTAGTTGCTTTTCAATATAACATCCCATAAACATATAATTTATGTGTCTAAATAGTACATAATATTAAAACAATTACAGAACATGAGTTGCAATACATCGAGGTGCAATACTCATTTTCTAACAATATTTATTATGAATTGGATAAAAAGGAAATTGTATCTATTAGGTGGAAGTGAACCATTTTAGCTCACAAGATTATCTTTACGTCAACATCATAACTAGATTTATAAAACTTCAACTCATATTGAAAAAATCCTTTTATGGAATAACCTCAAACTCTCATTTATCTATTTTAAGCAAACAAGTCGTTTCACTTCTGATACTGAGAAGTTTATCTTACAACGTGTCTTAGATAGTAAAACTGAAAATCACAGAGTAGGCAAAATGTATTAGATAGTTTCTTAATGATATAATAATGCATAGGTAAAAACTTCACCGAGATGTAATAACACATGAAATTGAACATAAAGGAATACACATTCTCTTTGTAGGTGACACATATATCACATTTTAATTGTTGTCAGCTGTTTAATTACTTTGAGTTAAGAACTTCCCCAGCATTGATCAAAATCTCTTAATATATCAGTATCATTTTTTGGGCAAAAATATACGATTGTGGGAAGACATGTATGTTTATAATAAGAAACATGTATTCACTAATATAATATATATGTTTCTAGATTTCCTCTCTGCAACATCTTATGGAAGCGTATTACAAACCGTCAAATCACTAAAAAAGTAATTAAGAGATAAAGAGTTTTGATATTCCTCATTTGACCTAACCGTATTGCCGATGAAGGAGAAAAAGGTCTGACCGTTCCATCTACTGTTTTGAGCGACATCTCATACCGTCATCAAAAGAGAAAGATGTTTTATCATTAGTTTATGATAGTCGGATCTCCACCTCGTTCAACGGTCCAAGATAGTTGGATGCTTGTGCTTTTATCGCTGGCAGTGAATGTCCACATGCCTAGTCGTTTCAACCTTGTAAAGCCTATGCTTTATTCTGCGATAGACAGGTAGGGCACGGCTTTGCATTTTCAATATGGTTTTCTATTATTTTATAAACCTCATTCGTACTAGAAGGGCATGTGCCCTCCGGTGTCCAAATGTGGCTATGCTACTACACGCCATCTTCTCCATCCCTCCATACACCTTCAAATACATTCCCATTTAAAAAAGAGAAACAATATACAGAGTAAAAATGGGATCAACATCCAGACGACGCATTGTCATTTTATCCCTGGCCCACTTCCCCATTCACCAAGTCCACTTGTGCACGTTAGTCTCCTGCTGCAGCCGTACGCTTCTGTTGTTGCTTTTGCAATGTGAGAGGGAGGAAGAGGGGAGGGGGTGAGTGGAGAGAGAGGATTAGAGAGAAAATAGGTTGTAGGAGAGAGAAAAAGAGAACATATTTTTGTTAATAACTTTTAAACGGTAACGAATTTTTTTACGAAATAAACACCATTGTGCTCCTTTCAGAAAATAGTATACAACAAGATCAAGTTAGACATATTTTCAAAAAATAAAATATACAATCCAAAAAAGAGACATAATGTAATCATAAAAAGTTTAAAAATGATGAGAAATAAATTTATTTTGTTTATAACTCTAAAAACGTAATGAATTTTTTAACGAAGTAAAAATGATGGTTTACTAATAAAAAATACTTTAAAAAAGACCAATGTTGACCTATTTTGATAATTTATTTTAACAAAATAATTATAACACATGAAATAACATGGTGTAATATAGTAAACGGTAATACATTTTTAAATAAAAAAATACGGCAGCACACCTAAAGGACGACCACTTTCGACGACCAACCAGACGAACCTTCGCCCGGTAGCGTCCTTTTCCTGACGTAGAAAGGTTAGTGGCGCACGTTGCCCAAAAACGTGACTGGTCTGCTAGTGACTGGTACGCTGATGTAGAGTGCCCAAATTGGAAAACTGGCCCCATGTGGTCATTTGCTCCGTTGGTCCCATCAGATGCTATGTGAGAGAGAGAGACGTGAGAAAAATGCACTTTTGTAATAACTTTATAATGGTAATGCATTTTTTGGCGAAACAAACATCTTTGCACTCTTTATAAAAAATTACTTCCCAATAAGATCAAGTTTGATAAATTTTAAAAAATGAAAAATGCAATTTGAAATAGGGAAGATTGACTGTAAAAAGTAAAAAAGAGGAGAGAGAAATTTATTTATAACATGTTATAAAATAAAATAGTTATATTACGATGTTACACATGTTATAATATGGATAACATATAACATAAATATTTTAAATTATGACTAACATAATAACATAAAATAATATGACTAACATATTTTAAAGTATGGTTAACATAATAACATGAAATAACATGGATAACTGAATAACATAAATATTTTAAAGTATGGATAACGTAATAACATGAAATAATATTGCATGTAATAATAACATAAAATAATATGGATAACATAATAACATAAATAATATGGATAACATGATAACATAAATATTTTAAAGTATGGTTAGCATAATAACATAAAATAATATTGCATGTAATAATAACATATATTTTAAAATAATATGGATAACATAATAAATAAATATTTAAAGTATGGATAACATAATAGCGTAATTATTTTAATGTACGGATAACATAATAGCATAAAATAATATGGATAACATATTTTAAAGTATGGCTAACATAATAACATAAAATAATATACATAACATAATAATATAAATATTTTAAAGTATGGATAACGCGATAACATAAAATAATATTGCAAGACATTGGTCATATTTTAAAGTATTTTTGTTAAAAAATTTAACTTTTTTTATTTCGTCTAAAAATCTATTATAGATAAAAATTTATAAGAAAAATTAATTTCTATCTCCTCCTTTTTTAATTTTTACAATTGCATTATCTCTCATCTTTTATGTTAAATATTTTATTTTTTCAAAGTATGTCAAACTTAGTTTTGTTGTAAAGTATTTTTTGTAACGAGTGCAACTATGTTTATTTTGTTAAAAAATGTATTATGGTTTAAAAGTTATTAACAAAAGTAGGTTGTTATTTTTCTCTCTCCTACAACCCCTCTCTCTCTACCCACTCCCCTCACACTCTCTCTCCATCTCTCATGTTTCTTTCCCTCACATTAGAAAAAACAACAAGCCACACTCTCTCTCCCACTCTCCCTCTTCCCACTTTCCTCTCTCACTCTCTTTCCTTTTTATGTTTTTTAATAACATCAGCAACAACTTGATGTTGACACCCACTACGGCTTTGGCTGCTAGTGGTGGGTCATCTGATTTTTGGTACAGAAGGTCGTCTGTATAGTCATTCTCTTTAAAAAAATGATACTCAATTGTGTCTACGTCGCCCCCTTCAAAACTAACACATGATGGTGCCAACTACATTTACTGCTCTTTATCCTATTGTTTCCTAATTAGGCACCTCCTTTCAGGTACCACCTTTTCTCTATTCTCCATACGGACCATACCGCCAATCTGGTAGAAACAAGCTTTTCAAAGTCCTTCCTCCACCTCAAAAAATATTTCTCTCATTTGGTTACCTTTGGTTCTCCATCAAACACCTCGCTGATACTAGAGGTAAATATGCATATTCCCCTTGTCTCTAGATAGTTCAGATCCTCAATTTTCTCTCAAAAAAAGGTGTTTACCTCGGTTTCTAATTAGACATTGAGTTTAGAAAAGTAAATATAGTTAGTTTTCTTTTAGTTTCCATGGAATATAGTGGTCGATAAGTCAACTCCAGTCATTTTTTGTTAGCTTCAAGTTCAGTGCTTTTCCTCTAGAAAAATTAGACGGTTTCTAATGGATTTTTATGGTGTGATCGACTACTCATGTGCAACAAATATGCTCATTCTTTATTTACCACATGAAAATGGAAACCAATATGCTCATGTCAAGCATGAAATTATATACCATGTTATGGTGCACATCATTATCAAAGAAATCATCTAGAAAAGCTTTTAAATTGGGTGCCATGTCCGGCCAGAGTATCCCGACTAGTACGATTGGGTAAGTAACAATGAAGGACTCGTGTTCAAATCATGCCGAAGGGACTATGTGAAAAGTAACACGTTGAGCTAATTGCACGTGAGGTGGGAGGTGATCGGACCACACTTTTCTCATGTCCCCTGGGGTTTATGTTATCACAATGGAATCACCAAAGTGGCTCCTCCTTGGGGGTGGTTCCCTAGGTAAACCAAAAAAAATTGGGTACCATGCATATAGTTGTCTCCTTGTAAATGGTATATATGTATTTCTTGTAGATGTTACTCTGTATTATTTTAAGGTAAGTTGTGTCAAGATTGACACTGGTTGTGCCTGTTGAAGGGAGCGAGGTGGTGGTGAAATGTCGTGTAAGGGTGTTGTTGGAGTTGCATGTCAGTTGTACTTGAAACCCCAGACAAAACTTGATGGACATAAGATCTCAAAGGGAGACTTCTTCTATTCTTGTTTGTTTGGATCTAGGAGTCATGTAAGGTTTGGTAAAACACAACGACTTTGGTGAAGAAGTGTGGGGGTTGATAAGTTGATAGTAGGTCCACCTTAAAGATCTTTGATTTGATCATGGTTTAACTCTCATCTGAGATCATTTGTAAATTTGGTCACGATCTACTTCTCTCATACCATTTATTAGGGAATTGGGTCCTAAGGAGTACCTTGGGTGAGGTACAAGGGGTTGTAGTTCATAAAGAAGGGTGGAGTGGCCATTCAGGGCTTTTGTGTTACATGTTTACATTATATGCTTTCACAAAATTCATCCTATCTATATAGGTTGGGGAAGGATTGCTAAGCTTGCAGAGATGTGTTGTGACAAGGAGTGTTGTAGGATGGGGAGTGATGAACATAAAGGGGTAGACTTAGTTTCATGACTTGAGATGGTGCGCTTGTCAAGAATGGAGTCAACTTTCCTCCAGCGTAACCATCAACAAATGCAACCTGAGGAGGAAGGTGTGGGTCTCTCTATCTTAACAACCTATGATTAATTAGTTATAAAAATATTTCACTAATTACTTCCAAATTTTATAACTTCTAAATGACACATCTAAAAGCTTTGATATTTTAAATATGTGTTCAAGTTCTTTTTATATTAATCATTAAAATACAAATACCTACACTTATTATTCTAAGGCTGCTAATTTGGCCACTTCCCTAAACAGTACTAATATTAATATCTTTGTATCCATTATGTTTTTGAATTCAAGAGATGGATATGAATGCATGGTCGAATCAAGACATACATGCACAATTGATCTCAGTTGCACTACTCAATATCAAGCAAATTCATGGAGAAAAATGGAGGGAAACTTTTTTAAATACTTATCAAGTGACAAGAATAACACATTGTAGCTCAACACAAGCTCTAGAGTCTAGAATTCATTACATTATAAGTGTCTAGCTCAAAAATAGTGAAATCCAATGTGGATTATGTTTTCTTCACATTAGACCTGAGTCTAATGCAATCATGCAACAAAACTAGATTTTTGGTTTGCCAATTGATACCCATATCATCATGTAGAGGACTTCCTCGAGCTATGCGACACCACGAAGATCAACTAGATGATGGATGATAACCACTTTTCCCTTATACTACCAGCTCAGGCCAATTTATGGATCCAAGACATGGAGAACGGTTCTATGTTGACCTTGAATGCTTTCTTGTAGAAGGTTTTAATTTTTCCTCTAAGAAAGACCAACTAAAATTCTAAATAAACTCTCTAGATTTGAGAAACAACCCGGAGAGACAGTCACAATACCCAATGTAAGTACCTCAACATTATGCAACTTTCTAACCAAGAAGACATACTCTGAACCTTTCTGCGTCTTCTATCATATAAGTAAAATGCATTTTCCTACAATATTATGTAATCAATAAGTCAACAAAAATATTATGTCACTAACTGTGTGTACTTATTTGGGTTTAAATGCACTTAAGTAAATGAAAATTAATTTTTTGATGGTTGATCAATCAAGAGCAAGCTCTATGACAATGGTAGAGAATGTAATGGTGACGATTGATGGTAGTTATGTGTTGGTTGACTTTGTGATTATTGACTATGCATGTTGTACACCTGAATACATCTATTGTGTACATTCTTTAATGTTTCAAGGCAATGGTTGATGTAGACAAGGAAAAGTTACAAATATGACACCATTGATGAAGACTTTCCATTTGATCCCAGTTGAAAACATGCATAATGTTTGGCTGATGGACAATAAACTTAAGTGCTTGTGGAAGACATCCCACATATTATATGGATTTCATAATTTTTGTAATATTTAGCTGCATTTATGCATGTAACTATATGTGCTTAAGAGCATTGTTTCATTTTTTATGCATATTATACAAAGATATGATTTTAAAAGTTCAATGCAATTACTATAGATAAGAGGGGGTCAAAGCTCTTCTACACATAACGTTCCCCATTTTAGGCATGACATGCTTAAGGATAGGAGTGCAAATTTCAAGTTAAGTAAATGTCAAACATATCATGTCCTCACACAGAATATCATCGATTTAATTCCTCGACAACGCATGTGTTCTTGATGGTATGCATGGCGTGTTGAGGTTGATGCACATCATGCCAATAGGTGCATCAAGAAATATAAAAACTTGACATCAAGCGGGTCATGCACTATCCAACACATGTCGCGCCAAGATTCTCAAATAGCAGGTTCCCTTTCAATTGAAAGTTGTGTCTGGCTACTACAATTCACATTTTTATAAGGGGGCAAGTGTTGACTAGGAAACACACAATGGCCTAGATCTCTAGCTATTTCTATAGATCCCTTAGCCATATCAATCCACTATTGCACCCAATGTCACCTCTTGAGTTTCCTCACCCTCATTCACGGCTTGTGAATCTACCCTCAGTGGAGAAGAGGAGGATAATCCTCCATCTCAATGTTTCATCCTAATTAATAAGACTATGCTTCCAGTATTTGAGAATGTCACACTTCATACAATGCATGTCATGCATTGACCCACGCCAACCAACTCCACATCTATTCCAATGTCCTACCCATTCCTATCACACGTGCAACCTCCATTAGATGTAGAGGAGGTGGCATGTGGCCTAGGGAAGATTTGTCTCACATAAGCACTAGATCTAGAGCTCAAGGTGGAGGAGGAAGCAAGTGAAGGATATAAAGAGATTTCCACCTATGAGGTGGCTCCCTTTACTCTTTAGTTTTAAGAATAAGATTCAACATTTCCTAAAGATCACCTCACAGTGAATATACCCTACCATTTCCTGTACAAAGAGATATGAAGGAGTTTGACTTGAACAATGAGATCATGCCCCAACTACAAAGCATATTCCTACTCAAAGAGGTATTTAAGGGTAAGACCAAAATTTGTCCTTCTCTTTCCCTTGATTTTCTCATGACTTTACAATTTCAAGATAAATGAGGAAATTATATCTTGGTTTCCACATAAATGAGAAGAAAATCACTTTGTAAAAAGACTTTTTTTGCAAGGAAGATGGGTTTGATGAGGGTAAGACAACTAGTCATTCTTTGTAGTTTAACTATCAAACTTTATAGTCTAGGATCATGGATGACGAGGCCTACAATCCCATCAAGGCTAGGGAATCACGTATCCACTGTGTTGTTCTTTGTGTCCTCTATCATATTTGTAGGTAAATATGGCTATAGAATAGGCAGTGGAAATAAAAAAAATTTAGCTACCATATTCCCAATAAACCAACGGATCACGTCAATAACTATAAGACGGGAAGGATGGTTTTGAGGATATACCTGGTCCTGGAGCAAGTCTGGTGACATCTTTTCATCGTTGTAGATGCACAACTATCTTCTAGCTGCACTGAGACTCATCTGACTGTTGCACCTCCTGGTTTGCACCGCAGACTATAGGTTGACGTTGTCCTCCTAGTGGCAGATAACAACCTCCACACCTCTATGTAAGTACACATGGACTTCCTACAAGTCATGTTGTCCTACTAAAATAGATAGGAAGGGGTTGTCCCTCCCGTTGATGTACTAGTCACTAACTTGCTCTCCCACAATTATTTCTCCCTTACTATCCCCCCTTTAGTGGGTAGGACTAGCTTGGGCTCTCTATTGGTTACCACAATCAGAGATGAAAAAAATTATTAGAATCAATTGAGTTGTGTTTTGGGAAGCCCCCAATACCCCTCTATTTATAGGAGGGATTTGGGTTTGGGTTTGTAATCTGTGTGGAAGTGGAAGGAACCAGAAGATCTTAAATTTTTGCAACCTGCGAGTCCTGAACCAGTCAGTTGGCAACCGAGACAATCGTCTGACATGCGAGTCAAATGGTTGACATTGCAAACCAGTCATTTTGTAGTTTCCCAATCACATATGGATTTGGAAATTTGTTTCCAATTAATGCTAAACATCAATTCCTTATATCAATCGAATTTGAGTAATGGAAACAATCAATCTTTCTTACAAATTTAGAAAAGTCACTAGAAGCTTCACGTTGGAACAAGCGAGCCAATTAGTTCACCTGGTGAACCGGTCATCTCACTCTACCAGAGTTGTTCAGTTCACCCAATGAGCCGATCGATTGGTGCTTGTTTCAAATGAAAATCAACCAATTCAATATCCAATCAATTTGACACTCCAACCGGCCATTTCATCACATGAAACGATCAATTGGGAGTCCAGTCAGTTGATTTGTTACATGAATAGAGCACTTAAACACTTTAGAAATCAATTCAATCATCATCCAAGATTAAACTCATCTTCTGGATCAAGACATATGCGGGTTACCCTATAGGTCGCTTATTACGTTGGCAGTGAATGTCCATAAAAACTTATGACATCACAAGCAATGAGTGGTGCCCAGTTGCACATCATTGCTACCCAGTAAATGGAAAGTTGAAAAAAACTTCAACCTAAAATCTGTGTATGTTGTTACAATGTTGGTATAGTTCCTTTTTCAATGATATCTAGATTGAACTCGGTGTATGAAGTAGTAATCCTCTTCAACATCCAGTCTTGTTCGTTGAACCAAAGTAGAATGTTTGAGATATATGTAAACTCAATATCACATTTTGACTCACATGTGTATGGCCATGCATTTCTCAGTCTCTCTAATGAAGTGGGCTAGGATATCATGCTCATGTAAAAGGGACAAATCCCATCTACATCACTCACTGTTAGTACACATGTGTGACAGTCACCCAATCATCATCGTTATGGAAACCCTTATTTCAAGATTATGTTTGATGATGTCGAGGCTTACCCAACGACATGTGATGAGTGTAATGACTTCAGGTCTAAGAACCAAAATCACCACCATCACTATGAGAGCTAACTATGACTATCATGGTAATGGCTTCCATGTGTCAGTCTCATGGTGGGTGTGTCTGCACTGTTCTCTAACATGTATCAGTGTGCTTGGTTTGATATTGTCATATCATGACTCTAATGATATTTTTTCATCTAGCAACTCACACTCTGATTATATGTGTCACTACTGACTATCAACCTTCCCTAGTAATATATGTAGACTCTTAACATCTGCATGATCTCATCATTCAAGTTATTACTTGAAAACATACGTCCTTGAGTAATATCATTCTCTAGACATTTATAATGTTACATCATTATCTTATAATGGAATTAAATAGAATAAATTGTAAGCTTGATTTTATTTTTTAATCAGATCATTTACATATTATGCCACTACAATCATCATATGATTGGCTCTCTGGGCATGCATACCAATAATATTTTAGCAGACACCATCTTTGGAAAGAATAAGATGTTGACTCTAAGTCTAATCGACTAAACCCTTGTTTGATGATGACTATCCATTTCACTTATTTGTGTCTAATGCTTCTAATTGAGTGATTTTAGATTAGGCATAGACACACTCCAACTGCCTCACCTGTGCATCCTAAATTTGAGAAAGACAAGTCAAAATCAATGTAAGTGCACTTTTGTGGAATATGGCTCAAATATATAAGAATCATGTTGTAAATTGCTTGTAATGATTGTATAACTTGTAATTAAGATAATAAAAAATCAAGAGCACTTAATCAAATATTTAAGCACTTTTATGGCATTTTCAAAAATTCATTAAAGAGACTTTTGTTGACCGAGTTTCATCTAGATAAACTCGACCGACACCCATGATGGATCTCAAGAAATGGCAAGGTCGGTCAAGTTTCCCTAGGACAAAATTTCCTGACACCCCTGGACATGAAAATCAATTTTAAGCCATCAATCGAGTTTCATCTAGGATAAACTTAACCAACAACTCAAAATTGACTTTTCCCATGGTGCCATCAAACGATTTTCTCAAAAGTAAACTCGAATGACCGCACTATATAGAATGTGCTGAAAAAGTGTTTCTAGCCATTAGAGTATTGTAAAACTCAAAAATAGATCCATTGAAACACCTTAAATGACTAGAATTCATCCTTAAGTGTTTCTACTGGCTAGTAGGCATCCCGAACAATAAATAGGAACCCTTGGGATTCATCCCATGGTTAGATAAACACTATGAAGGCCCCCGTATAATAGTTGAGTGCCTCTAAGAGCCTCTGTCCACTCTTAAGTTTAATCGCTTGATACATCCATTAGAGTGAGTAGGAGATTTTTAAGAGAGCTTGTCCTAAATGTATATCTTTTGAGGCTCTCTCTTCCTCCACCTCCCAATCTATAATTTCCACCATGAAGATGGAGATGAAGATTATCTCTCTTGGATAATAAAGGTGAATAAGAATAAGAGAAGGAGTCCCTGGTGAAAGCTTCTCCTTATAGGATGTGAAGTCAAAGGCGGAATATCCAAGCAAGAATGGGTAAATCCTCAAGGTGGAAGACTTGTTGTAGGAGTGGGAAAGTCTCTAGTGAAGGTGGAAACTCAGTGCAAAAGTAGGTAAGTCCTTTGTGAGGTAGAAGACTCTTGGTCATGTTAAGGTAAGTCCTTTGGTAGGTTTTTTGATCTGTTATCCTCAAAGGCAAGGTTGGGTATACTTATCTCCTAAAAGCAAGTTCATATGTTGTAACTCTTATTATGGAATAATAAGGAATGAGACATAGCTCAAAAAGCCTAGAGGTTGACCTCGATCTCTAGGTAGTGGATGTACACTCTCCTTGTTTGGGGTTTGGAGCCACTATACACATCTTGTGTTCTTATGCTTGTTCAATCTCCCTCATCCTTGCTATGTATGTTTAGTTGAATTTAAATTCCATACTAGCAACATTATCTCTTGAAGTAATTTGAAATTAGAATGAATCTTGTTTAAGTGGATTTTAGCTCTATTCAACCCCCCTCTAGAGCCCATAGATCTCCAAAAATTGGTATCTGAGAGGGTCTTCTCCACGCAATACTTCCACAAGTAGGAGAATATATGCAATCATCAAGGTGGGAGATACCTCATCAACATTCCAATTTTTGGTGGGAGAAATTTCCTCTATTGGAAGAGAAGGTTACAATTCTACATCCACAGATCAAGTCTTGATCTATGGAGAATAGTGGATCTTCCATACAAGCTATCAGAGAAAAAGATAGAAAAACGTGATGAAGCTACTTTAAAGAAAACAACCTTGGATGCTAGAGATATCAACATTTTCTATGCCTCTCTTTCCCCCTCTGAGTTCAACCATATTTCTTCAAATTAAATGGCCTATGAGATATGGAGAAGCTATGTATCACTTATGAGTGGACAAAGAAAGTGAAGGAAAGCAAAGCCTATATGCTCAAAGGTATTCTTGAAAACATCAAGATGGGAAAGGAGGAAAGGGTGGCATATATGTACTCAAGGCTCAACACCATTGTAACTGGTCCTACCATCCTATGTCACCTATGGCTAGTGGAGAAATCAATTCCAAGATCCTTAGATCTCTCCCAAGAGGTGTCAATCCAAGGTGGCCTCCATTGAAGAAAGTAAGAGCCTTGGTGAAATTTCTATTGAGGAGCTCATAAGAAATCTACAAGCCCATGAAGTTAAACTTGACAAGCAAGAGGTAGAATAAAAATAAGAAAACAAAGAGCTCAAGGGAATGAAGAAGGCTGAAATCAAAGCCCAAGTTTAAGCTATTGCTCCATCCTCTCAAGTTTAAGAAGATGCCATGTACTCCAGAGGTATACTTCACAAAGGAAAGCCTTCCTCCTCCACCTGATGCTTCAAATGTGGAAAGAAGATTCACTTCAAGGAATATTGCCCACAATGAAAAAAGACCCATCAATACAAGAGAAGCACAAGAAGAACAAATTGTACAAAAGGTCTAATGACTACTCCAATTCAAGCTCAAGTGAAGATTCTAGTGGAGGATCTGTAACAAACTAAAATATGGGAATATTCTCAGTTTGACCCTTTTCTAAGCTTTTCCCTTTCTTTTATGTCCTTTTTGTTCTTGATGTTGAGTTTATGGAATTATTAGTGGTTTGGGGTGAATTTGATCACCATTTATGCCAATGTATGATTTTATGCACAAATAACTTAGTAGATGTTTCAATCAGGGTCTAGCATGCAAATTTACCACTTATGTGACATATTGATAAAAAAATAGTTCTAGAACATTCCTTAGCCTTATGGAGAAAGGAAGAGAAAAAGTAATGAATAATAATGCTTTAAACATGTTAATGTGATTTTGAATTATTTAATATGAGAAATATAGTACTAACATTGGATAGTGGGCTAAAATTCATTAGGGAAAGACTAATTGGTTAAAGATAACTTGAGATTGGTTCTCCTTGGCTTTTATCTGGCTTAGAGTCCAAGTTTCATAATTTCAGGATAATGATAATTATATCAATTCTGTTTGGAAAAGAAGATATGAGTTTTCTCCAAAAATATGAAATAAAACATTGAATGACTCCAAAGGTGGTAACTAATCTTATATTCGTAATCTAAACATTACAAACATCTGGGTAAATTTTTATGGCATTTGTATAATCTTTAATATACATGTATAAATTAGGAGAGAGAAAATATGTAAAAGACCAAAATGTTAGATAATGTGATAAATGACTTCAAAGAATAAAGTTAATGGCCAATTCATGTCCAATATTCTTAAGTTTACTTGAGAATGAAAGTTCACTTTAATTGGTGAATTCTATAAGTCACTATTATGATAAGAAAGTGAAAATATGAATTATTTTAAAATATTTAAATAAAATATTTAGAGTCCTGAAAAGTGAAAACAAATGACATATTTAGATTCTACATGTGCTAAATAGGCTAGGTGTCAAAATTCATTTAAATTGGGATTTGTTTGTACTCCCTAAGGAGGAGAGAGAAACAAAGAGACATAATTGTACCCTCACTTTATTCCGAATTCTTTTGGGCTAAGGTTTCTTGTATTAATACCGTCACACGGCCAAATTTCTTTTCTTTTTCTTTTTCTATGTTGATGGGTGACTAAGATTGTTTTAAGGACTGATCTGTGAGATCCCACGACTAACAGATTATCTCTTTCCCATATTCTCTCACTGGTTTGATCAATAACTCTCTGCTCAGTTGATGGATTGCCATGATTTTTGTTGAACTCTTCGTTTGATTTTGATCATGTTGATCCTTGGATGGAATCCTAGATCTCTATATATAGGAAAACCCCAATTTCACTTCCTCCATCATTTTCCATATAGCCCTCTTAATCAGCTTCTATCTGCACACAATTATCCATAAACCCCCCACCAGAACTTGTCCAACCCTCCATCATGAATTGAGTTCCTTGGGTAGTGTTTTTCCGCTACAAACTCTATTTGCACTGTCAGCCATATCATCTTCTTATGGGCCTTCCTGGCCACTACATGCCAATTATCTAAGTGATAAGCTTCCTGAGTCCATCTCCTTTCTTTCTGCATCTTCAGTTACTCATGCTAAACCGCCTTTCTCTCGGTCGACCAGCTACCAGTGCCTTCATGTATGTATACTTTTGGCAATGGTTTTGGTTGCTCTTTTGGACCATTGGTGATCACTCTTGGACACTGGCAACTTCGCCAGACTTTCCCCTTCTTGCTTTTCACCTTGTTTTCCTATGGGTTGATTGTTCCTTCTTCTCTGGTTCTCTCCCTATGCTACTTCCATAACATGTGTGTTGATTCTGACCATTTGACCTTGAGCTTTAGGCAATGGTTTCTCAACTTTGCATTAGGCCGTAGAATCCTTCTGTGCAAGTTCCAGAACGTGCCTAGGATCGAAGCTTCCTCTGGCACCATGGCCTAATACTGTGCACATTCATGGAGCGAGTTAGGAGTCAAGAGACAATCCCCACCATTGGATCTCTCTTTTTCCCTCTCATTTTCTCGTTTCATTTTTTTTCTCGTACAAGGACAGTTTGGACTTTTTGTCCTATTTTATTTTTTTCTTTGCTTGAACAAGCCACATGGGTGTTGATCTGTGACTTGGCCGCCTATGATTGGGCCAAGTCATGTGAGCATGACTTCTCTCTCTTTCTCCAATGTATTTGTGACAAAGTGAGTTTTTATAATATTTTCTCTCATAAAAGTTTATTATCTAATTTTTTGACCAAAATACCCTCATATACTTTCCTCACTCAGTTGAACAAAGATGTGTCACAAATTGCAAAAAAAATACAAACCCTAGTATGTTGTGATGATATAATACATGTGATAATGTATTTAGTAAATGAACATATCAAACTTTTGAATTTGGACTCCAAAATTATACCATAGTCACGTATTGACATCATTAAGCTACCCCTAAAATTTTGTTGCATTTGGTTGAACCAATTGGGAGTTATGACCAATGTAAATTAGTGCATTTTCCTTTCTTTTTGGACCTAGGACCTAAGTTCTGGTCTTAATTGGCCAAATATGGTGTAATTCGGCCCATTAACAGCTGGGTGCGGACCTTTTAGTTGAGGCCTAAATCTCAACCATCCGATCTGAGGCCTCAGATTCCCACCCTGATCCAAGGGCAGAGAACCCGTCTTCAACCTCCCGCAAAGAGTGGGGAGAAGATAGGGAACTCGACCCTCGTTACCTGGCACCACCTCGCCCCCTCCGAAGAAATATCTCCCAAATAGAACGCTCCCTGTTAGCGAGATGAATTCAATGAACCCACACCCAAATCCCCTCACCCTCGAAGAAGGGAGAACAACCTCCCCCTATTTCGCTGCTCTCACTCCAGTAGCGGTCGAAGAAGACCAAACTCGCCCAAGCCCTAAACTTACCCCGATAAGACTATAAAACCACCCCCTCGACATTGCCTCTACCTTCCTTTGCCATAACCCCCTATTTTTCGACCCTCATTACCACCCGAGATCTCTGCCCGATCTCAAAATTCTAGTGGCACCGCCGCACTGCCTTCATGGTCGATCTCCTCCGCCTCACCCTCTCCCTCTGAATCCTTGCCTCACCTGATATCGCGAGGTCGCAGGGGACCTCAGGCGACATCTTTCTGCCCTCATGGAAGCCTACTGTCCCCTTTTTCCCTCGATGCTGGTGAGCTTCATCACCCTTTGGATCTGCTATCTATTGCTCGAGCAATCGCACATGTTTGGACTGAAGAGGTGCCAGTGGACCCGGCTCAGCCTATCGATGGACGCCACCTCAGCACGGCTCAGCCCAAAGCAACCAAAGCCAGAGCTAACTCAAGCTGCGCAGACCAATCATCAAGGGTCGAGTCAGCGATCCGCGAGCCTTCTCGCAAACCTTGGATCAATGATAGACATTGATCCAATCAGATCCGGACGTTGATCAAGGTAAATCTTTTTCTTTTATTTTTTTCTTGTACCCTAAAAACAAATTAATCTTAGAAAAATCCTAGAAAATGCTAGGAACATCAGAAAATATCAAACCTATATATCATTTTGATCAAAAAAATATTATCTATCCAAATAAAATATGATCAGGACCTAGATCCCTTTCCTATTTCAAAAATAGTTGTCTAGAGATTAAATGACGTTTTTTATTATAATTAATTATTCATAATATTTTTCTTTGATGATATCTGGCCTTCTAAAATATATTTAATCTTATATGAAACCATGTTTCCTATATAACTCGAAACACTAGTCTAAGTAGATAAATGATGAAATAATTAGGAGAAACCCTAAATCTAGCCTTCTCTCTCTACGTGTAATTAAATGTACATCCTTATATCAAATCTAATATTATTAGATGATGATTAGTGATCATGAATGGTCCTGAACTCTGAATCGAACCCTAAATTTATAAAATCATTAATATCCTAAAGGTTACTTTCCTATAATCCGACCATCCTAGAAACCCTAGATTATGAGAATCTTTTAATTGATTAATTAAATACCTTCTTCTTATCAAACCATAGTATTACGGATCATATCTGATAATATCTCAAAACCCAATTAAAATATGGATAATCCATGATCCAAATAAGATAGCATAAAAGGAATCATAACTAAAAACATATCTTAGCCTTGGTCACATGGACCAATAGTAATGTTGTACCCTTGCTTTCCTTGCAGGGTGACTTAATTCTTGTTGATTCTAAATTCTTGGATATATGATCTAAACAAGCATGTACGTCGTCTTATAAGTATAAGACTAGATTTCTGGTTGCCTATGATATGTAATACCTTGAATGCTCATATTTGGATATGATTGCTTGGTTGAACTAGTATGAGTTATACTCCGCCAAACCTAATAGAACATAAATGGCCATGATGGGTTGTAGCTACTAGAGCACATAGCCTGGTGTGGATGTATGTTGCCTAACATGGATGTATTATTCCTTAGCCCATGTTAGATTTATGATGATATTATATTGCCCATAGTAGATGTAAGTTAAGTGCAATATCTATAGTACAACTTGTGGGTTTTAGGGGAGGCAGAGAAGGCATCAGAAGCAAAAAATTTCCCCAAACCCGAAAGTAAGGAATCACGTCAACGTCTATACAATAGGAAGGGATCATTTGTGGAATCATACCTTGTCTAGAGGCTTGCTCGGCGAAAATACCTCACACCTTGCGCGGTCTTCACCTCCGATCTTGGACGGTGTCTGTGCAGCTCCTGGTTGCACCGGGACTGTCGACTCCTGGTCTCACCGGGACTGTCGGGATTGACAGTTGTCCTCTGAGCGACAGAAGTCTCCCGCCTCTGCAGTTGTCCACACAGACTGCCTGGAACTCCGATCTCCTTGTCCTATAAGGAATCAGAAGGAGTCGCACCCTCCTGTCAGCGTACTAGTCCCTGACACACTATCCTACCACCAGTCACTTTCTGTAGTTGTCTTTCCCTTGTTGTGCCTCCCTTATCGGGTAGCACTTGCTCGGACTCTCTCGGTTACCAAAACCAGAGAGACTGACAACTTTGCAGAGCAACTGGTGTTCTGAGTTATGTTCTGAGAAGCCCCCAATACCCCTATATATAGGAGGGTCATGGGACATGGTTTTCTATCTCGTGCAATGCAGGATTAAGGCAGATGTAGAAGGGTTCGAGATTTTCCAAAAAATTGACAAGTTGCGGTGGCTAAACTGATCGTTTCACAACTGAACCGATCATTTCGGCCCTTGAGCCGATCGGCTGGGACCTGAGCCGGTCGTTTAGGGCTCTCAACTGATCAGTTGGTGCCCTAAAACTATCAGTTCACGGTCCTGATCCAACTCAAATTGACTTTCCATGTTTGTTTCCAACTAATCCAATATTAGTCTGTGTCCAAATCGAATTTGTACAAGTGAAACAAATATATTTGCAAAATAGTCTTCTTATTTTCCAAACGATCTCAGTTGGTCACATGAACCGATCGGTTCAATGATTGAGCCGATCGTTTGGTGACACATGAGCCGATCGTCTCATCACATGAGCCGATCAGTTCAACAACCTGAGCCAATCAGTTCATCACATGAGCCGATCGGTTGGAGCAGCAGACTTGTGCAAATCAGTCAATTGCAGTTTCAATCAATCCGATACTCTAATGATATTGAGCTATCAATTAATTGAGTGTTTAATTGAACTACTAAATTCCTTTAGTAATCAATCTAAACATCATTTGTGGATAAACTCCTCTTCCAGGTTAAATCCTATGTGTGTGGCCTTGCATGTCCATTTCACGTTGGCAGTGAAAGTCCATAACACTTATGACTTCACAAGAAAAGAGCGGTGCTTAGTCACACATCAGTGCTACCCAAGTGAAATAGAAAGTTGGAGAACAACTTTCAATCCTACAATCCGTGAATGGTGTTACAGCGAATGTATAATTCCTTTGTCACTGATATCCTGAATGAACTCGAGGCATGGAACAATCATCCTATCAATGTTCATTCACTTTCTTGATCTCAGAGTAGATTGGAGGAGATATGTATGACATCAATATCACATACTGATTCACACATGTGTGCACGCCTATCTCAATCCTACTCATCAAGTGGCCATGGATATCAAACTCCCTCAGGAGGGACAAATCCCTTATCTATCACTCACCCCTCAAAAGCCCCATGTGTCAAAGCCACCCAATTATCACTTTATAACAACCCATGTTTCAGGACTGTGTTTGATGATGTCAAAGTGTACCCAACGACATGTGTTGAGTGTAGTGATTTCAGGTCAAAGAATCACATTGATCACCATCACTGTGAGAACTGACTGTGACTACCATGTCATGGTTCCATGTGTCAAACTCACAGTGGGTCTGTCCGGTACACTTGTTCTCTAACAAGTACCTATGTGTTTGGTTTGATATCTCCATTTCATGACTAATGAGATTCTGTCATCAACCAATACCACAATCTAGTCTTGTGTGTCATTGTTGTCTATCTACCTTCCACAATGACATCCGACTAGGGACATAATGAGAATGCTCAAACTCTTAGCATCCATATGATCTCATCGTTCAGGTCCTGAAACTGAAGGCATACATCATTGACTACTGTCATTCTCTAGACATTCAATATGTTCTATCACAATCTCATATGACTGAACCAGAAAGAATTGGAAGCTTGCCTTTGATGTTTATCAAATCAATCTCAATGTATCCCACCAATCATCCCATCATTGGCTCTCAGGGCATACATACCAACACAACCGCATCAAAATGATTGTAATAAAAAGGTTGTTTACCTAATTTTCGTCTTAAGAAATGGTTTTATCTCTCTTTTCTTCTTTTTCAAATATTTTCCTTTATGCAACCTTATTAGTGTAACTTTTACCACGTACCAACTTTGTTGATGTTTTGTTTCTCATATTTTCTAGGTGCAAGGAACAACTGACCAAAAAAGTGAAATGCATGCTTAAAGTACCTGAAGGCATAAGTTAATAAGCATGGAGGATATATTAGATAGATCTATTCCTCTTATCTCATTCTGTCTAGATGTTAGTTTATATTCCCTAGTTGATGTTGAGGATGACTGAGATCCTATGTAATAAAGTTATCTTTTCCTAGAACAATGTTTTCTCTCCTTATGTAATGACCTTATTTTATCCATATGAATGAATGTTTGTGTGGCATTATATGATGATGTGGACTTGATCTTGGCTCAATCTCTGATTTTAGTTGACTACCTTAATCTCTTATATTTTCCCTTTTGACATCTATAGATATGAGTGCACGCATATCTGTGAATGTTACTATGGAAAGTATATAGAAATTGGGGTCGTCACAATATCCTATGCTGACATGGCTTTTTGGAATTTCTTGATCAGTTGAAATTGTAAAAATTATATCTTTGAATCCGCTTGTCCAAAAATGAAATAAAAATATTTTTTATAATCATAAAATTAAGATCTATCTAATAAAAATAGTTTTGAAGACTTATTTCAAGGTTTATCAAAGGGTGATTTTTGGAAAATCAATTTAATGCATAAAATCCATAAAAATTACAACTTAATCATAAAAACTCCAAAATTAACATAAAAATATGTTTTCCTGGATCAGAGAACCTAATAAGTGGATTGGTGAGATTTTCAGAGTCAAAATCTGATTTTTGCTAAAAAAGGTTCAAAGTTAGGGTTTTTTACATTAATGTGCATTATGTACACTAATACATATTAATGAATTGAAAATAGCCAAAGTTGAACTTGGAATCATCTAAAGTGGTGAAAATTGGTAATTGAACTAAGTAAGAGAGGTATGTGCATCCTTAAACCCTAAGTTGGGATAATGGCAAGCCAAACCCTATTTTCACTAATGAGGCACTATATGAACCCTATTCTCTCTATTAACAATTCTTGTGCTATATTTGCCTCAAAATTGGTATTGATATTCTATTTCCTCAGTCTTGTACCCCACTGCCATTTTTAAAATATATGATGCTTCTACTTTCCATAGTTTCTCTTTAGCATGTTGATTTTATTAGACTATTTATCTAATGTAGTGGTACTTTTGTACAACCACCCATAGATAGGACATGCGTTATTTCACCCTAGGAAATGTGTTTATTATCTCCCTAATAAAATTGGTGTAGGTGTCTGGGAATGTGTTAATCTCCCCTCACCTATAGGTTGAGGTCTGGTAGGTTCCTTAACCCTACTTTGTTAACTTACTCCATATTAATCATGCATGCAAATTTTTTACTATTTTCTTGTTATGGCAATCATCTATATTATTATGCCTCATACTCTTGATCTCTTCATCTTATGATGAAATCTTAGCCTTCTTTTCCATGTTATTTCTTTAAATTTTGTTCTTGTTCACTATTTTGACACATACCATATCTTCTCCTCTTGCTAGGTGATCCCAACCACCGAGACCGCGAATCAAAGTTGCGTAGTAGGAGTATAGAGGACCAGCCTAGGATTAGTATAAAGAGTATGTGGCTTTCAGCATGGACCTAACTCATGAAGTTGATGCTTGGAGAGAAAATTGTTATGGTTTAGAGTTACCTCTATCTAAATCCTTATGTAGTAATATCTATGTATACCCTTTATGGGAGATGACGTTGTACTTTTGTAAAATTGATTATAGTCATGAAACTTCTATTCCACTGCTTTACTTTGGTCTTTTGTATACAAGTATTAAAATTTGAAAATTTTACACCTATTTCAAGCATACCTTTTGAGTGTGTTTGGAATAGATGTTTTATTCTTCAAATTTTAGTAGAGAGTCGATTTCCTCTGGGTCCCAATTCTTACATCATGGTATTTGAGCCCATGGCAGTCGATATATGACTATTCCAAATTTTTCCCCTAATTATAAACCTTTCCTTCAACAACTCCCCTCTAGTTAAGATGTTCACCCTAGGATTGACCTATGTTTTTCATGAGCTGACGAAAGGTTGATTTCGGAATCATAGGATTTTCACAATAGAAATATCTTTAGTTAACCTTTATGTGATGAGCCTTTGAGGTAGATACT
Source organism: Alisma plantago-aquatica (assembly GCA_963693085.1). Lineage (NCBI taxonomy): Eukaryota > Viridiplantae > Streptophyta > Magnoliopsida > Alismatales > Alismataceae > Alisma > Alisma plantago-aquatica. The sequence goes on from OY856411.1 coordinate 226,252,800, forward strand.
AGGGCATAAGTTGAAAGTAAAGGTGTCTAGAAAGGATTAGGGTTTGAGGGATGATAGGATTTCCCTCTGAACCACTAGCTTGGTTTACGAGGACTCCTAGATCCGTATGATATCTTCCTACCTTGAGCTCATACTAATTGTGCAAAATAGCATGCCTACAGGCTATAGTATCCATACACATCTATGATGGATCTCTAAGAACCTAATGTGGTGACCTTGTGACTTGTCTCTCTTTGGTTTTGGTAATGAAGATATATGAGAATTTATAGTGGAGAAACCCCATAATTAGTTGGAATAGATAACCTAAACCCTAGTTTGGCTTTGAAGAAGTGACTAAGAATATGAGGTTCCGTTGACCTATCCTTTGGTTGTTGAAGATAGCCTTAGGGTTTTTTGGTTAGAGACACAAGGACCTAAAGCTCAACCCTAGTTGGTTATGAATTTTTAGTTGAATACATATCCTACATAAGCCCCTAAACTACTCACAACTAAAAGATGTATAAATAACCATGATACCTTGAGGTTGTTTAGTTTGGCTGGTTAGGTTATCCTTTTTATGGAGTAGAGAGTAGATATTGGTGTTGTTTGGGTGATTAGATTTTGAGGACGACATCCATTTTAAGGGGATGAAGTCCTATATCATACTGAAATCTATCTACTCTAATCTAGAAACCTTAACACCATGGTTAGGAGGACAGTGAGCTTGAATTTTATGAATTGACTAAACAAGGCTAGACTTATTCCCTAACATGCTTATTTATATACTAAAGAACATATAATGGTCATTCAATGAATACTTCATATGTTTGAACCCTAATGAATATTTATTGCACATAATATGAGTAACTCACATATTAATAAACTTTATGTTGACCATATCATGAACCAATAAACCCTAATGATATGATGAGCAAGATAATTGTAATCTAATCTTGTGCTTAATACATGCTAAGAAGATATATGTAAAGTATAATGATCATATTAATCTAAATTCTAAGTTGTAATCATCTAACCTTAATAGATGCATCCTCGATGGCTTTCACGATACATTAGTGACATTAGGTGTCATAATCAGATAACATACTTTGATACACATAAATGATATATAATCACCTAATCATAGATTAATCAAGTCATCAATATGTAAAGCATATCACCTTGTTCTCTAATGCACACCTAATTAATCACCTAATCATGATTTGGTATGTGAAGTAATTCATTAATATGTAATATGTTCCACTTTATTCACTAAAATTATATGATTGCTCAAATATGGATAAGAAGTAAGTGGAATCATATAAATGGGCATAATCAATAATCAGAAGTGAATTAGATGACTAATTTATGAGGACACTAATGTGAGCAAGAAAGGTAATGTGATAATGTGACAATGTTTAATATAGTTATAAGTTATTAATGTGACATTATTTGGGTTAATTGTAGACTTAATAAAAAATTGGATAAAATATCTTATTTCATGAAAAATAATATAATATAAGTCAATATGGGGATAACTTGATGATAATAGAGTTTAAATCCAAATTATTAAGGATAATTGTTAAATATATTAATAGACATTGAAATACTTGTGTATAACTCTAATTGGGCTAAAACTCTTAATGAGGTAAGTAAGAAATATATAGGGTTTCATACATAATAATGAAATATAACTCTTGTGGAAAAAAAGTGAATATAACATGACACAATTTAAAAAAATAAAAAGGATGATGTAATACCATAATAAATATGATACCATTAATAAGCCTAAAATATGATACCATAATAAATACATATATGCAAATAAGGCTCTATGACAAAGAAACTCTAATCGGTATGCAGCTCTAGAAGATCACCACGATTTACAAACTGATAATACTAGTCAGTTGGTTTCAATGTCTATTCATAAAGGACCTACATCCAGTGGACAAAAAATATGAACCAGGAAACATAAACAAGGAAGTGCTACAAACATTGACTCTTGTGTAGAACATGACTAATCAACCTTTTTCTCACATCCGGATATGAACGTGGGACAAGGGAAGGAATCAAGCTTTAAATTTATAACCCAAAACTTTCTAGGACCCTGCAACTTTATTACGGGGTCAAAGTAGATATATGGCGTTGAACACAGGGACGTGGTGACTTTCAGGACGCCACAGATCTCATTCTTGAGTCAGATATGCCAAGATGATAGTCGATAAAAGTAAGTGCTCACTACAAAAAATTTGGCTTTTGTTGAAGAACATTTGTGAGGAACCAAAAATCGTGAATAATGATGTCCATTTGTGAGGGCTCATCCTTCAAATATGGGACCAAATCCCTCAACCGTGTTCTTGACATCGTTAGGCATTTTATGTGAACATTGGTCCCTCACAAATACATTTCTTACGAATCACCCCCTCAAAAACTCCATGTCAAATGTTCCCTCCATCTCATAATCCTTCCCTCCATTCTAAAACACTGAATCGTCTATCAAAATTAATGAAAAAATCACCCAGTCCCGGCGGGCGCTCCTTTCCCCCTCATTTCCTCCGCACTCCTCCACTGAACCCTCCCCCTCCCGATTCTCTCATCAGTTCCTCCGCATTGGGTCATCCTTGACACCAATCGCCCTGCTCGATTGCTGCCGTTCATCCTTCGCATTGGGCTCATCCTTCATAACTCCTTGCCGCCGTTGACGGTTGCTGCCCTCCGCCATTGACATTTGCTGCCTCCGCATTGGTCGTTGCTGCTACGCAGTCACCGTGCTTGATTGCCTCCGATCGCCCTGCTCGGCCATTGGTCATTTCTGCTACGCAGCTTGCTTCTTCGACCACTGGAATCCTCTCTAGGTTCGTATCTTTTTCTCTTTTTCTCATTTGGGAGAGCACTAGCCCCCACTTCGACCCCTGATAGCCAAGATTGGTTCTTCCTCCAATGGGCTTCCAGTTCATACCTCATGTGTCTGCCTCATCTCCCCCCAATGTGATCTACATAGGATTAGCTGGGTTTACTTAGTAAAAATACTAACCATCTAGTATTCATATGAGTTATCTCCCCCTCCCCTAAGGGTTAACGTTCACACGTATAAGAAACATATCACAATGTTGAAAAACTTTGACTATCCTCAGTTGCATGGAGATGGTCATACAACAGTAATAGAGAGTAGTCAGGGGCGTGTTCAATATTTGGAAGCGAGGAAATAGCTCCTTGGGAGTAGCTACCATAACTAAATGGAAGGGAATCAAAGTTGTGATGTACATAAATTCCTAGGCTATGCATCTATAGTATAGCATCCTCATAATGATTTTCTATCATACAACTTTGTGTTTTGTCAATAAGAAAAGAATAATTTACTGATGTGATTGAGTAGATATAGTATTTGATTGAATATTGTCTTTCTCGAATATGTACAATATCTATTAATTGTATAAACTCAAATTTATGTATAATACCTACCATGTAATCCAAGTCATACTTGATCAAATATTACTCATATATAATTGTTGAGGCTCAAGCTTGGTTCAAAGCAATACACATGTGTGCATGTATGTTTAATTTTGCTACTCTATTCTATTCTATATGAACAAGTGTTCTCATGACACACATATATATGGGTCAGAGCCAAAGTAGTTGATAATGAATGTATTAATAATATTCCTAGTTTCTTTGAAGACAGTATGAAGGAAATAAGCAATACCTCCTTTAAATCTATTATATGTATCCTTTACTATATCTGGTGGTATAGAAATAAGGTGATTTTTGAGGAATGGTTAGTCAATGTGAGTGTGCTATAGTCTATTATCCATAATGAGATAAAAGTGCTTCTTTACTAAACGAGCTCTGTGTTCTTTTTTCTGGAATTTCTATGCTTGTGCTTATTTTCTAAAGATGAAGAAGGGTTCCATCTGATGTTACTGGTTTATTGATGTAGTGGTGATCAAGATGGTTGTATGTGTTCTACAATGTTGGAGTTTCCATACTAGGTTAAAAGTGCTTCTTTTCTTAGGGAGTTTCCGTCTCCCTTTTTTGGAGTTTCCTACTTGTCCTTATGTTCAGAAGATGAAGTAGAGCTTCTATCTGGTGTTTTTTAGTCTATTGATTTAGTGATGATCAAGATGGTTGCTTGTAAACTATTGTGCTGAAATGACCTTTCTTTTGAAGAGCAGTTCTAGAGGTGACCAAAGCATCATTCTGATTAAAAACCCTTACATTTAAACCCATTTCTATAAACACATTTCTTATTGGGTGAAAATTGTAGATTGCTTTGGTGGCTGCATTAACTTGCTTCTCAAGTGAGGCAAAGCTTGGGGAGTTACATTCTTCTCTTCTAACTCAGCATTGTTGGCTTTTCTTTTCCCACAGTCAATTTTCTTAGGAAAGATCTTATCAAACATGTATGATGGAATCACCAACATGGGATTATATTTTTATTTTCCTCCATGCCAACATGGTTTAGATAGTTGACTCTCATGGAAATAATATTGTCATGGGGGTTCACTTGATTTTTCATGTATTTTCATTCTCATGTGGACACTCTATAGAGTATCAACAAGCGTTCTAGGATTCTTTTTTGGATACTTCACACATTTCATCTAAGTCTCATCCATCTTTTGAAGGGGAAGTGGTTAACCTTGTTACCCCTCCCAACTCTGTTGAGAAAAATAACTCAGAACCTTCCTTTGAGTTTCTAAAATGTAATAAGAAGAATACGTCCAGAGGTAGAGGGAGAAAGGGGTCAACTGAGGATAACAATGCTACTTTATCCAATAAGTTTGATAACTTAGCAATTGTTTATCCAATAAATTTGGGTAGTTATAGTGGATTTCTCATCACACTAGTCATGGTATTGGGAGAGTTTTTGTTTTGTGGAATGGTATCTAATGCTCAGTTGAAAAGCTTTTTTAATATGATAAATTAATACATACTAGAATCACTACTGGGGATAAAAGATTTCTTCTTACTGCTATTTATGGTCACTTGTACGAGTGCTGTTCTGTTTTCTCACTGCGTTGCTTTTGAATGTTTTGTTTTTGGTACTAAGTATAATATAGCATGGTGTTTTTGCATTTTGCAGAGGCACACTAAGTCATTGTCAACATTTCATAAGTCTAGGCAGAAGCCTCAAGAAAGAATGGGTGTTCTTAGTAATGTGGGTTCCTCCTTGTTCCCTTAATTGTTAAAACAACATTTGTATATATGTCTTTTTTCCTTTACCCCCTCCATCTAAAATAATACCCTTTCTGTAACATGTGGTTGTGATGCAGGCCCTAAAAGCCAATAACTATAGTAATGATCCTCTGCTAAGTGCAGCTCTGTACTTGGAGATTAATTAAAGGCCGATTGCCCAGGGCTCCCATGGGACACATCCATTCCTGATATAATAGTTGGCACTTTGGAGATCTTTGACATGGATGGAGGATGCTCAGCTGTGGTGAACTTCTCTGCAGGCTTATTTAGGATCTCATTCACTGTGGAAACATGAAGGGCGTTGTAAGTAAAATCTTTTAATGTATTTCGTTTAAATTAGTTAAACGAAATACATAAAAAAAATTTACTGACAACGCACTTAATGTTTCCACAGCGAATGAGATCTTGAATAAGCCTGCAGAGAAGTTCACCACAACTGAGCATCTTCCATCCATGCCAAAGATCTCCTAAGAGCCAACTATTATATTAGGAATGGATGTGTCCCATGGGAGCCCTGTGCAGTCGGCCTTTAATTAATCTCCAGGTACAGAGCTGCAGTTAGCAGAGGATCATTACCATAGTTATTGGCTTTTAGGGCCTGCATCACAACCACATGTTAAAGAAAGGGTATTTTAGATGGAGGGGGTAAAGGAAAAAAGACAAATATACAAATGTTGTTTTAACAATAAAGGGAACAAGGAGGAACCCACATTACTAAGACAAATATACAAATGTTGTTTTAACAAATGTTGTTTTCAAAGACTCCTTTTGTTGAATGCATGTCTGAAGCTTTCCATGGGCATGACAGACATTCTATTGATGCTAAGTGTGCACAAAGATAGTATGCTACTAACTTATAATGATACATATCATACAAGTGAACCAGAAGTTACCATCATTATTTCTGCCCATGCTTTAGTGCTTCTATGCCCATCATTTGATTTTTAAAGATACCAAACTTATTTACATATCATTTCAGTTTCCATTGGAGACTATAACTGTGTAATTCTACTATGTCCGCCAATCAAAATTTCTGGTCCTCTTCCTTTTCACTTCCTACTTCTATCTGTGATGAAGTGGAAATAACTATTATAAATTTCTTGTGGGGATAGTGTGAAGGCAAGAATGATATCCATCTTATTAAGTGGGATGATGTAACCAAGGTAAAGGATGAAGGTGGTATGTCTATAAAAAAAGTCAAAGACGTTTGTAAGGTTGCTATGATCTTAAATATCTGGATAGTAGCTTCAAAGAAAGGTAGTCTATGGATCAAATTGATCCATGAGAAATACCTTCTTAAGGATTCTATCTAAAATATTGATATCTATGGTCAACTTTCTTGGTATTTAATTCAGATGATCATACATCTGAATTTAAAATCCTATTACGAAAGATTGCTAGAAACAACATCTCAGTGATGAACAACCTAAAAAAAGAGGGTTTTTCTATACTTCTATATGTTTGCTGTGTAGAAGTTCTAATGAATTTATCATTCATTTATTCTTTAATTACCATGTAGCTGATTTCATCGGGGTAAGGCTGTTGAGTGTAAACTCACTGATAGGATTCCCCTGTCATGAAGATTGGACTCATGATATAAAATATTTGAGGTATACTGTCTTGTCTAAGATCAGGTTGTTGTTGCCTAAGGGAGATGCTGGGTCTACTTTCTGAATCCTTTTGGTGATCTTGTGATATGAAGTGATGTCTTGATGATCTATTTTCTTGAAGATTTTGTGATTGGATTGTCTGTTGGCCCTGTTATATAGTCTCTCTATATGGGATGGATGGGTACCTATGCTACTGTAGTTCTTGAAGGAGTTTTCTTGTTCTTTTGAAGCTCAACTTTGGGGATGCATATGAAGAATGTTTAGTGATCAACAAAAGTTTCTTCTGCCTCTTTTTTTGCTTCTTGTATATTGATAGACTTCATGCATGTCTTCTCCCTTCCCTCCCCTTTTCTCTTTTTCCTTTTCATGTTGTATATTCGACCCCCTTTTGTTGCAATTGTTGCAAAAAAATCAGTCCTTTTATACTACTGTTTCTTTGATTTTTTTCTATTTCCTATTGTGTCTCCTATTCTAGCTTCTTTTCTTTTCTTTTTTTGCAATTTCTCCTTCATTTCCTGTTCCTGCTATTGCATCTAAATTTTTGTTACTTCTATGTCCCCTCTTATTGCTATTTCCTTGTTACTCATATCAGAAATTCAGATTCTTACTCAAACCTAGACTACTAGTACCACTTCTATTTGCAAGTTTTCTTCTACTTTTTCTTACTTATTCTTGCTCCTACATGACTACATCTCAAACAGCTGTTGCTGTTTGCATGTATTTGTTAAAGCTTCCTGATCTCTTCTGATATTTTCCTAACAGCTGTTTCCTAACATCTCAAACAGCTGTTCTTAACTTATTATATATTTTCCTTCATGTAGATGGATTTTCTAATAGATCGGAGTTGGATGTATATTGGGAACAGAGTGCGAAGTGATGTATTCAAGGCAGGGTTACGAAAGTTCATGGAGTTTGCTCTTATCCATCATAGACCAACTAGACAGGGGAAATCAATATGTCCTTGCAAGGTATGTTTGAACAGATACCTTAAAACAGAGGAGGAGGTATTCTCACATGTACTACAAAAAGGATTTGTGCATATCTATGATGTTTGGACATTTCATGGGGATGTGATTGGTAGGAGCAATCCTGTTGTGGCACCAAACATGCCTAGCACCGACAATATGCATCAGATGCTGGAGGATTTGTTTGGTATGGGTGACACAACAAATGACCACTCTACTGAAGCTACAGAGGAACCTACAAATGTAGATGCACAAAGATTTTACAAGCTACTAAAAGAGGCGGATCAACCACTCTATAGAGGTTGCACAAGTCATTCTAAGCTATCGTATTTGGTTGCCTTGCTATTTCTGAAGGAGGAATCTGGATGGTCCAACGATTCTTTCACAAAGTTGTTACAGTTGATTATTTCAGGATTTCCAGAAGAAAATTGTCTATTCCCGGAGACTTACTATGAAGCAAATGCGATCGTGAAGGATTTACGACTTGATCATTCTCCTATAGACGTATGTACAAATAATTGCATGCTTTTTCGCAAAGATGCAGCTTCAAAAGAAAATTGTGATACTTGTGGTGCTTCAAGATGGAATGAAAAGCAATACAAAACAAAGGGAAAGAAGGTAGCTGCTAAGTTCATGTATCACTTCCCTTTGATACCTCGGTTAGAGAGGCTCTATATGTCTTCATCTATTACTAAATATATGATTTGGCCATCAGAAGTAAAAGGCAAGGATGGTCATATTCATCATCCTTCAGACACACCAGAATGGTTGTCTATTGATGCCAGGTATCCAGACTTTGCTGCTGAACCACGCAATATTAGATTGGCATTAGCAACAGATGGATTTAATGCATTTGGCAATATGAGTGCATCACATAGCATCTGGCCTGTGTTGGTGACACCTCTCAATCTTCCGCCTTGGCTTCTTATGAAAGAACAATTTATTATGATGTCCCTATTAATCCCAGGTCCACATATGGTTGGCAATGACCTTGATGTATACTTGGAGCCATTAATTGAGGAGTTGCAACTACTTTGGGAGCTGGGAGTCAAAGTTTATGATGCATATAGCAAAAAGAACTTCACTATGTGGGCAATGATTTTATGGACCATTAACGATTTCCCAGCATATGGTGACTTATCTGGTTAGAGCACTAAAGGTAAGAAAAATTTGGGATGTCCTTGTTGTAATGTGGAGACTGTATCAAAATGGTTACAGTATGGGAAAAAGCAATGCTATGGTTTCCATCGACGTTTTCTTCCAATGAATCATCCATATAGACGTGATAGGAAAAATTTGATGGTGAAAAAGATTTTCGACTTCCACCTAAGCCACTATCTGGAGAAGATATACTGAGGCAATTTGATGGATATGAAAATATCACATTTGGAAAAATGAATAAGCGCAAGAGGCTTGGAGATCAAATTCAACCATTACCTCCTGGTTGGAATAAGATAAGCATCTTTTTTCAGCTACCTTATTGGAAGTATTTATCTGTTAGACACAATCTGGATGTGATGCACATAGAAAAGAATGTGTGCGAGAATATTTTAAACACATTATTGGGTGATTCTAAGAAAAGTAAAGACAACTTACAAGCTCGTTAAGATATGAAGAAAATGCGCATTCGAAGAGATTTATGGCCAGTAGATGCAGGTGACCGCTATTACTTGCCTCCAGCATCTTACACCATTACTAATGCGTAGAAAGATAAGTTCCTATCTGTGATAGAAAAGTTGAAAGTTCATGATGGCTATTCTTCTAACATATCTAGGTGTGTTAGCAAATCTGATAGAAAACTTGTTGGGCTGAAAAATCATGATTGCCATGTTCTTATGCATCAACTTCTACCTGTTGCCTTGAGACATTGCATAAGCTTAGATGTGTACAAGCCTATTGCTAATTTGTGCTCATTTTTCAACAAGCTTTGCTCTAACATTATTGATGTGGAGGAATTCAAAGAATTGGAACAAGAAATTGCTGTCACTCTTTGCCAGTTGGAGAGAATCTTCCCTCCTTCTTTCTTCACCATCATGATGCATTTGCCCATTCATTTAGCTTATGAAGCCAGGCAAGCCGGATCTGTCCGAACTAGGTGGATGTACCCAATAGAGAGATACTTGAAGAAATTGAAGAAGTATGTAAGAAACAAAGCTAAACCGGCTGGTTGTATTTCTAGTGGCTATTTAGCTTAAGAAAGTTTGACATTTTGTGCTAGGTACTTGCATAATTTTGAGACAAAACTGAACCGCACTCCTCATAATGTTGATGGATCTCCAATTAGAGTTGGAGTGTCAAGAAATTTCGACATCCACACTTTGGAACAAGCCCATCGTTATGTCCTTTTCAATAAAGAGGAATTGGATGTTTATAGAAGGTAAGATTTAATTACGTCCTAAAATTCTTGTTGATATTTGTATATTTGTTGTACATTAATTTAGACACTTCTTATAAAGCAGTGAACACATGTGTATTCTTCAAGATATGGAACCCAACATTGCCCCACGGACCCTAGAAACAAAACATGCAAAGGAGTTTTCTAAGTGGTTGAAAGAGCATGTAAGTCTCAAACATAAATATTGTTGTCACTCTTAATGTTCAAGTTAGTGTAGATTACATTAATGTTTTACTTTATTATGAAGGTAATGCAAATGCGAGAGATTAGGCTGAACAGTATTAGCGATGATTTGAGATGGTTATCCCAAGGCCCTTGTGCTGAGGGAATGTCTTATGAAGGATTTTCGGTCAATGGATATCATTTCCGTTCAAAGCACATTGAAAGTACATGTACTACACAAAATAGTGGAGTCTATTTGTGTGCTGACACTTCAAGTTATTCAAGTGGTAGAGATAGAAATCCTATAAATGTTGAAGTCACGTACTATGGCTACTTAGAGGAGGTTATTGAGCTAACTTATGGTCCAAGAATCAAAGTTCCGTTGTTCAGATGTTCTTGGTATGATGAAAGCACTTCTAACGGGTTGCGAATTGATGAATATGGGTTCACACAAATCAACACTTCAAGGATAAAAAAAAGGAGGAACCATTTATCCTGGCTTCTCAAGCATTGCAATGCTTTTATGTGAAGGATCCTAATGCTGATGATTGGTGCACGGTGCTAAAGCATCCTCCTAAAGATTATTCTGAAGTACCTCTTATTGAGAATTGTTTGACTAGTTTACAATCTGAAGCTATTGATGGTGGTGTAACTAGTGATGTGTCTTGGACGAGGAGTGACACCGAGGGATCTTTTGTTGATAGAACTAAAAGAAAAGAATGATGGGGCTAATGTTTAGTTCATTAATCTGTCTATTTTCATCACATGTAACTAGTGATGTGTCTTGGACGAGGAGTGACACCGAGGGATATTTTGTTTGCAAGTCTAGAATAATTTACTTGGGGAATATGTTCTATTGCATTTTTTTGGCAAACTGTTACTATATGGCATTTTCTTTGCAATTTATTTAGTCTTGTTTCATATACCAGCAAGTAGGACATCATTATTCTTTTTTGGGATATGAAACCAAGGTACTCTACAAGTTATATGCTTTTCAAATGCTGAATATTCATATGTTGGTGTCTCATATTCTCCGCAATTTATTTGTTTTTCAAATGTAGCTACTACTTTTGTTACTGACATTTCTGCACTACTAATCTAATTTTTTTTCTTATCAGTTGAAGGATGGCAGGAAGAAGAATCACTAGATCTTGTTGTAACAACACACAGGAGTTGCAACCTATTGTTGTCCCTCCATCCACAATTGCAGAAAATTGTGAGGATGAACCTACTCTACTGTCCAACAATATTGAAAATGATGTAACAATTGAAGAAAATGTTGAGGATGAACAGGAGAATAGGAAGTATGGACGTGGTCCTGCAAGTGAGCAAAGCCTACTTCCTAAGCAAGGGCAGCCACGTCACAAGGTCCAATGGGATTATAAAGGATATGCTATTGGGGAGAATGGTGCCAAATTGAATCGTTATTGTCATATGCTAGCAAGGAAACCACACATATGGCATCTAGACTTGAAGTGGAACGAACAACCAGAACAAGCTTTTGCAGATAGAAAATCAATTATTGAGGTAATCTTTTTCATAAAAAGACCAACAAATTGTATGATTGTTATATCTAAAGTAATATTTTCTATGTTTTTGTAGAAATACTTCGATTTAGGCAGTCACCCTAATGCATGGAATCACATTGATGAACACATTAGCAAAGGGATATCAGTGTGGATGGCACGTGTAAAGAAAGATTACTATGAAAAGTACAAGATTGAACCAGAATTGATGATGAAGAAAGTTGAGAAAAATACTTCCATAGATATGGACAAGTTTAAAAATCTTGTTAAAGAATGGGGAACCGAGAAGTCTAAGGTACAATGGCTTCATATAACTTTTTTTTAGATCAGTAAGCGCGTTTCTCTTTCATTACTCAAAAAATTTACAAAGGGGAGCAAAGCTCAATACATCTATAAAGATAGATATCAAAAGTCAAAAAGAAGGATGCAATTTATCTATGCAAACTTCTATAATCAGTATTTATGCAATGCCACACACTGTTTGGTCTCCTACTGTCTTAAAAAACACATCTGTTTCTATGTATCCATATGTGATAAATGATAAGAGTAGCAAGAAGAGCTTCATTTCTATTCTTTAGCAGGTGTACTTCCCGTATATCTCCTGGTACAAAGGATAACAGGGGCGTAGCTCTGCTCCATATTTCTGCTGCGAACTCACATCTCCACAGGATGTGGTCATTTGTTTCCCCTTCTTTGCAACACAAGCTACATCTTGATGCTAGGTTAACACCAATTTTCTACATATAGTCTTCTGTAACCAGCCTGACGTGCATAGCTTTCCAACAGCAAAGTATTGCTCTTTAAGGTGCTCTACTCTTCCACAGCCACTTGGTCCAAGGCAAGACCTCATGTTTAGACCTGCAGACCTCCCAAGCGTCTTTTAGAGTGATAGTTTTTAGTTTCCCGAGCATGCAGATATCATCTCCACTTCCCAGCTCAACGCTGCTGCAGATTTTTTGAATCTGCTCAATTCCTTTGATCTCAGGGAGCTTCCACACTCCACTCACGATAATATCAGATAGCTTGCTATTAGGCCCAAGATAATGTCAGCTACTGGCTTTCTTATATTGAGGATGGTTTCATATAACTTGCATGTATACCTATCTACTTTTTCAAATTATATGTTTCTTATGGTTTAGAAAATTTCCGAGATCAACAAGGCAAACAGAGCAAAAAAAGTGATGGATCATACCACAGGATCAAAGCCATGGAGTTGTTATCGGGAAGAAATGGTATTAATAATGGACACTTGTCTTTCTTAGTAGGAGTTTAACATATAACATGGACAATTATTATGTTATCTATCATGTGTAGGTCAGTGAAGATCAACCCGTTGTGCCTCTTAACAAATTTTTGGAAAAAGTTTACGACAAAAGCCCACAAGTGGTTAGAAAATGGATATTTGCTTTCCTATGATGTATACAAAGCTACATATGCTTAGATATCTCAATTTAAGCTTTCCTTTTATGATGCTTTCTAATTACAGCTTGAAATCTCTAATATCGTGGAAAACCAAGTAGCAAATGAAGAAGAAATAGATCCTAGAAGTGTTGATAATCTAACACGTGCTGCTTATTTGCAAGTTTTAAATCCTTCGAAAAAGGCTGGGATCTGAGGTGTTGGAATTGGGCACAAAGAGATAGGACATAGGGGAAAAGTTGCCCGTATAAGATATGAAATGCTTCTTGAGGAAAGCAATGCAAAGGATGTATGTTGGATTATAACTAAACTTGAACTATTAGTTACAACTAGTCTATTAGATCGATGTTTGTAATTTGTTTTCTATTTCAGGATAAACTTAAGGAACTTGAAGAAACAGTAAATGGATTGAAGAACTCCGTCTCCCAATTAATGACTTGGTATAATCAATCACAGGTAACTCAGATTCACTTGTCTATGTCAATGTAATATATAATTTTTTTTGACATTGTTGATATATTTGTTATAGGATGGCGGTATTAATGTTGATTGTGCTGTTGAATACCCCAATCAGAATACTTCAGGTGTCTTACACATGCAAAGTGGCACAAATAAGTCGGATGTGGGTTCTTTTCACATACAAGACAATACAAGTAATGGTGCAGATGTAGGCATGTTTCCCAGGCAAAATAATTCAAGCGGGGATGGCTTAGGAAGACTTTCTAGATAGATCAATTCAAGCAATTCAAGGGAGACTGGAGTAGGCATGCTTTCCATACAAGGCAATTCAAGGGAGAATGGAGTAGGCAGGCTTTCCATACAAGGCAATGGACATCCACTAAGATTTCAACCACAGGTACCTCATAACAGCTATGGATTATTTTCAATATTCATACACATAAGAATATTAACATGTACACTTTATTAAAGGTTGCAGTTGAAAGTTGGTGCCCTTCTTCTGGTCATAATCGACAAAGTCATCCTCAAATGCAGAACACACCAAGCACATCTTCATCGGTGTCTTTCACACCAAGAACTCAGTGTTTAAATCAGGTATTCAATACGTGCTTGATTAAACTTCTAGTGATCTGAATGACATGATTTTAAAAAAACTGAAGGCTTTACATTTTTCATGTGTTTAAGATATATTCAATATTGTATATGTTTTTCCTACCTGTGACATATTTGAATTTGTCACAAGACATCTAGAGTTTTAGATTTTTAAGTTTTTAGTTGTTTTGTGTGAATGGACTTTATAGAGTTCAAATTTTATGTTTATGTTTTTATAGAGTTCTGTTGTACAATTCATGTTTACAACCAATGTTGGTTATGTCATTTCCAATTAGTAGGGTATTAATACTTGAATTTGTCACTGAATTAAATCTGCATTAGTAGGGTATTAACATAACCAGTGTTGGTTATGTTGTTTTCTATCTCGCATGAGTTCAAGCATCAATTTGTGTAGCAACTGGATTGAAGCAAAGTGCTTTCTTCAGCTCGTTTGATTCAGATGAAAATGGGAGAATATTACTACTTTCAAATGACATACTAGTATCTAGGATGACTTTAGTTTGGAATTTCACGAATATCCTTACTACTAAATCTTAAGCCATCCTATCATCTTGATCTTTCTTTGTCTTGCGAAAAGTAGCTCAAAAAAATATATTCTGATGGATTTTTAAAATGATTTCTAAAACATAGGCATGTTGATAATGCTATCTACAAGTTGCATGTTTCATTACTATTAAAATGATTTAGGTATATTCTGGCAGGTCAGCCAATTTTCAGTGTAATAGATCATTGTGATCTTCTTGATCAATATGTTGGCTTGCTAAACGAGTTCAAGAACGACATATTCTGAGGGATATTTATATGAGCTCTAAATCTTAGGCGTGTTGATTATGTTATCTACAAGCTGCATCATTCTTTACAATTAGAATGGTATAGGGACATTCATCTCCAGACCTTTTAGTTGCATACTGTTTTTCTATTGGATGGCATGTTTTTCACTGGAAACGACCATCAGTAATTTATTAATTCAATTTTATCCGGCACCAGGTTTATTCAATGATCATGAAAGGTTTTATTTTTTCTTACGATGGCTGGTTCTGTTCTGTTTTTATGCTGTCTTGAAGCTGCTGTTGACCTCTTTCCTAATTGTTTGTTGCTGGTTCAGATCTGGGCTGGAATGGCAGGGATCTATAGTTGGTTCTTGTTTCTTTTGTTCCTTTGGTTTCTGGCTGCCTGGCATTGGTGGCTATGCTCTCTTTACTTTGTGTAGTCTTGAGTGCTGCTGGTTGTTGACGGCTGGGCAGGGTAGGTGCTTCCATTGTGATTCTTTCGAAGTGTTGATGATCTACAGTATATGTTGGTTGGCTTGTTCTGCTGTTTTGTGCCTGAGTTGTTGGCTCTACTGTGTTGGTCGAGTCCTTTGATGGTGGCTGATGTGTTGGTTGATCCTCTGTGCTCCCCTCTTACTTTTATAGAGATGGTCGAGTCTGGTTGTGTGGTCCGGTAGCCTGCTGAGGCAGTTGTTCACTTACATTTATCTCTACTTCGCACTCACTCTGATTCCTTTTGGTATTTATATTGATAGGGTGGAATTACTTTTAATGATGGATTTTGACGGACAATGCACCTTGGAGTAGACCAAAACCGAAATATAAGGGTAAGCTGTTTGTTGTACTATGATTTATGTATAAACTTTAAATTCTATTAATATAATGATTTGTCATTTTTAGGAGAAGAATATTCAAGTACCTAACCATATGAGGCATGGCATTGATGAAGAGCACCACACCATTTGAAGGAATATGGATACATTATAGATCTTAAGAGTTTCTAGCATGATATGTTCATTGTCATCAATCTCAAAATTTTGAACCATATGTACTCTTTATTTATACAAACGTTGAGCACGCAATGTATGGATAATATTTTGCTTCAATAACAAAATTTGGTTTGAGCCAAAGAGATGGCACCCAGATGGTAAAAGTATTGATGTAAGACCGAGAGGTCTCAGGTTCAAAACCCCCCGGCCACGGGATGAATGAATGGCCAATTTAAAAAAAAAATTGGTTTGAGGTGATTTAACATTTTTATGTGTCATTTTGGTGTTGAATCTTCTTAAGATGTCATGTGAATTAGTATAAAATTTTTGCTTGAGGTTATGTATACAAAGTTTTCATTTAAAATGTGATATTCACTATAGTAACAATTAATTATCATTTAATAAATCATTCAATAATCAATAACAAAATCATTTACAGTAGTCCCTCATAAATATATTGATGAAGGTCCAGATTGACCATCAAAATTGCATTGATGACGAACACATAGCCCCTCAAAAATAATATTAGTGAAGGCATTATCCTTCAAAAATATATTCTCCAGGACCATCAAGTCCCTCAAAAATGTATTTATGAGAACTAAATAGTCCCTCAAAAATGTATTTATGAAGGCTAAATAGTCCCTCAAAAATGTATTTATGAAGGCTAAATAGTCCCTCAATATAACATTCTTGAGGGTCAGTTGGTCCGTGACAATTGTATTCGTGAGGGCCACTGGTATTTGTAACGTGAGTTCTCTTCACGGACCATTTGTGAGGGCCAGACCCACAACCGTCCCTATTTCTGAGGGCCTATAGAGAGGGGTTTGTGACAGGACTCTCCCGTGAATAATGGCCCAATTTTTTGTAGTGGCTAGAACTAGTCTAGCGGGTTATCACGATTTAAAACAAAACAAAGAAAAGAAAAGAAAAGAAAATAAAACAGAGTTCGTGGTTCTACTAATCAGAGAAAGAGAGCTCCTGGCTATGTAACCACAAATAGGGCAGTCTATGCACTCATTCTCAGGTGTAGACAACCCTTGAACACCCAAGCAAGCATCTAGTATGCATAGTGGCATCTGTCCTGTGGGTCGTCCCACTCGCTCTCGTGATGCGTGACTAAAACCATCAGTGATATCTCATTGACCCTCTCTCAAGGAATGACATATGAACACCTTAGAATATACTAAGTTCCCTTTCAGGTCTTGGGATATTCCAGGATGTTAGGAACATAATACCTTGGATTTTCCTCATCACGGGTTCGGATCCAAACTATCGTCTCTTAGCTATCTCTACAATAGGTCATTCGATAATGCAAAAATAGCAATTCAAGCGAGTAAGAGATCAACCAAACCAGCAATCATAGCTAGAAAGAGAAAATAGAACATGCAACATACTAGACCTGATATGAATCTACTTGCTTAAGGCAAAAGTACATAAACTTGCCCAGATCGGGCTACATAGCCAAGAAGGAGCTAGCTAGCCATAGACAAGCATGGTCAGCACCAAACAAAGATGGATGAACATTGTTTGTACAAGAAATCAAGGAACACAACATAAGAAAGGAGAAGAAGAAGCGAAGTATCCTGTGAAGGAGAGGTGGTTCTCGCTCTTTTGCATCCGCATAGACTAGATCTTATCTTTTGGTCCTCTTCCTTGATCAAATCTAGACTCCTTAGTTCTCTCTCTCTCTAGATTTGGGCCAAACAACAGTGTGGATGCGTTGGTAGATGTGGATGAACAGATGGATGAACCAGGTCTATAGTTTCCACCTCAGATCTGGTTACATGGATGGATGGATGGATGGTAGTGGACGGTGGCCGTCAGATCTTGATTTCCACTATAGATCCTAAGCAAGTGGAGGGTGGATGGATGGACGTGGAGAATGGAGCTGTTGAATGGTTGTGAATCAGTCCAATTCTCTTCTAGGTAAGGCCTTCGAGTCTACAACCTTCCATGACTGCAGCCTTGGAGTCTTCGACCTTGGAGGAGAGGGTGGTGGTGGCTGAACCTAATCTGTATGTAGTAGATGGACGGATCTCTCCTTCAGCTGCTCGGTGGTGCTAGGGCAAGATGTGCTTCCGCGAGCCACCCCACTGTGGAGCGAGTGGTGGTCCTTTTATACCCGCTAGGGTTGAGGGATCATGTGGATGGGGGAAGGTCGTGGTCCTGTGTGAGGGAGGAGTAGGTCGTGGTGAGGATCACGGATATGTGTCCGCGGTTTTGAGGAGGTCGCAATAAAGATCACGGGTGAGATGGCGATGTGGTCGTGGTCTTCTGGCTGCACTCGGTCACAGTTAGTTGCAGGAGGGGTCGCAGACTGTTGTAGTGGTGAAGAAGCACTACAGTTTAGGGGAAGAGGTCACTACTCTATGTGAGGTGTGGCGTCGGGATGAATCTTGATCACAACTACGATAGTGCACACCAGAGTCGCGGCGGGAGCTGTTGGCGAGTCGGAGGAGACCAGAGTGAGTCACAGGTGAAGCAGTTGTGAGCGACGCTGCTCTGCTGATTGCGGTGAAGGTGGCTGATTGGAGGTATCACGGGCAGACGTCCAGGTCACAGTAAAGATCATGGTCATGATTAAAATCACGGTCGTGATCAAGATTGTGGCCAGAAGTCGAGGGTGCCACGGTCGCAGTGGTGAGGTGAGTCGGAGGCACTGATCACGATTGATGGAGAGGTCGCTGCGGGTGGAAAAGGGAGCAGGAGGCGATGGCAGAGAGAATAGTGGTGAATGGTCGATTGTAAAGAGCGGCATAGTGATGGTTTGGAGAAGAGTGCAGAGGGTAGTAGAAGATCGCGGGCAAGCGGGAAGTGGTGGTCGCGATAACAACTGTGGTCACGACAAAGATCGCGTGCATGATTGTTGGTAACAAGGCAGGAGTCGCAATCTTAGGAGGAAGAGAATCATGGGCATAACAAGGCCATGATCGCGGTAAAGATTGCAGGAAAAACAAAGCCACGATCATGGCAAAGATCCTGGGCAGAACAAAACAACAATTGCGTAAACATCGCGGGCGCGATGTAGGGTTGGCTAGGGGAAGAGAAAGGGTTGGGCACTGCAGCTGCGCATTAATATAAAAGGGCTGACCCCACTGGATTTGGGCCCAAATAGAACTATATATCAAGAATAAAACCAATAAAAATCGAGATAAAGTCAATTAAGCTAGGTCATGATGTATGATGTGAATTAGGCAATATAAGCAAGTAATTAGAGCTAAATTGGGCCCATGAATATGTGTTCATTGTAACATCACTGACCTGGGTTATGAAGTAACCCTAGGAGTTTTGCATAATGAGAGTAATTATATGTATGATCTTATCTTTTGAAAAGAAACTAAGGCTCAAGAGGATCTTATATTACAATTTTGGTCCTTTTTGAATATTGTTGAAATCAATATTTTACCTGTCTTGGACTAAAGTGCAAATCACCCTAATTGAGGGGTTTATTTGCAAATTGTGCATGATAATATGTTTCTCATGTGTTGAAGCATCATGAGAGTGAAGATGATGCAGAGGTATGGCTTGTGATAGCCTGAATTCTAAGAAAGAGCTGATAAAGCAATGTTTGTGCATGAAAACTTGGTTTTGGTGTAATGTGCAATTTACCCAAAACCTAGGGTGCAATATGTAAATTACCACCTCAAAAAGGTCCCTAATATTTCTTGGCATCATGTGAATCAAAGAAAATGACAGGGGTGCCTCATTTGAATTAAGATGAAGGAGAGAGAATCTTGATATTAAAATAATCAAGATTTCAGCATAATGGAGGTATTAATGCAAAAATAAATAAAATAATTGAAGGGCCTTCAACCAAAATTTAAATGGTGGAATTCAGATGTATGAGTGGACGTCCTTGAGCTTTGCAAGGACCGAAAATATCTTAAGGAGGTGAAATTCCACTCACCTTATTATAAGGAAAATAATTTCCACTCAAAAAGATATATTAATATTATAATGGATTAAGGTGCTTAATTTCTTTTCCATTAATCTATGGATAATGGAAGGGAGTTCGGTGGGTTTGAGTTGCCTTTGTATGCAAGCAAATCAAAAAGGAAGAGGTGGTACCATTTTTGGAATTAATTGATTTTTAATAAAACTTTTTCTCTTTCATCAATTTTCTTATAAAAGAGCCTTTTTCCACCCACCTAAGGATATTTTTCGATTCCTTTCTTTCCCTTGCTTGCAAAATCGACCACGAGAGCTAAGAACATCATATAGCACGTCCCTAACCTGTTGGTAAGCCTTTGACCTTCGATTCTTCTTGATTTCATGGTGAAAATCATAAAACAATACATGATTTCTTCATTTCTTCACTCCATCTTCAACCCTTGCCGATCCTTTCACTCCAAGAGCTTGAGAAATGACATTATGATGTTTCTAGAGCTTCAACCACCATTGGATCCATGAATCTTGGAGCTTGGGATCAGATTTGAAGGCAGGTTATATAACTTTAACCCTTAATCTTTGTCATTGAATTCGATTTCAACTTGCAATTGATTTAATTGTCATTATTGCAATAACCTTGCTTGGTTGATGGAGTTGCCATGAAAAAATGGCAGTAGTTTCGTGGGTTTAAAGGTTGAAGATGACAACATGTTCATAAGCACACACCTTAATCAAGAAGCAAAAGCAAACGGTCTTGGACCTTTGGTCCAAACGGGTTCACCAAACCGTTTGGTAAAGTTGGACTCCAAACCGCATGGTTGATTTGACCGTTTGTCTTTGTTGACCATTTGAGGTCTGAAACTAATTAAAGGTTGGATGATGATCTAATGGAATTAATTGGTTGATCGAATATGTACACGACCCTTCAAGTGGAAACCCTAATAGAATTGATTGGAGAAACCCTTGATTGGTCCTAATGACTTCAAGACTTTTTGGGGCAAACGGTCTTGAGACCGTTTGGGACCAAACGGTTTCAAAACCGTTTGATGGATTGAAGGTTGATTCTTGACCCATAGATGATGATCTAATGGTTTAGAGTGATGAACCCTTCAATTGAATAATTAATGATCAATTCAATGGTGCAATTGGAAATCGATTTGATGGAGAAATGACCTAGTGAACCCTTGCAGTTTTGGGACTGATTTGGCCCAAACGGTCTTGAGACCATTTGAGACCAACTGGTCTTGAAACCGTTTGGGGGAAAACGGTTTCAAAACCATTTGGGATCAAATGATTTCAAAACCGTTTGAGGTTGAAACTTCAAAACCGCATAGAGGTTGTTAGTGGTTCAATCATTTGGATATTGAAGGCAATGATGGTTCCAATTATCTAATGATAGTTAGTAATGTTAATCAATAAAGGTACGAAGGTTGAAACCCTAATGGTACCTATGTGATTAATGCCAATTAACAATAGAACCCTAGTTATTATAAGATCAATGACTTGGTACACTATGGTTACATGATTAAAGGGTTGATATAACCTAATTGAGTTGAGAGAATGATAATATGAAATTGATACATGAGTGTGATTCATGTGGTGATTTAGGTTATAATCCTTAAGTGAAGAGATCATGAAACCCTAATCATGAACCCAAAACCCTGATTGACAAGGTTGATGGACCTTAATCCTAATCCAGGGCAATTTATAATTGAAGCCCTAATCCAAGGAATGGATGTAGTCCAAATTCAAGGTGATGATGTGTATGGACCTAATTAAGAGTAATGTAATCCAAAACCCTAATTATGGGTAATCAAACATGAAACCCTAATTGGGATGAATAGTAAACCCTAATTATGGGTAATGGAACATGAAACCCTAATTAGGATGAATAGTAAACCCTAATTATGGGTAATGGAACATGAAACCCTAATTGGGATGAATAGTAAACCCTAATTGTGGATTATTGGATGTAAATCCTTTTCTAAGGTGAAAATTATGTGAAACCCTTATTAAAGATGGTTTCATGAGAAACCCTGATGTTTGATGTTCTGTGGAGCTCAATCCAGGGTAATGCTATGTATTTCCTAATGAACCTTAATCTTGGGCAATATGGTGATAAACCATATCCTTGATGTGATAATGGGAGGATTATCCTTAAGTGACATGAAGTGGGAAACCCTAGCCCTGGCAAGGGAATAGTGATGTTACCCATGAATAGTGAATTCATATATGTTGAATATGGTTCTGATATGCAATTGGTATCACTGTATCATCTGTGTTAACAATGTAGGTATTTTGAAATGATGATCATGGCCAGGTATGTGCTATGATGTTTAATTCACTACGGTGATTGTACGTTGAGTGCTTTAATATACCTTGCAGCCTGGTAAGAGGTAAGAAGAGAGTTAATGGGCCTCAAGTACCATGTGTGATGCTTGTAATACCAAGTATCATGTTTGCCTTGGTCAACTGAACTGAAGGTGATGGTTACCTGGAAAAGTGGTAACAATGCTTAATGATGAATCAAGGGTTTAATTACCCAGTGCCATATGATTATGGTGATGAAATTGTGAAGGGATGAGAATTCCTAGCTTTGAAATAAGGGACTGAGTCCCCAATGCCTTTTTAAGATTGTTAAGTAATTGATGAAAATAGTACATGTTTCTCTATAGCATGGTCATGATAAGTTTTGTTTGAGAACTTGCCTGATGCTAAAAGAATATGAAAATATATTTAATTAATCAAAAGAAATCTATTCATGTAGTGCTCTGACCATAGATCCATCATCGTCAGTAGTTGGTGATGGTGAAAAACGTTTTCTATGGAATTCCTAGAATTCGCATATTTTGAATATGTGGGGGTAAATGGGAAAAAATATCCTTACGTTCGGGTGAAGAGATTGAGGGAAGATAAACACTAAACCTCTCAATCCTTCATGTGTCGGGATAGATGTATCATAAATCTCCCGATGGTTGGGATGGATGTACCATTAATCTCCCAATATTATTTTATGTCGGGTCGATGGAGATAAACATTAATGCTCTGGATTACTGATGATAGTGTAGTTGACGCTGTAACTCGATAGTGAAGTTCCAGTATACCCTGGAAAGCTATTTGAGCAGTCGACACAGTCCTGCTTGTAGTCCTGTGCTGACCAGGATTTGGGAGGTCATGGGAATCTGGCTCTTCCATTGACCTATTTATGGTACCAATTTTGATTCTAGAAATGGTCGGTTGGAGTATGAGCGGTATACCTCATCTCCTCAGAGCTTAAATCTATTTGTAAAATATAATCAGTCGTGTAGCATATTTGCATAAGATTGAAATACGAGAACCACTGGTTGATGATTATACTATTTAGCATGCCCTTGATATAGGAATATACTTATGTTCCTTTAATTCATATTGAATATGAGACATGCTGCCTAATCAAGTGATAGTTGTAATATTGCATAAGAATGTTGCTCTAGTTTGCATAGATGTTGATTCATCTGTTATTGATTTATATTATCCCACTGTTCAGTTTATTTTTATTAAATTGCAATGACAATGTTTAGGCGGAGAGTTATATCTCCCGGTGGGGCAATTTTTATAATTGCCTCACCCCCGTGGGATCTAATGTTTTTAGGTAGACGCAGACATCAAGGCAGAAACTCTTCTGTAGGAGAAGAGCAGCAGCAGCAGACACAGGGACAACAGTGATCCAACAGGTGGAGACATTGGCTGTCTAGTTTTGTATAGATAGTCCTATAGTCGTCTCTGTACTCTCAGGTCCTAGGAGTTAGTTTTTTGATACTTTGATATGAGATTTTGTGCATGTATGCCTTAAGGTGCACTGATGCATGTAATGTATATATATGAACCAAGATGTAATGTTTTACATGTATGCCTCAAGGTGCACTGATGCATGTAATGTATATATATGAACCAAGATGTAATGTTTTACTTTGGTTCTAAATGAAAGAGTTTTCCTGAGAATGGATCTCTTGATAAATGGTTTTAATTTTTAGTGATTTTTAGTAATTCCATTGTTAATAATTCGCTTCCGCATTAGTTAATCTTATTTTATGAGTTGTATGCCATAAATCAGTGGTATCAGAGCTCTAAGTTCGTTGAGCCTACAAAGACATAGGATTAAGGTAGTTGAGTTTGTTCTAAGTGTCTTCCAGTTTATCTGATAGTGTCTTCTGCTCATATAGGAGAAGAAGAACTAAGGATGTCTGGATCACACGAAGAACATGCTGCTGAGAGAAGTATTGCTACACCGGGAAATGGTGCAAGAGACCAGGACAAGGAGGAACCTGTACCTGAATAGCCCCAGTTCAACCCAGCTGATATGGGGAACCCAACCTTCGAGGCTATGTTCGGGCAGTTTATGGCAACTATGACCCACATGACAGATAGAATGCCAGTACCTGCATCTAGGGCACCACCCCATGATGAAAGACATGGTGTCGGTAAGACTTTTGAAAGGCTTAAGAGGGTAGGAGCCTTGGAGTATGCTGGTACATCTGATCCAGCAGATGCCGATTTATGGTTGACTGGAGAAAACCTTCAGAATCCTCATGATTCCTGATGATGAGAGGGTTAGACATGTTGTATATCTCCTCAAAGGGAGTGCTGGCCACTGGTGGACCACTGAGGAGGGTAAAAGACCTAGAGTTGTGGTTGGATGGGATGAATTCAGGCGTGAATTCATCACTAGATACTTTCCCAAGACATATCTAGATGAGAAGATCTCTCAGTTTGAGAGGATTAAACAAGGACCTATGAACATTAGCGAGTATGAGGCTAGGTTCATGGAGTTGTTGCGGTTCTGTCCGCACATGGCATCTAATGATGAGGAGAAAATTCGACGGTTCGAGAAGGGGCTGAATGTTGAATTAACCACTCCAGTGTCTGCTCTGGAAAACCGGGAAAGATTTGCAACTTTCGTGGAGTCTGTAAGGCGCATAGAGATGTCTGTAATTGAGAAGTGACAGACCAAGAGTAAGAAGGAATACCCCCACTTTCAAGGGCAGAGTGCTGGGAGTTTCAAGAAACCGAGGTATTATGTGCCTACACCACCATCAAGGTTTAATACCCAGACACAGTGGACGTCAAGTAAGGGTAGAAATCGTAGTTTACCACCAAAGGGAGCTCACAGCTCAGCCTCAATGTCAGTAACAGGACCACCCAGACCACCAAGGGGGAATATAACATGTTATAGATGTGGAAAAGAAGGCCATGTGGTGAGAGACTGTCCTGAGAAAGTGAGGAGTGTGACCCAGCAACCGGGGCAGGGTCAGTTGGGCTCTTAGAGGAAATAGCCTGGAAGTGGTGCTAGAGGATGTGGATCAGCATCCCAAGCCAATTTTTTGACATCTAACAATCGAGCACAGGGTCAACAACAAGCAACAACTAGGTTCTATGCTATGAACCAGCCTGAAGCAGTAGTCAACCCTCGGGTTCTGACAGGTCAGATGGAACTGCTTTATTCAGATATGTCTTTATCTTGCTTCGTATGTGTTAATAGATCTGGGTGCTACACACTCTTTTATCACTCGAGAAGTGATTGATGACTGCAATATGGTTGTTTGTCATAGAATAGATAGCTTGTTTTAGAGACACCTTTAATGGGATCTGCAGCATTGCGGGAAGTGTGTTCTCCCTGCAATCTTTTCTTTTCTGATCACCGCATTCAAGTGGATCTTATACCACTTGAGATGCAGGGTTTTGATATAATCCTTGGGATGGACACCATAGAGAAGTAAAAGGTTGTCTTGGATTGTAGTTCCAAGCAAGCGATGTTCACAAATGATGGTGAAACATGGATCTTTCTGGGAGATAGAAAGATCCTTCCAACATGTCGTGTGTCATATATGGTAGCTGGGAGGATGATGAGACAAGGATGCCTTGCATTCTTAGCCCATGTGGTTGATACCACAATGGAAAGCCCTCATCCTTCTGAAGTTCATGTAGTCAGGGAATTTGAAGATGTATTTCCTGAAGAACTTCTGGTTGTTCCTCCACCTCAAGAGATAGATTTTGAGATAAATCTAGTTTCGGGCACGCAACATATACCACAAACACCGTATAGAATGGCGCCTGTTGAAATGGCAGAACTCAAGAAACAACTGCAAGAGTTGCTTGATAAGGGTTTTATCTGACCGAGCACTTCACCCTGGGGTGCTCCAGTCCTTTTTGTTAAGAAAAAGGATGGGTCGATGCGGTTATGCATTGACTATAGATTGTTAAATAAAGTAACTATAAAGAACAAGTATCCTCTACCAAGGATTGATGACTTGTTTGACCAGTTGCATGGTGCGACTGTCTTTTCTAAGATAGATCTGAGGTCAGGATATCATCAGTTGCGTATCAAGGAGGGTGACATACCTAAGTCTGCCTTTAGGACAAGGTATGGTCACTATGAGTTCATAGTTATGTCGTTTGGACTGAATAATGCACCAACTACATTTATGGAACTCATGAATAGAATCTTTCGACCTTTTCTGGATCAGTATGTTGTCGTCTTTATAGATGACATTTTGATCTACAGTAGAGATGCTCAGCAGCATGAGAAGCATCTTCGCCAAGCTCTGACTTTGCTAAGAAAACATAAGTTATATGCTATGTTTAGCAAATGTGAGTTCTGGTTCCCAGAAGTTTCTTTTCTCGGACACGTAATATCTACCTCAGGCATTCGTGTTGATCCAAAGAAAGTAGAATCTATCCTGCAATGGGAATAGCCAAAGACACTGACAGAGATAAGAAGTTTCCTAGGATTGGCTAGCTATTACAGAAGGTTCATTAAGAACTTCAATTCAATAGCCTTACCCCTGACCAAGTTGACAAGGAAGGAGATTCCTTTTGTCTGGAATGACAAGTGTCAACAATCTTTCCAGTTGTTGAAGGAAAGGTTAACATGTGCACCTGTGTTGGTGCTACCTGAGCAAGGAAAGGGGTATATAGTATTCTGTGATGCATATAAGAATGGCTTAGGATGTGTGCTAATGCAGGATAAGCAAGCGATTTCTTTTGCTTCTTGACAACTTAAGAAACACGAGGAGAATTATCCGATACACAATTTGGAATTAGCTGATGTGGTCCATGCCTTGAAGATCTGGAGACATTATCTCTATGGAGAAACATTCCAAATTTTCACAGACCATAAAAACCTAAAGTACATCTTTTCTTAGCATGAGCTAAATATGAGACAGCACCGCTGGATGGATTTAATCAAAGACTATGATTGTACAATTGATTATCATCGAGGGAAGGCTAATGTGGTTGCTGATGCACTAAGTAGAAAATCAACAACACCAGCCCTAGATAAAGCACAGCTAAACTCCTTAGTGTGCTCTAAGAGAGATATGTTTATCTCCTTGAGGCAAGACAATGTATAGCTTAAAGTGTCATTGTTAGCCAGGTTACTAGCTGAGATGCACATAAAACCAACTCTAAGACAACAGATTAAAGAAGCACATCAGACTGATTCTATGATTCAACAGATCAGGTCAGAGTATGGTAGCGAGAAGCGAGATGGCTTTCATGATTCTGATGATCAGGTAGTCTGTTATCATGATAGGATGGTGGTACCGGACATTGATAACTTAAGAAAGTTAGTCCTGGAGGAAGCTCATTCCTCAATGTATGCTATGCATCTAGGGAGCACCAAGATGTATCATAACTTAAAAGATATGTATTAGTGACCTGGATTGAAGAAGGATGTTGCTGAGTTTGTTATGCGGTGTCCGGTGTGTCAGCAGGTTAAAGCTAAACATCAAAAGCCCGTAGGAACAATGCAACCCCTGCCTATACCATAGTGGAAATGGGATCATGTAACTATGGACTTTGTGGTTGGTTTCCCTAGAATAGCCAAAAGTCATGATTCCATTTGGGTGATAGTTGATAGGTTGACAAAGACAACACATTTCTTACATGTCAAGACAACCTATACAACTGAGAAGCTTGCACAAATCTACATAGATGAGATAGTGCGTTTACATGGGGTCACAGTCACAATAGTTTCTGATAGAGGTCCTCAGTTTATGAGTCATTTTTGGGAACAACTTCATAAAGCTTTGGGCACTCAGCTGAGATTTAGTATAGCTTTTCATCCTTTGAGAGATGGGCAGTCTGAGAGGACGATACAAACCTTGGAGGACTTGCTTAGGGCATGTGTCCTTCAGTTTGTGGGGAGTTGGGATCTACATCTGAGCTTGAAAGAGTTTTCTTAAAATAACAGCTATCAGCAGAGTGTTAAGATGGCACCATATGAGGCTTTGTATGGTAGACGTAGTAGATCTCCCCTATGTTGGTATGAAACTGGTGAATATCAACTTTTAGGTCCTGAACTGGTTCAACAAACAACTGAGAAGATTAAGATCATACAACAATAGTTGAAAACAGCCCAGGATAGACAGAATTCCTATGATGACAAGCATCGTAGACCCTTGGAATTCCAAGTCGGAGATGGGGTGTACCTCAAGGTTTCACCTTGGAAAGGTATCCTGGGATTTGGAAAGAAAGGGAAGTTAGCTCCATGATTTATGGGGCCTTATCCGATCATTGAGAGGATGGGAAAGGTAGCCTATAAGCTGGAGTTACCACTTGAGTTGCATAGATTGCACCCAGTGTTTCATATATTTATGTTGAGAAAGTGTCATCCTGACACTGAGTTAGTTCTACAACCTATGGAGGTAGAACTAAATAATGACATATCTTATGTTGAAGGACCAGTGTTGATTCTTGACAGAAGAATCAAGAAGTTGAAAAAGAAATACATTAGTCTTGTAAAAGTCCTTTGGAATCACTGTGGCATTGAAGAAGCTACATGGGAACTAGAGGATGAGATGAGGAAGAAATATCCTACTCTTTTCTCTTAATGTTTTGTTGATGATTTCGGGGACAAAATCATTATAAGGGGTGGATAAACTTGTAACATCCCTGACCTGGGTTATGAAGTAACCCTAGGAGTTTTGCATAATGAGAGTAATTATATGTATGCTCTTATCTTTTGAAAAGTAATTAAGGTTCAAGAGGAACATATATTACAATTTTAGTCCTTTTTGAATATTGTTGAAATCAATATTTTGCCTGTCTTGGACTAAGGTGACAATTACCAAAATTGAGGGGTTTATTTGCAAATTATGAATGATAATATGTTTCTCATGTGTTGAAGCATCATGAGAGTGAATATGATGCAGAGGTATGGCTTGTGATAGCCTGAATTCTAAGAAAGAGCTGATAAAGTAATATTTGTGCATGAAAACCTGGTTTTGGTGTAATGTGCAATTTATCCAAAACCTAGGGTGCAATATGTAAATTACCACTTCAAAAAGGTCCCTAATGTTTCTTGGCATCATGTGAAGCAAATAAAATGAGAGGGGTGCCTCATTTGAATTAAGTTGAAGGAGAGAGAATCTTGATATTAAAATAATCAAGATTTAAGCATAATGGAGGTATTAATGCAAAAATAAATAAAAGAATTGAAGGGACTTCAACCAAAATTTAAATGGTGGAATTCAGATATATGAGTGACGTCCTTGAGCTTTGCAAGGACCAAAAATATCTTAAGGAGGTGAAATTCCACTCACCTTATTATAAGGAAAAGAATTTCCACTCAAAAAGATATATTAATATTATAATGGATTAAGGTGCTTAATTTCTTTTCCATTAATCATGGATAATGGAAGGGAGTTCGGTGGGTTTGAGTTGCCTTTGTATGCAAGCAAATCAAGGAGGAAGAGGTGGTAACATTTTTGGAATTAATTGATTTTTAATAAAACATTTTCTCTTTCATCAATTTTCTTATAAAAGAGCCTTTTTCAACCCACCTAAGGATCTTTTTCGATTCCTTTCTTTCCCTTGCTTGCAAAATCGACCAAGAGAGCTAAGAACATCAGGGAGCATGTCCCTAACCTGTTCGTAAGCCTTTGACCTTCGATTCTTCTTGATTTCATGGTGAAAATCATAAAACAATACATGATTTCTTCATTTCTTCACTCCGTCTTCAACCCTAGTCGATCCTTTCACTCCAAGAGCTTGAGAAACGACCTTGGGAGGTTGCTAGAGCTTCAACCACCATTGGAGCCGTGAATCTTGGAGCTTGGGATCAGATTTGAAGGCGGGTTATATAACTTTAACCCTTAATCTTTGTCATTGAATTTGATTTCTACTTGCAATTGATTTAATTATCATTATTGCAATATCCTTGCTTGGTTGATGGAGTTTCCATGAAAAAATGGCAGTAGTTCTGTGGGTTTAAAGCTTGAAGATGACAACCTGTTCATAAGCACACACCTTAATCAAGAAGCAATAGCAAACGGTCTTGGACCTTTGGTCCAAACGGTTTCACCAAACTGTTTGAGACCAAACTGTTTGCAAATCGTTTGGTAAAGTTGGACTCCAAATCGCATGGTTGAGTTGACCGTTTGTCTTAGTTGACCATTTGATGTCTAAACCTAATCAAAGGTTGGATGATGATCCAATGGACTTAATTGGTTGATCCAATATGTACAAGACCCTTTAAGTGGAAACCCTAATTGAATTGATTGGAGAAACCCTTGATTGGTCCTAATGATTTCAAGACTTTTTGGGGCAAACGGTCTTGAGACCGTTTGGGACAAAACCGTTTCAATACCGTTTGATGGATTAAAAGTTGATCCTTGACCCATGGATGATGATCTAATGGTTTAGAGTGATGAACCCTTCAATTGAATAATCAATGATCAATTCAATGGTGCAATTGGAAATCGATTTGATGGAGAAATGACCTAGTGAACCCTTGTAGTTTTGGGACTGATTTGGCCCTAAAGGTCTTGAGACCGTTTGAGACCAAACGGTCTTGAAACCGTTTGGGGGCAAACGGTTTCAAAATCGTTTGGGGTCAAAAAGTTTCAAAACCGTTTGGGGTTGAAACTTCAAAACCGCATAGAGGTTGTTAGTGGTTCAATCATTTGGTTATTGAAGGCAATGATGGCTCCAATTATCCAATGATGGTTAGTAATGTTAATCAATAAAGGTACAAAGGTTGAAACCCTAATGGTACCTATGTGATTAATGTCATTTAACAATAGAACCCTAGTTATTATAAGATCAATGACTTGGTACACTATGGTTACTTGATTAAAGTGTTGATATAACCTAATTGAGTTGAGAGAATGATAATATGAAATTGATACATGAGTATGATTCATGTGGTGATTTAGGTTATGATCCTTAAGTGAAGAGATCATGAAACCCAAATCATGAACCCAAAACCCTGATTGACAAGGTTGATGGACCTTAATCCTAATACAGGGCAATTTATAATTGAAACCCTAATCCAAGGAATGGATGTAGTCCAAATTCAGGGTTATGATGTGTATGGACCTAATTAAGAGTAATGTGATCCAAAGCCCTAATTATGGGTAATGTAACATGAAACCCTAATTGGGATGAATAGTAAACCCTAATTATGGGTAATGGAACATGAAACCCTAATTGGGATGAATAGTAAACCCTAATTATGGGTAATGGAACATGAAACTCTAATTGGGATGAATAGTAAATCCTAATTGTGGATTATTGGATGTAAATCCTTTTCTAAAGTGAAAATTATGTGAAACCCTAATTAAAGATGGTTTCATGAGAAACCCTAATGTTTGATGTTCTGTGAAGCTCAATCCAGGGTAATGCTATGTATTGCCTAATGAACCTTAATCTTGGGCAATATGGTGATAAACCATATCCTTGATGTGATAATGGGAGTATTATCCTTAAGTGACATGAAGTGGGAAACCCTAACCCTGGCAAGGGAATAGTGATGTTACCCATGAATAGTGAATTCATATCTGTTGAATATGGTTCTGATATGCAATTGGTATCACTGTATCATCTGTGCTAACAATGCAGGTATTTTGAAATGATGATCTTGGCCAGGTATGAGCTATGATGTTTAATTCACTATGGTGATTGTACCTTGAGTGCTTTAATATACCTTACTTCCTGGTAAGAGGTAACAAGAGAGTTAATGGGCCTCAAGTACCATGTGTGATGCTTGTAATAGCAAGTATCATGTTTGCCTTGGTCAACTAAACTGAAGGTGATGGTTACCTGGAAAAGTGGTAACAATGCTTAATGATGAATCAAGGGTTTAATTACCCAGTGCCATATGATTATGGTGATGAAATTGTGAAGGGATGAGAATTCCCAGCTTTGAAATAAGGGACTGAGTCCCCAATGCATTTTTTAAGATTGTTAAGTAATTGATGAAAATAGTACATGTTTCTCTATAGCATGGTCATGATAAGTTTTGTTTGAGAACTTGCCTGATGCTAAAAGAATATGAAAATGTATATAATTAATTAAAAGAAATCTATTCAGGTAGTGCTCTGACCATAGATCCATCATCGTCAGTAGTTGGTGATGGTGAAACAGGTTTTCTATGGAATTCTTGGAATTCACATATTTTGAATATGTGGGGGTAAATGGGCAAAAATATCCTTACGTCCTGGTGAAGAGATTGAGGGAAGATAAACACTAAACCTCTCAATCCTTCATGTGTCGGGATAGATGTATCATAAATCTCTCGATGGTTGGGATGGATGTACCATTAATCTCCCAATGTTATTTTATGTCGGGTCGATGGAGATAAACATTAATGCACTCGATTACCGATGAGAGTGCAGTTGACGTTGTAACTCTATAGAGAAGTTCCAGTATACCCTGGAAAGCTATTTGAGCAGTCGACACAGTCCTGCTTGTAATACTGTACTGACCAGGATGTGGGAGGTCATGGGAATCCAGCTCTTCCATTGACCTATTTATGGTACCGATTTCGATAGAAATGGTCAGTTGGAGTATGAGCGGTATACCTCATCTCCTCAGAGATTAAATCTATTTGTAAAATATAATCAGCCGTGTAGCGTATTTGTATAAGATTGAAATACAAGAACCACTGGTTGATAATTATACTATTTATCATGCCCTTGATATAGGAATGTACTTATGTTCCTTTAATTCATATTGAATATGAGACATGCTGCCTAATCAAGTGATAGATGTAATATTGCATAAGAATGTTGCTCTAGTCTGCATAGATGTTGATTCATTTGTTATTGATTTATATTATCCCACTATTCAGTTTATTTTTATTAAATTGCAATGACAATGTTTAGGCGGAGAGTTATATCTCCTACTGGGGCAATTTTTTATAATTGTCTCACCCACGTGGGATCCAATTTTTTTAGGTAGACGCAGACATCAAGGCAAAAACTCTTCTGTAGGAGAAGAGCAGCAGCAGTAGACACAGGGACATCAGTGATCCAACAGGTGGAGACATTGGCTGTCTAGTTTTGTATAGATAGTCCTATTGTCATCTCTGTACTCTCAGGTCCTAGGAGTTAGTGTTTTGATACTTCGATCTGAGATTTTGTGCATGTATGCCTCATGGTGCAATGATGCATGTAATGTATATATATGAACCAAGATGTAATGTTTTACTTTGGTTCTAAATAAAGAGTTTTCTTGAGAATAGATCTCTTGATAAATGGTTTTAATTTTTAGTGATTTTTAGTAATTCCACTGGTAATAATACACTTCCACATTAGTTAATCTTATTTTATGAGTTGTATGCCACAAATCAACAGAACTCATCATTATCCGCTTGACACCTATGTGAAAAGATAGTAATTATGATTCAAGAATCCTTAGAATAGAGGCAAGCTTGTGAAACCGCAGTTAGGATTCTTTGATCGTGTTTTAGCTCATTCTAATGGGCCTTTACCATGGATTTGCCATTCACGACATAGATCAAGGGAATTTAGCTTTAAGCTATGAAAAAGGGACATAACCTTAGATTTATTACCAAACTCAAGGAAAGAGTCAAAGAGCAAGTCAAGCAAAAGGTCAAGCAATTTTTAAGATAAAACTGTGCATTTAGGCATAAAGTCAAGCATTTATCTATTAGGTTCGCACCATATGGCCATAATTGCAGAGCTAAAAAGCTGAAAATTTTGAAAATTTTAAAACTAAATGCGGGAAGTAAACATGCATGCAAGAAGGGTGAATAGAAAGAAGGGTGAAGCCCACCACTACCCCAAGCTTAAAATCTTGCTCGTCCTTGAGCAAGACTTAAACTTGAAATAGTGAGGCAAGAATGCATGATTTTAACGGCAGTTATTGAATTTCTAAAGATGATGCATGGATGAAAGGATATAAAAATAGTTAGAGGAAAGAAACTAATTAACAAGAACATGGAGAAATTTTTTTATTGTAATAAAAGAGCAGGAGGGTGGGTAAGAGAAAAGGGGGTGGCTGCCCCACGATACCGACACTAGGATCCCAAATCCTATGTTTTGGGACTAGTGTCACCTGTGTCTTGCCGACGGGTTCCACCACATAATAGGAGTAGAATAGGCAGATATGTTTGCCCTACTGAGTTTGAAGAAGCGAAGTGAAATTTGACGACTCAGTGAAGTCATCTTTGTTCTGGAAGTGGCTTGAACTGCACTGGGATGAATTCTTCGGCATATCATCCTCAGGGTACCTTTCATTATATGAATATGAAAATGAAGGTCCTGGGATGTCGACACATGATGAGATGGATGAGAGAGATTGGACATCATCTTGAGGACTCATATCTTCCCTCTCCATCTCTACACTTGAGGTTGGATGCTCAGATAAATCTTCATCAGCAGTCTGAGTCATCCAATCATCTTCTGGACAAGACGTACCCCCTGAAGAATCTATTTGTGGTGAAGAATCTATTTGTGGCTCTACCACCCCAATCTTATCACCTGGTGTGGAGTTAGGGGTGTCTTCATGCTCAGCAACCATGTTGTAGTGAACCGTCCCTCCTGCCCCCTTAACGTCCACCCTACCTTGTAAAGGTAAGGGTGTAAATGGCAGCTCGTGTTGTTCTAACTCGTCATCGTTAGTATACTCACTACTCGATGTCGAGCAGCTATCGTCATCGTCATCGAACAAGTTATTCCAGATCATGGTCGGCGTACTGCTCAAAGCAAAATGACAAGTCTTAATATGAGAGATGTCACTCTGGTTTGGTTCAATATCTGACTCTGGTTCCTCTAACCAACCTTCTGGCTGTGAGGAAACTTGGCTTTTAGAGTCTTCATCATCATCATCATTGACCCATTCATGTCTATGACTCATATCTTCCATTGGTTCATCAACTGGGTCATCTGGATAGAATGAAGGGGTTCCCCAAGTGGGTTGTTCTTCAGAGAAAAATCCCGATAAATCCAGTTGATGGTCTGAATAGGATGGTGATGCATACTCTACCTCGGACCCAATGGAATGGTCTTGATGACTATCATCTTCATTGTCTTGTGATGGCGACTGTAGCTGAATTGTAACTAAATCGATGAGCTCTTGGAGCCTCCTGCCTTGTTCAACATCTTTATCATGAAGCTATTGTACTTGAGCAGCAATGCTTTCAAGACCTGTCGATTCTGCCATGCACATATAAGGGGAACCCGCTGTATCAAACTGATGTTTTCAGACAAATCCTTGTTTGAAAGTTTGAAGTAGACTACTACTGCAGTCTGCAGCCTCGGTGGCTACTTTGAGATGACGATCCTGCTCTTCTAAAAATTGTTGCATTAAATCGATATCTTCTTGGAGATGAGGGGCTAAGAAGGTGAGTGCATGAATACTTTCCCTAGCCAACTCCACTGCCTTAATCAGTTCTTGATCCCATGATAGCACGTGAGTCGAAGGCTGACTGGCAGTCTCCATTGTTGGAATCTCGACATATGACGATGGTGGAGGTAAGTATAACTCGACTAGCTGTAGAGCATGACCTTCAATTATTTTCCAGCAATCGGAACTGGGGAAAAACTCGGGGGGATAGGTGGACAAGATGACTTGTCTCGCTGAAGTAAGATCCATGGATGAAAAAAGGTATAAGAAAAAGAAGAGGTATTCAGTATATACAAAGAAGTATGTTTAAAACAAAAGAAAAACTATGCATATATATACATGCTTATAGTGACAGAATAAAAACTTTTAGGCGCGTAAACGTGGAAAACCACATCCCCGGCAATGTCGCCAAAAGTTTATCAGCCTTTTTCTCGCATCCAGATACGAACGTGAGACAAAGGAAGGAATCAATCTTTAAATTTATAACCCAAAACCTTCTAGACCCTGCAACTTTATTACGGGGTCAAAGTAGATATATGGGGTCGAACACAAGAACGTGGTGACGTTCAGGACATCACACATCTCATTCTTGAGTCAGATAAGCCAAGACGATAGTCGATAAAGGTAAGTTCTAGAACTAGTCTAGCGGATTGTCATGATTTAAAACAAAAGAAAGAAAAGAAAAGAAAAGAAAAGAAAATAGAGCTCGTGGTTCTACTAATCTAGATAAAGAGAGCTCCTGGCTATGTAACCACAAACAGGACAGTCTATGCACTCGTTCTTGGGCATAGACAACCCTCGAACACCCAAGCAAGCATCTAGTACGCACCGTGGCATCTGTCCTGTGGGTCATCCCACTCGCTGTCACGATGTGTGACTAAAACCATCAGCGATATGTCGTCGACCCTCTCTCAAGAAATGACATATCAACACCTTGGAATATGCTAAGTTCCCTTTCGGGTCTTAGGATATTCTGGGAGGTTAGGAACAAAATACCTCGGATCGTCCTCCTCACGGGTTCAGATCCAAACTAACGTCTCTTAGCTATCTCTACAATAGATCTCTCGATACAGGTAGAAATAGTAGTTCAAGCAAGTAAGAGATCAACCAAACTAGCAATCATAACTAGAAAGAGAAAATAGAACATGCAACATACTAGATCTGATATGAATCTACTTGCTTAAGGCAAAAGTACATAAACATACCCAGATCGGGCTACATAGCCAAGAAGGAGCTAACTAGCCATAGACAAGCATGGTCAGCACCGAACAAAGATGGATGAACATTGTTTGTACAAGAAACCAAGCAACACACTAGAAGAAAGGAGAAGAAGAAGAGAAGTAGCATGTGGAGGAGAGGTGGCTCTCACTCCTTTGCCTCTGTACAAACTGGATCTTATCTTTTGGTCCTCTGCCTTGATCAAATCTGGACTCCTTAGTTCTCTTTCCCTCTAGATTTGGCCCAAACAGCAGCATGGATGTGTTGGCGGATGTGGATGAATGGATGGATGAACCAGGTCTATAGTTTCCACCTCATATCTGGTTACATGGATGGATGGATGGATGGTAGTGCGCTGTGGTCGTCAGATCTCGGTTTCCACTGTAGTTCCTAAGAAAGTGGAGGGTGGATGGATGGAGGTGGAGAATGGAGTTGCTGGATGGCTATGGATCGGTCCAGTTCTCTTCTAGGTAAGGCCTTCGAGTCTGCAACCTGCCCTGGCTGCAGCCTTGGAGTCGTCGACCTTATAGGAGAGGGTGGTGGTGGCTGAACCTGATCCGTGTGCGGTTGATGGATGGATCTCTCCTTCAGTAGCTCAACGGCACTAGGACGAGATGTGCTTCCGCGAGCCGCCCCGTTGTGGAGCGAGTGGTGGTCCTTTTATACCTGCTAGGGTTGTGGGATCACGTGGATGGGGAGAGGTCGTGGTCTTGCGCGAGGGAGGAGCAGGTCGCGTGAGGATCGCATACAGGTGTCCGCGGTTCTAAGGAGGTCACGATAAAGATCACGGGCGAGGTGGCGGCGTGGTCGTGGTCTTCTGGCTACACCCGGTCGCAGTTAGTTGTAGGAGGGGTTGCGGCCTGTTGCAGTGGTGAAGAAGCACTACGGTTTAGGGGAAGAGGTCACCGCTCTGCGTGAGGCGTGGCGTCAGGATGAAGCTTGATCGCAACTACGCTAGTGCACACCACGGTCACGGCGGGAGCTGTTGGCGAGTCGGAGGAGACCAGAGTGAGTTGCAGGTGGAGCAACTGTGAGCGACGCTACTCTTCTGATTGCGGTGAAGGCAGTTGGTTGGAGGTATCATGGGTGGACGTTGAGGTCGCGGTAAAGATCGTGGTCGCAATCAAGATTGCGGTCGAGATCAAGATCAAGGGCATAAGTCGAGGGTTCCACGGTCGTGGTGGTGAGCTGAGTCGGAGGCACTGATTGCAATTGATGGAGAGGTCACTGCGGGTGGATAAGGGAGCAGGAGGTGATGGCAGAGAGAACAGTGGTGAATGGTCGACTGCAGCGAGCGGCGTAGCGATGGTTTGGAGTAGAGAGTGGAGGGTAGCAGAAGACCGCGGGCAAGCGAGAAGTGGAGGTCACGATAACAACCGCGGTCACGGCAAAGATCATGGGCGTGATTTTTGGTAACAAGGTAGGAGTCGCGATCTTAGGAGGAAGAGAATCACGGGCTGAACAAAGCCACGATTGTGGTAATGATCGCGGGCAAAACAAAGCCACGATCGTGGCAAAGATTGCGGGAAGAATAAAGCCACGATCGCGGTAAACATCGTGGGTGCGATGTAGGGTTGGCTGGGGGAAGAGAAAGGGTCGGGCACTGTAGCTGCTCATTGATATAAAAGGGTCGACCCCACTGGCTTTGGGCCCAAACAGACATGTATATCAAGAATAAAACTAATAAAAATTGAGATAAAGTCAATTAATCTAGGTCATGATGTATGATGTGAATTAGGCAATATAAGCAAGTAATTAGAGCTAAACTGGACCCATGAATATGTGTTCGTCATTAGACGAAATATCAAATAATACGATTCATTGGGCCTCAGTTTAGCAGACAGAGCAAGGATAAGAGGTTGATCATCTATGTTCGGTGCATGCATGTCCAACACTGACTATTTATGTACATTATTGGCTACTCTAACTACATTACCTAAGAAAAGATAGAAAGCATAAAACACGAGCATTATTGACCAAATTATGACTAAAGTGATATAAAACCATAGATAAAATGCATAGAGAATATGTGCTAATTTGGGTGTTATCAGTGACGAACACTCTACACTCAATGTTGCTGA
This sequence comes from Alisma plantago-aquatica, assembly GCA_963693085.1. NCBI lineage: Eukaryota > Viridiplantae > Streptophyta > Magnoliopsida > Alismatales > Alismataceae > Alisma > Alisma plantago-aquatica. The sequence goes on from OY856411.1 coordinate 226,291,693, forward strand.
AGAGTATAAAGAAGATACTCATACACAGACTACTGCCGTGCAAGGAAATAATTTGGTGGTGAATACGGAGATGCATCATACAGTTGTTCATCCAGATATAGATGAAGTTATTATTCATACAACTGAGCATAACATTGTACATGATGGCTCTCACTTTTTCAAACTTGGAATAAGTTATGTAGATTTAAACTCATCAGAAGCAACGTTTCCAACAAATACGAAAAAAAAATTCAGGAAAGTTAGGTAGGGAGACTCGGAGCAGCACATGCAAAATGAAGTCAATGCCATACTCAATTCGGAGCCAAGTAAAGAAACAATCTGAACGAATCATAGAAAAAGAAAATGCAGATGGGGAGGACTAACTGTAAGTGGACGGCTGTTCTTCTTCAGATTGCAGTTGATGGATTGCAGATCCATTTGCACAATTGTGCCACTTGTATTCTATGCTTAATTAGATCTCTAGTGTAGCACATATCACTTTGTAAACTGTCTAATCTCTACGTAGGTTACTAATAAAGGTCTTTGCCATTACCAAAAAAAAATGTTAGTTGTGTTATAACTCATTAAAGGAGATCTATGAAGTGAAACCCTTGATGATCCATGAGAACCTGACCTATAAGGAGTTGTATGTGAAGATTCAGAATTCCCAAGTTAAGTAGTTGAAGAACAAGGAGTTTTGAATTAGTGAATGTTTTGGTGGAAGTTTTATGCTTTGCTTAGACATGAGATGTTACATACTCACCCTTCCTTCTTTTCTGAAGATTTTAGGGATGAAATCCCTTTAAAGGGTGGAGTGCTATAACGAACTAAAATCTCGGTATATTATCAGTTTGACCCTTTTCCAATCTGTTCACTTTCTTTTCAATCCTTTTTGTCCTTGATGTTGAATTTGTGAAATTATTAGTAATTTGGGGTGATTTGATCACCATTTATGCCAATGCATGGGTCTACACACAATATTTTAGTAGATATTTTAATCAGGTTCTAACATGCAAATTTTTACTTATGTGACATATTGATAAAATAAATTTGTTCTATAACATTCCTTAGTCTTATGGAGAAAGAAGGAGAAAAAGGAATGAATAATAATGCTTTAAATATATTGATGTGATATTGAATTATTTAAATATGAGAAATAGTGGTAACATTGGATAATGGGTTAAAATTCATTAAAGAAGACTAACTGATTAAAAATAACTTGAGATTCATTTTTTTTTAGTTTAATTTGCCTTGGAGGCCAAGTTTCATAATTTTGGGATAATAATAATATCAATTCTTTTTGGAAAAGAAGATATAAGTTTTCTCCAAAAATATGAAATAAAATATTGAATGACTCCAAAGGTGGTAACTAATCTTAAATTCGTAATCTACACATTAAAAATAACTGTTGGGTAAATTTTTATACAATTTGGATAATCTTTAATATATATGTGTAGATTAGGAGAAAGAAAATTTGTAAAATCCCAAAATATTAGATAATGTGATAAATTACTTCAAAGAATAAAACTAATGGCCAATTCATGGCCAATGTGCTTAAGTTTACTTGAGGATGAAGTTTCACTTTAATTGGTGAATTCTAGAAGTCTCTAATGTGATAAGAAAGAGAACATATGAATTACTATAAAATAATTAAATAAAATATTTAGATTCCTCAAAATAAAAAACTAATGCCATATTCGGACTCTACATGTCCTAGATAGGCTAGGTGTAAAATTTTATTTAAATTGGGATTTGTTTGCACCCTCTAAGGAGGAGAGAGAAAAAAGATAAATAATTGTACTCTTACTTTTTTCCTTATTCTTTTGGGCTAAGCTTTCTTGCATTAATGTTGTCACATGGTCAAATTTCTTTTCTTTTTGTTTTTCTATGTGGATGGATGGCTAGGACCGTTTCCAATACTGATCTGCGAGATACCACGGCTAATGGATCATCACTTTCCCCAATTCTCTCACTACTTTGAACGCATGTTGGTCATGATTCTTTCTAGAATCAGACTCTCTGCTCAGTTAATGGATTGCCATAATTTTTTTTCCATTGAACTCCTCGTTCAATTCCATTCCCTGTAAGCCTTGGGTGGAATCTTGAATCTCTATATAAAGGAAATCCCCAAATCCACTTTATTCATCATTTTCCGCAAAGCCCTCTTCATCACCTCTTATCTGCGTGTGAGTACTAAGAAACCCCCACCGGACCTTGTCCAATCATCCTCCATCACAAATTGAGTTCCTTGGGCGGTGTGCTACCTCCACAAACTCTGTTTGCACCGTTGACCATCTCACCTTCTTCTGGGCTTTCCCAGCCATTGCATGCCAATTATGTGAGTGGTAAGCTTCCTGAGCCCATCTCTTTTCCTTCTACATCTTTGGTTACTCATGTGGAATTGACCTTCTCTCGGCCGACTAGATCCTGATGCCTTCACGTCTGAGTGATTTTTGTAATGGTTTTGGTCGCTCTTTTGGACCACTGGTGATCTCTCTTGGACACTGGTATCTTCTCCAAACTTACCCCTTCTTGCTTTTCGCCTTGTTTTCCCACTGGTTGATCATTCCTTCTCTAGTTTTCTCGCTATGTGGCTTCCATAACCAGTGCGTTGTTTCTGACTAGTCAACCTTGTGCTTTGGGCAATGGTTTCTCAACTTCACATTAGGCCATAGAAGCCATCTATGTGAGCTCTAGAACGTGCCTCAGATTAGAGCTTACTCTAGCACCATGGCCTGATGTTGTGCACATTCATGGAGCGAGGTAGGAGTCAGGAGAGAATCCCCTCCATTGAATCTCTCTTTTACCCTCTCATTTTCTCATTTTGTTGTTTTGTCACGCAAGGGAAGTTTGGTCTTTCCCTATTTTATTTTATTTTGCTTGAATGAGCCATGTGGGTGTTGACTAGTGACTTGGCCACCTATTGAGATACAGAATTGATGTAATTCTTTATGCAACCGTCGATAGTTTACCTTACTAAATTGATATATAAAGTTAATTTGGAGGGAATATTATTTTCACCGAGAGTATAATAGAAATATTATAACATCAATTTTGTAACCACAAAGCTACATTAAAATTGATTAGAAAAAAATATCATTTTTAAGGTTTTTTGTCAATTTTTGATAGAAAAATTGACTCTATATATTTTTTTGTGGGAATATTTATTTTGCGAGTAGCATGACTGTCGAGATTATGGTGTTGGCTTTTAGAAAATCGACGCTATATTTTCTGTTAAAATTTCTTAGGATGTTTATCACATCCATTTCATTTTAGGAAATTGACGTTGAAATAAAATTGGTACTTCAATTCTTCCTTCAATGGCCACTGTCAAACTCTTAGGATGCTTCTATTTCAATCCAACGTGAATACATATTGTACCAACTTTTTTAAAATGAGGTTAACACCATAGGAAAAAAATATATAATAGTGATATCATATTATATATTTTCTATTATATAGCCACCATTATATTCAACTAAGTCCCCTCTTCCTATGTTACCCCACATCAACATCTAATGAGTCACCCACTTCGTCCAACACCTCTTATCTCCCTCATATCAACAAAAATTCTCTATTCTCACCATATCTACCAAATATTTTTCTCATCTACACTACCCTTAAGATTTCCACTGCCTCCCAAATTTTCATTTACGATTAGTTGTTTGTTCAATATTGACCATACTTTATGAAAAAAGCCCAACTTTTATGACATGTATTCTTTGTGTTTACATATTCAGTGATCCACTTATTTCCCCCCAATAGTCACAAAATTTACATTAAATTAAAACCAACCATCTCGCTTCTTGAATTGGAATCTACTAAATGCCACTTCTTTTACAAATTTCACCAAATTATATTCAAACTAACATGGATTTACATAAGCATGTCAACTAAATGTTAACTACTCTTTGAGAATTACCATTTCATAGATATGATTCATTCATAAACTGAAGATTGGATTTTTGAGTCTAATATCCATAACAAAAAAATTACGTCTTAGATTTGTCACTACATGCTCCACGCCAATCAAACAAGCACGATCGGTGCTATCAAGGAGTTTCCACTTCTTCTCGGTCACCACTTCTAGGTTCCGGACTCCTCATATCATGGTTTCTAGATTTGTAAGTTTCTGAATTGTATTCAACATCTTTTATACAATAAGATAAATACAAATTTAACATGCATAATTAGTATGTTCTAATTTGGTCATATATACCCTAAGTCTTAAACCAATCAAAGACTACATAATTTCATAACCTAAATGGCTTTCCATTATTTCTACTCTTATATTTAGGTTAATATATACACATGCCGTTTGGTAACCATATCATTTATGGTTTTCCTAATGCCACATCCCTCCAATTTTCTGTATATACTCAGTATCGAAGTCACGCCTCGCTTGAGAGAGAAAAATTATTCCCATGGTATCATAGAATTCGAATTATCTTATAAAGGAACCAATATGACTTCTAGCTAGATATTAATGCATGGATATTTCTGTAGACAACTATTTCATGATACTTTACTCCATATGATATTTTTGTACAAATGAATAAGCTTATAAATCTTCGTTTCAAATGAGTTAACGGGTTGCTTATGGTTATTTCATAGTATAGTTTAAAATTAGCCATCAACAATTCAAATAAGCTTAAAGAGTGTCTAGAATATTAAAATTTTAATATTTTGTAAGTTACATATTTTTTATTTACTACTTAGTGCTAGATATTATTCATTGACTTTATATTCTAGTTCAATATAAGTCAGATGATGTTTAAATTTTTTATTAAAAAATTTGGCCACTTAATAAATTAGGCTCAATTTTCTACCTTATCTATAAAGATTTTTTTTTATAAAGACATTATGAGACAAAAGAAAAAAGTGATTCAATGTGCGAATTTCGAAAAAACTAGGAGTTAATTATAATTATCAATTCAAAATAAGAATATTTTTCATATGAGTTTTAGTATATTCGAGTGATTTATTTTCCTATGAGTTCGAGTAGATTCGACTAAATTTGCGTACACAATGTGGAGATTTTAAGGGTCCGTTTGGATGAGGTACTTAAATGTGAGATTGTAGTTAAATACAATATCCTAAATACCTGGATATTAGGTTGGGTAGTTGATAATTATTGGAATTCTTTTTATGGAATTTACTTAAGTAAAAAAAATCAACATTTACAAATTCTTTCAGTATTGACATGATTCAAACAACTACAAAATATCATGACTCGTGATCTCTGTTAAGGTTTTACATAAGGTGAAATTCACATTAAACTATTTACTGAAAATAATACCAAACTTTCAAATAAAGAATATTTTGGTGTTAAAATAAATTGTGATTGTAATGATACACAAAAGATTTTTTTAGCTAATAGCAATCAGTTAATCCAATTAACAACTACCTAAATCAAATACAAAAAAATCAAAAATAAAAGGAGTATGTCAATAGGAATATTATTGTGTTGAAGATGGAGAAAATATATATTTTCTACTTTAGATATAATTTCTACTACTAACATTTAACGCTATATAAATTAAATGATGGGAACATGCAAAATTTAGTATTGTGTATTTTATTGATAATAGTAAATAATATAACTCCATTGTAGATATGTAAATGAAAATCTATTTATATGCAATTTCAAAAGTTAAAATAGTTTTTAAACTGAAGGTCATGTAATTCTTTTGAATGACACTAAAAGTAAAGTACAAGTGCACATAATAAATGAGAGAAAACAATTATGATGAATATATCACTGCATGGAGTGATATTAAAAACAGTTATGTTCATGCTTCTATATAGAACTTTGTTATCTTTTAACAATGTGATAAGCATCACATGTTCAAAGATTCACCACTTATATCACACTTTTACATTTAGCATTATAGTTGTATGAAGGAACATATAATCTTTTTCATGAATATCATTTCCAGATTACTATTTACATGCCACATTTCAGAAGAAAAAAATGACTTGTATATATTCCAGCAAAGTGTAATTTATTTAGTTAAAGGGTAGTCATAAGGAAACAGTTCCGTATAGTTTGCTATTTATCATTATATACATCACACCTTACTTGAGAGTGATCAGTTATCCTCCACTTGGTATCATAGTGATTGCTTTATCATGTAGGAGAATCATTATGAATTCTAATACGATATTAATGCATGCTAATTTCTTAGGCATCCTTTTTCGGATACTTCACAGTTCATGATCTTTTTCGTACAAATCAATAAGTTTATAAAATTATGTTGGTAATAAATTAAGGAGCGGACATGATTCAAGAATGCACTTTACTCTGGTTGTAAGTAGAACAAACATATAGAAAAAATGTGTTGACTTCTTTTCAAATGTTATATAATTAGTAAGCGGTAATAGTAAAACCATGTTGTATTTGGTGATGCGTTTAGCTTCTCAGTTCTTGTATATAGCTATTGTAAAGATACCAATGCATAAAAAGTATATGTTGACTTCTGTTATTTAGAAGGATTGAAAGACAAAGAATATCAATTGTAGCTTGTAATATTCATTGTTTACATTGACAAGTAATTATTAGGGGGGTCAAGTAAAAATCACATATTATTTAGAGTGCTACTTCTGGTTTTCTTTAGTTTAATTTAGTTGATTCTTGGGGTTTTGTGTAAAAATTGTACTTACTTTTTTTCTATTGATCTAAAATTAATTGTTTAGTTGGCCATCACATTACCAATATACTATATATCTCTATACTTTCATATGATACAATATTTTTTGGTGAAACCTAGTTATTAATGTACGTACTTCCCTCTCATTAACAAATCTAATTTATTTGCAAATATTTTGCCAACTTCTAGATCATTAACTATTGATTATTTCTCAAGAATGACAAAGCTAAATACTAGAAACACACAAAGTAAAAGGTAGCCGTCTCATCCACTACTTGACCAATGATGGGCTCAATAAATGCATACAAATAATGTCAGTTGTAATACTAGTATTTACAATTATCAGAAAGAATGACAGAGAGAAATTGAGGTCGCATTGTATGTTTGGACCGACTTGGACGTCTTCAAAAGGGGTTCAAGGGACAACCACTACTATAGGTATAACATGGATGGTTTAAGAGGTGCAGAAGTAGAGCGAGAGAGATCAGTATGCATACAAGGGAGAGCGACCATTGTGCGTACTAGATAAGTTCTCTATGATTTCATGATTGTTGGTAGGCCAAACTTTATGGTGTCGTGACACCAACACGAATACTCATACGATGTCAGCACGACTGGCTGCGGGGAACTATTATATGGCTCTTGGTTTCCGTGTGCATTCGGATACTCATACGATGTCAGCACGACTGGCTGCGGGGAACTATTATATGGCTCTTGGTTTCCGTGTGCATTCGGTCAGCTTTTTTTTTTTTTTTTTTGAGGGTGGGACGGGAAACCCCAAGTGGGCTCCCCGGCACAAAACTACTAGCTAAATAAATCAAGGTTCACAAGAGTTAACAAACTAAGAGGAAAGGAATGCGTGAATGAAAAGCTATCTTCTAGACCTCTACGAGCTAGATTGGCTACCTCATGGGCAACCCTATTACATCTACGATTAGCATAAAGCAAACTACAAGAATTAAACGGGTGTTGCAACGCTTTAAAGTCGTCCGCAATCGCTCCTAGGTAGTCTCTCCGTGGCTTCTTGCTGGTGCACGCTTGAACCACTTCCATTGAGTCCGTCTCTACTTCTATATTGTCATATCTCGCTTCCTTTGCCCATAGAAGTGCTGCCCTTGCTGCTAGCATTTCGGTAATGGCTACTCCCGTTCCTTGCGTGATTTTCTTCCCCGCAATGCCTACCAACTGTCCCGTCTCATCCCTAGCAGCCAAGCCCGTGCCGGCTCCTTCATCCTCACCCACCGAACCATCCATGTTGATCTTGATTTTTCCCTCCATTGGCATCGACCACCTGCACCGCTCAACCATCATCTGTGTGTGTTGCTCCCCGTCTCCCTCCTGCTGGTCGACATCAGTGCCTCTTCCCATCTGTTGTCCGTCGGGACAGTCATGTCGCTCCCGAGCACTCCCGCCCCGCCCGTGCGCCGCTGGCTGGAGACCGCCAGCTCCTCCTTCGTCCTGCAGCAACTCGTCACCCCCACGTTGTGCGCCATGCATACTCCCTCGTCGCCCTGGTCCGCCCCTTCTAGTCTTGTGCCCGCTGCCCGCTTGACGCACAGACGTCAATGCCCCACGAAGTATGTACCCGCTGCGGACGTCGTTGCCTTGGAAGGTTGTAGCGCACCTTACTTTCCATGTCGACCACATGCCCGCCACCATTAGATCCGATTCACGTGTTGGCCTGTCCCCCAAAGCGGCTGTCAAGGATGAGATGATGTCTTCCTCGCCGGCTTCGCCCGCCCACGTCTGTACCTTGCTCGACGTCTGCTCCCATACTTCCACCGCACTAGGACAGTGAAAGAGCATATGGGGGATCGTCTCCTTCTCGGCCCCACATAGCATGCATGCACCATCTTCCACACAGTGTCTATCAAAGAGGCGTCCCCGTGTTGCTAGGCCGCCCATGCCTGCCCTCCATAGAAAATGCGCTATCTTCGGACTCCACCCGCCATGCCAGATGTACTTCCATAGTGAGTGTCCCCTTTGGTATGCAAACCTCCTCGCCTCTTCCTTCCCAAGAAGCCCCAACCAATAAGCAGAGCGGACAGTGAACTCTCTGTCCCTTGAAGGCCACCACATCAATGTGTCCTCGGGATCCCTCAAGCTGCGGTGTATAGCAAGAATCCTTCTAACGTAGCTCGCTGGAAAACACTCATAGACTCGCCCTGTGTCCCATTGAGAGCCATCTTCCGTAATGAGGTCCCTAACTGTGTTTACATCTGGTCCATTCTCCCTCTTGAATTGTGCAAGCGTTTCTTCCTCATTTGGTAGCCACTTGTCATCCCATATATTCACCTTTGTACCGTCCCCCACTCGCCATTGTGTTCCTTCTTTTAGTAGCGCTTTTGCTCCCCATAGGCTCCTCCATGAGAAACTAGGATTGTATCCCCTTCTCGCTTCCCATATGGTCGTCCTTGGGAAATACCTTGCTTTGAGAACTCAGACCACGAGAGATTCCGGATTGTTTGCTAACCTCCACATCTGTCTTGCCAGAAGGGCTTGGTTAAAGGTGTAGAAATCCCTAAAACCAAGACCCCCTTGTTGCTTCGGTCTGCACATGTTCTCCCAACTCATCCATGCTATTTTCTTTTCTTTGTCTTTTGCTCCCCACCAGAATCTAGTGATCATCCGCTGAATCTCTGCTATAGTACCCGCCGGCAGCTGGAAAATGCTCATGACATATGTGGGGATAGCTTGGGCTACCGCTTTGATGAGAACTTCCTTTCCTGCTTTTGACAAAAGCTTTTCCGACCATCCTTGAAGCTTCCTCCAAACTCTGTCCTTGATGTAGTTGAACACTTGCTTTTTTGACCTGCCCACCGCTGTTGGGAGGCCCAAATAACTGGTGTGTCTATCTACAACTCTCACCCCTAGGAGCTGTCTCAACTCTTCTTGCTTGTCTGCCGCTATTCCTTTGTTGAAAACAACCTCCGTCTTAGAGAAGTTTATCTTTTGACCCGATGCCTGTTCATATTGGCTGACAATTTCATCTATCTTCAGACATTCAGCGGAGTTGGCTCTAGCAAAGAGTAAGCTATCATCTGCGAAAAAAGGTGTGAGATAGATGGCGCCCCCTACATGGCTTGATACCATGCAAGAGGTTTTCACGTGTAGTAGTAGAAATCAAGGATGAAAAAGTTTCTGCACATATAATGAAAAGGTAGGGTGAAAGAGGGTCTCCCTGGCGAAGTCCGCGTGAAGGCTTTGTGCTTTGGGTTTTGTCTCCATTGAAGGCGAACACGTGTTTGACGGACATTATGCAATCTTGGACCTTGATCCTCCACTTCAGCCCAAACCCCAGTCTCTCCATAATAGCATCAAGAAACTCCCACTCAACTCTATCATACGCTTTCAACATATCCAACTTCAAAGCAAGGCTACCTTTTTTCCTTCCCTTGTCTTTTTTTATAGCATGGAACACTTCATATGCAATAAGGGCGTTGTCCATGATCAATCTTCCTTGTACAAAGGCACTTTGATTCTCTGACACAATGTTGTCCATAAGAGGTTTCAATTTGTTCGTCATGACTTTGGTTGCGATCTTATATACCACGTTGCAAAGGCTGATTGGGCGGAACTCACCAATTGTCTTTGGCGTATCTGTCTTTGGGATAAGCACAACTAGGGTGTCGTTTACCTCACCTATATCCTTCTCCCCCTTCCACCATCCTTTGATGTAGCTCACCACATCCTTCCCAACAATACCCCAATAATTTTGATAGAGAATGGTCTTCATGCCGTCTGGCCTCGGTGCCTTATTCGGATGCATTTGTTTTATGGCTGTCCATATCTCCTCATCCTCTATATCTCTCTCAAGGTCCTCCTTTTGGGCCCCATCTATCATCTCCCGCAGCCCCCTTATAGCCTCCTCAATGCCCGTAGGAATGCAGGTTTGAAACAGCTGTGTAAAGTGCTTTACAATTATTGTTTTAATGTCCTCCTCATGTGTTTTCATGACCCCTTGATCATCTTCCAAGCATTCAATTCTATTTCTCCTCCTCCTGTTTGAAGCTTTTTGATGGAAATAGGTAGTGTTACGGTCCCCTTCTTTTAGTTCCTTCACCTGGGCCCTTGCAGCCCAATATTCCTCATTCTTTTGCAGCCAGTATTGCAATTCATTAGATTTTTCCTCCGCCCTATCAAGATTAATCTGATCTGGGGGGAGAGCCTGCATCCCTTTAAGCTCGTTCTCGATCTCCTTCACCTTCCTTCTCCTCTCCCCAAACTTCTCAGATGCCCAAGCTTTTAGGCTCTCCTTACATCTCAGCATTTTTGTTGTAAGATCACTCCCTTCTTCAGCCTCCCATGTTTCCTTGATGACCGCCTCACAGCTGTCTTCCCCCGCCCACATAGGTTCAAACATGAAGTGTCCTTTTTTTTATTGCTTCTCCTATCCACCTTTAGAATTATGGGTGCATGGTCTGACTCATATATGGACAGATGAAACACTTTGCAGAAAGTGAAAAAGTTCCTCCATTCAAGCTCGGGCAGAAATCTATCAAGTCTCTCCTGGACAAGAGTTCTCTCAGTGAGGCCCCTCTTCCAAGTGAAAGAATTTCCTTCAAAACCCATATCCACCAGTTCGCAGTCATCAATCACGTCACAAAAATTTTGCATATATCTTTCCTCTTTGGGCGGACCCCCTTTCTTTTCAGTGTTGGATACGATCTCATTGAAGTCCCCAAAGAAGATGATCGGGACATCTGCCTCTCCCTTTATCTTCCTCATCAGCTCCCAAGTCTTGTATTTGTTTGCCTAATCTGCCCATCTGTAGATACCTACCGCTCTCCACGTCGTGCCATTATGCCTTTCTATAACCATAGCTGTCACATGTCTTTGAGAATAGTTTGTCACCTCCACATCAATGTCCTTCCACCAGAACCCCATACCCCCCGCCCACCCTTCACTGGATATGCACATCCCCTCAGTAAACCCGCAGCTCCTTTTCACATCTTCTAGCTTCCTATCAGCAATCATAGTCTCCATGAGGAAAACTATGTTGGGGCATTCTCTCCAAACCCACGCTCGGAGAGATTTGCATGTGTCAGGGTCGCCCAATCCCTGACAGTTCCAGCTAAGGATTTTCATTGTCCTTCGTGGGATTGGACTCCGCCAATCTTCGCTACTTGAGTCCTAGGGACCCCAAAGTTGTCCACTTCCACTGCATCAAACTTCCTGTATCTTTTCCCCCCGACTCGGTCATAGGTATCTCATCTAGTTCCATATCACACACCTCTCCATTCCTCCCCCTCTTCCCTGTTGTTTGTTCCCATACCACCTCATCTTCCGGTATTCCCAGCCTTGCCCCCTACTCATCTTGTAGACCCATGGTTGTCGTTTCTTCTTCTCCTTTATCTATTTTTTCCCCTTCCTCATTCGCGACCCTGCTTCTTTCCTTCTCTGTGCCCTCATTACCATGCTCTTGGAAACGAGTGTTTTGGATGTGTTGTCTTGCTCATTGGCGGGTTGCCTCTGCTCCCGGGTGTCCACGGCCTCCTTCATTGCCACTGTGCGCCTGTCGTTGTCGTCTATCCCCACGTTGCCATTGAACGACGCCTTCCCCACACCAGTCGGACGCCCTTGTATACGTGCCTCCTCATCCACCGACTCTCCCTGTTGTTGCATAGGTGCACCCCCTCCATATTTGCCTACTGTAACCTCTGCTGGACTCTCTTGGTCAGATGCCGGCGCTTCCTCCTCAATGTGTTGCTTCTCCTTGACTCCCAGAAGCTCGTCCTTCGTGTAATGTAGCTTTGACCCTTCCTCCATCAGTCTCGACGGTGTGTCACGGTTGCTTTTGTGCTTCATTGCCCCCGCCCCCATCACCATGGGTTCCGTTTCGCCTCTTTCCCCCTCTGTACAGAGACCTACGTCCCTTCCCCTCGTTGCTCCCAGTGTATTCTCCGACACCCGATCCCCTGGCCCCCCCTGACGTTGACCCGTCGCCTGATCTGCCGGTGCCTGCCTCTCACCACCACTCTCCGTCCCAGTGTTCCATCGTTGTTGGAAGTGTCGTTCCCCTTCTGTTCGCATCCCTCCTTCCCTCCCGCTCCCATCATTCCAATCCTGCTCCTCCCGTACGTCATCACCCCTCACCTTGACGACGTCGACACCTCCCCTCACACCCCCCACGCTGCTCCCTTCATTTTCCTCTCCCCCGCCCCCCTTCGTCGCCACTCGCCTGACGCGTCGTCACCCTTAAAAGTCAGCTTCCTTCTGATACTGCCCTCGCCTTCCTCTCGGTTTCTCTCCCCCCACCGCTGCTTCCATGGGGACGCCCGTATCCACCGACCCCATCGCTGCTGGTGATCGCTCACTTCCTCGTTGGCGTTGCAGTCCTTGTCGACGTGGCCAATCATTTTGCAACAGAAGTAGAAAGTCACAAGTCGTTCATACTTCACGTCTACGTCGACTATGCGGCCACTTTTAACCCTGAGTTTTAGGGTTTTCCTCAAAGGACGGGTCACGTCCAATATGACTCGGACTCGGACTGAAGAGTCCCATCCCGAACCATCCCTGTCCGTTGCCACCACCTTGCCGATGCGACCCGCGATTTCTCGTATCATCGCTTCCCCTCTGTAACCCATTGGCATGCCGTAGAGACGTACCCAGAAGGGCGTATGGTTGATCTGTAGATGCCCTGGTTGTTCTTCATTATCAATCTCTTTGAAAAGCAAAAGTCGCCTGTCGAAATTCCACGGTGCGCCGTCCTTGACGCGTTGCTTGTCGCGCCAGTACGAGAACTGCATCACAAAGGCGTCGCCTTCCAGCTTCTTGATTAACGCCGTCTCCCAGAGACTCCACGCCTGTGTAAGAGTCCTTTCCATCGCTTTCAGGTTGTATGTGCGATCTGTTAGGAGCCGCCCCACCAGCGCCAATTCAGCCTGGTCTTCTTCCTCCGCCCCGTTGTCCACCAGGCTACCATCGATCGGTTCCTCCTCATCATCAGAGATATTCAGCCCTGCATAATGGTCTGCCAAATCTGCCGCCATGGAGACGAGACCCAAAGCACGCCTCCCCGCTTGAACCTGCAAGAGAGAAGCCCTAATCTAAGGGAGAAGACGTCCACTGCCCGCACAACCCTAGTCTCCGGAGCACGAGGGTGCGAGGAGATAGGTTTTGGAGCAACTGCATTCAGTCAGCTAGTTCACAATCAATGTGTAAGATATCCTTGACAGTCTAGGCAGTAAGTTTGCTCATGTGTGAATCAAGCAAATGAAGCTATGATAGAGTGGAAGAATAGAGATCATCAATCAATTATATTGATTCAGTCTTGGGTTTGCGGGCACAGAATGGCCAGCTGGGGTTGTTAATCGTAGTGGGCACTGAATGACCAAGAGGATGAAAAGAGTCAGCAAAGTTTGTAGTTGTCGTTCTTAGAAATGGAACTTGCACAAAAAATTAACATCCTCAACCATGCATATGTCATTTTTAATATCCACGAGTTGCTCCACCATGATTATTATAATTTTCAACCAATTTAACATTGTGTGGCGGGTCGGAAGACACTTTCCTAATCCAAAAAGGGATGATGTTGTCCCTATGTCTTCATTGACAACCACCATATTGTACATGTCTTCAACTCTCCCCCTAGAATACATCAACCTCTCATTGATTGCTATCCTGATCGACAATCAATCAATTGTGAATTAAACAAGTTTTCTCTAATGACAATAGGACTACCAATGAGATAGAGAATGAGAAGGGGGTGTCTGTACTCTTCTTATGCCTTTTAAGGAGAGTGTGAGAGTATTAGTTGTAGGTGCGGACCTGTGGTGGATCCAAAAATTAATATGGGTGAGGTTAAAATATAACCAAAAGATAAGGTAGTGAAACCAATTTTTGCTCTTTGTTTTTGGGGTGCAACACTAGTATAGTTAATTCATATATATAATAAAAATGATAAGAAAACAAATGAGGTTGAGTCAATAAAAAAATGGTGTATACAAACAATACAAAACTATTTTTTATTATGGTATTCAAAGACAGTACAAATCACACACGATAATACTTTCTCCTTTCTTCCTAATATCTTGACATATGGTTGCATACACAATGATCGATATGTGGCGACCTCTCCTTTAGCTCTGTGACAACAAATGGACCACAAATATATGTTAACTATATGTTCTCAAATGCTTCCATGTAGCAGGTAGTCATGGAGGAATAAGTATATAAAGAAAATTTGTAGAGTCTTAGAAGCATCTAGCACCAGCTTACAAACACAATTTATCATAGTTTTTAGTCTTAATTAACTCCGAGTATTGTAAACAAAATGAAAAATGAGAAACTGAATGTGCCTACATGAGAAATATCTCGGGTGAGTTTTAAATGTGGGCTTGGGAAAACTTAAAACAAGTCTTTGACAAGAAAAGGTGAAATTGATAAACCAAGACAATTAGTCTGCATTTCTACGATTTATGTGTTTGATGGGTCTTTATCATCTATATCATGCAATTGTATCTTTTCATCTCTTTACATCTTATATGTGTTAGAATACTTTTTTTACTGAGGAACCCAACTTAGGAAGTGCTATTTGAGATTCACTCAAACATAGTATACACCAGGACAAGACTACATGTTAACTCGTGAACCGACATTGCCTGACCATAAACAGTTGGTTATTGTCTCTAATTTAGACAACTCGGGTTGGTTCTAGTTTTAGATATGCATATAAAAACTCAAGTTTGAGACAGTCTAGGTTTCTATTTTTTGCACTCTAAGTCAGTTCTTGGTTTGGATAAATATGGGTCTCGTTCAACTATGGGTTAGATTAGTAATATATCTAGGTTATGATGAAGTTGTATTTTGACAAACCTTGCTTATAGGGTCTAATTTGTACAAATTTATGGGTAGGATAGATCGATTAAAATATGTTTCATGGTTAGTCTGGTTTCTTAATATAACTGTTACAACTTGGTTTTTCTCTATCCTCCAACAATGCACAACTTTCTTCATAATACAATCAATTTCATTCTATGAGCTCCCTCATCATTACTAGATTTTTTGAATCACATAGTTCTCAATCGATGAGGTATGATTGAAAAATTGTAATGATTGAACTCAATTGTACAATGTTGAGTGCCTTAATCCTTTGAAAAAAAATGTTTGAACTTGTGAGACCACACAACATGCTTATCTCGACCTCAATCATTTATCAATACAAAGAGGGTGCAATTTTAATCCTATGGCTAAGATTTCACTCAAATTGGAGTTTTGAGAAGGATGATATGTCTCTTACCATTTACCACTTTTCTAACCTTTTAGCCATTTTGTGGATTTCACCCCAAATCAGAGCCATAGAGAAGGTGGATCCTCACCCCCATAACCCTAAGATTGTTGTAAAAACTTAAAAATAGTAGAGAACCATAATAGTGTGACCATCATCCTAGTGAGAAGTAAAGCATATGCATAACATTCTAAGTGTGTAGGATTTACATCATATTGTGAAACAAATAATCATTATAATAAATATTAGCTTCTATAAGCATAAAAGTGTGGTTGAGTTATAAAGAAATGATAAGCCACATGAAAAATGGTATAGTCCAACAACTAAAGAATTACATTGTGAAGTGTCTAGGTAACTACTTAGGTAAGGCTACACAATTGGTTTACATCTTTTACTAGTATTATTTGGGTAGTTTGGATATAATGCCTATTTACTAGCTTGTAGTGGGGATGTCATAGACCATCAAAAAAGGTCTTAGGATTATTCACTCTTCATGACACCCCTCCATGTCTCATTGGGATCAGCAATATAAGTTGACTTGTTTTTGCTATGCTAACTTAACAAACATTAGACTAGTCTGAGATACATAGGTCATGTCACCTACCATATACCATGAAAAATATTGTCAAAATTATTATCATATCACATCTCTTTTTTCAATCACATGGAAATATATCCTAGACCACACTCACATAAATGGGTGATTCCAAGACAATGAGGGAACCACACTTCATATTAATTATTGGTAGCCCATGACACTGAGTGTATGACCCCTGACCTAGCTAGTGCTTAATTGTGTTTTCTTTTCATAATAATATACTTAAACCTTAATCTTATCTCTTGAATTCCTTAACAACATGTGACAAGTCTTTTTTTTAGTTTGGTCCTAGGCATGTTTAGGACCAAGTTGTAATTTACCCATGTTGAGGGACTTTCTTACAATTTGTCACATTTAGGTTGTTCCTTTTGTTCCATGGCATCATGAGTGAGTGAATGATGCTTAGGGTTGCCTTGTTGGGCCTTGGTTGATGAGGTGGCATCATGAGAGTCGATCTAGCATTTGCACGGTTTACATGGTTTCTTGAGTGTTGGTGTCGAGCATGTTGTTTTCCTTGAGTGTAGAGACCGTGTGTTGTGTCTTGAGTGTGTTTTGACTGCCACACCTTGTCTTGGTGGTGTTTGTATTGACCTAGGTGTTTTGGAATTGTTGAGGTCGCTAGGGTTTCCCTTGTGTTGTTGTGTGTTGACCTATGTTGCGGCCTACCTTGGGTAGTTGAGTGTTGCGGTCGATACCTTGATGTTTTGCTTCGACCAAAGGAGGTAGTGGACCCAAGTGGTCACTACACTTTTTTTTATCACCCTTTGTTGCATGCATGTCTAGAGTTCTTGCATGGCCGATCCTTTATGGGACAAGTGTCTTTTTGGTGCTCTAATACCTTGACACCTCGTATCTTCACCTCTATCCTATCTCTTGATCCCTCTCTTTCTCATGCAAGTATCACATTTATCTCTCTTCTTCCTTGTATTCTGCCTTGATCTTAGTGGATCTTGAGAAGGTGGTGATCTTAGAGCTTTGATGGCCGATCATGTTTGCATGTGGTGATCTTGAGCTTGATCATCTTCATTGTGGTGATCCTTGGTGATCTTTCTTCTTAGTAAGTGGTTATCTACCTTGATCTCATTTCCTTTTGAACCCTAACTTCTTCTCTTTTCTTGGTCATGAGACTATGGAACGTCATGGTGTCTATCTTGAGGAACTTCTCTCCATAAGAGGTCAGAGACTATTGTTTGACCATGGTAGTACCTAAGTGAGAAGAAGCTTCTTCCTTCTTCTTTCTTCTTTCTTTTCACTTATTCAACCTAGGTTTGTGCTTCCTTCACCTTGAGTTTTCCTTTGAGCTTGGTATGTTTTTCTTCTTCATGAGGTGACCGTGTTGGCCGTGGACTTGATCCTTGTTGGAGCTTCTTCTTCTCTCTTGGAGCCTATGGCTTTGGAGCTTGATCTTCATCCTAAATAGGGTTATATAACTTTTCCCTCTTCTATTGTTGCATCACTAATATGCTTGCATGCTGCTATTTTCATCTCGAAAATGTGATCCTAAGACGTTAGATGATGTTATCATAATTAGGGCTTAATATTATGCAATATTCTTTCTTATATTACTCTTTCTCTTAACCCTAATTTAGGAATCCTAATTCTAAGTGATGGTGAGTTGATGTTCCTTACATGCACCTTGATCTTTGGTTTTCTCACCATGCTATGCTTCGGTCATCATATGATGTTGGGGGTGTTCACCTTTGATTACATGAGTTTAAGGATGGTTTTCCTTTTATTATCATGGTTTTCCATGTTAATCTTGTGGCATTTGTTTTAGGGTTTTGGTGTACATCTTTGCATGGAGTTTTTCCCTTGATGATGCTTAGTTTTCTTGATGGTTATCATTTGTTTTGGTCATGGTTTGGTTCTTCTTTGAAGTTGGTTATGTTTTGTTTGGAGTGGGTTGACCTTGTGGTTGCTACACTCTCCTTTGTGCTTGAGGTCGCTGCATCATGTTGAATGGGTATTGCGGGTGCAACAAGCCCTAACCCTAGTGGGAGGTCACTACACATGTCTTGATCGATACAAGGGTCGCTACATGTGTAAGGACCCTGACCTCTGTTTAGGGCTTACCCTATTTGTTTTGCCTAAACCATGTGCTTGGATGTTTGCTAATCACCTTTAGTGGTGAATAGGGTTGGGTGGTGCTTTGTTGAGAGCTGGAGGTGCTACTTGCAAATAACCCAAGTCTAGGGTTTGTGGGTAAGTTCGTCACCTTGTGAGGTGTTCCTCTCTCTCTTTGCTTCCTGTAATATAGAGAGGAAGGCTTGGGCTCGTTGCTTGGAGTCCTGTTGGGCTTGGTTGAGCTTGTTGGGTCATGAGGTGCCTTGCTTTGGTTTGGTTGGCCCTTGTATCGGCCATGAGGTGGTTGTGTCGCCTAGGGCAGTGTCTCCCAGGGGTGTGTCGTCCAGGTGTGTCGCCCATGGACCTTTGACCATCTTTGACCTTGTTTGTGTCACCACTAGTGGACACTTGGTGCTCGATGCTTGCATGTGGCAATGGCCTTGGACATGTGTTTAAGGCATGCTAGAGTGGTGGTTTTGCGCATGGACAAGTGTCCCTAGGTGGGCGACACCTTGTTTTACTTTGCTTTGGTTTCTCCTCCATCCCCTTCTACATATGCATTTCCTTTCCCTTGCTAAGGATCCCTTTAGTTCTTCTCCTTAGTGCACGATACACCTCTCTTCTCTTGCAAGCTTGGTGGCCGAACCCTAGAGTGCCTTGCTCTCCTTCTTCCTTGGTGGTGTGTGGAGCTTGGAGCTTGCTTAATGCGGGTTGCATAACTCCTAACCCTAACTATACTGCCTCCTTTCATGTTCTTATACATTGCTAGCTTTGTTTCTTGCATAGTTGCTTCATGTTGGCCGAACCTAAGATCTAGGGTTCCTTGGTGAGCAATACTCTCTTCTCTCCTAAGTCTTGAGGAGTGAGCTTGAGTTCAAGGATCATGAGCAACACTCCTCTCTCGTTTAAGTTGAGAGGTGAGCTCATGGTCTCGTAGCTTGAGCAACACCCTCCTCTCACATTGGACTTGAAGAGTGAGCTTGGTGATAGTTGTGGACATCGTTTAGGGTTGTGATTTGTGTGGCCCGTTTGGTGATAGATGATGTGCAAGACCCCTCTCTCGTTCAAGTTGAGAGGTGAGCCAGTCTCTTGATCCTTTAGGGTTTTGACGCCCTTGTGCTTGAGGTTAGTGACGAGCTGTATCTTGGTCGTTATAATCTTGGAGAGGTGCTGACCGATAGCCCTCTTGACCTAGATGCTTTGGACAATAGGTGTTGGTAGCTGTGATGGACGATACCCCACTTGATCTTGAGTCTGGACGACACATGATGGGTGTTGTGTCGGGCGTCACATGCCTAGTTCCTGCCTTGTGTGACGGGCGTCACACCATGTTAAGATGACCTGCCCGATACACCTTGGTTAGATGTTTGCCTTGTGCTGCTATACCTTGGTCGATGGGGCGTTGGGGTCTGGTTCTGTGACGGGCGTCCCCCTAGAATGAGTTCCTTGCCCAACAGAGCGTCACCAGGTACCCTTGGCCGTTGCATGTTATGACTCACAAGGTCTTGCTGCATGATACACCACTAGTGTTGCACAATGCAACGTTGTACGTCACCTAGTATGCTTGGCCGTCACGTGTTGACCGATATGGTTAGACAACAGAGGTAGCCCTGCCCGATACCACTTATGGTGAGGGTGGTGGGGGCAATAGTGAGGGTCTTGTTCCTTGTTTGAAACTCGATATGTTGGATTCTATCATGTTTGGTTTATTATGGAAGCTATTGATATGTTTGAGATAGTAGATCACCTTCAAGTATTGTAATACAACATTTCATGTGCATATGATCATGTATAATGATAAGGAAATGATAAGCATGTAGAATTCCTTGCTTAATGATGTAACCTATGTTTATGATCACCAGTGGAGGCACGATTGATAAAGTACATAATCATTAATGTCACCCTGTATTGATATCATGGTCTTTCTGTTAAGATGATTATTGTGTACACTAACCATGCAGGTGATGCATAGCCAAGTAAAAAGGATATGAGGTATATATATATAATGAGTAACATTGTTCTGGGTAGTTACTCTTGATGGTAAGATACCTTGTATGATATAATTGACTAAAGTGCTTGGGACTGCTATCCCATGATGATGATGTAAGCCTTTAGAGGCAGTGGCACTACGTGATGAGGGATTGAGATCCCATGGCATGCGATGATCCTCGAGATGGATCTGGATGATTGGTAAAAGGCCAAGTGATAACATGTGATGTTGGATCCTTGTGATGGATCAGGATGATGTTGATTACCATAAAAACCTAACATTGAGTTTTATGTTGTTTATTTCCTGTTATAGCTTGCATGTTATACAACTTGGTTGAATCTTGCAATCCATATAAAAGACACTAATTAATCATAGTGAAATATATCATGTAGTTTCCCTGGCCATAGATCCATCATTGTCAGGAGCTGGTGATGGTGAAACGGGTTCTCATGTGGGTTAACCCGGAGCGCATATTGTTGAATATGCGAGGTTTCTCCTAGCCTAAAATAGAGAGGAAAACGAGTGTAGCTACGGTTGCAGACTCGGGATATGAATAGAGCATGGTGAACAGGCCCATGGCTCAGGATATGTGATATGGGAGCATGAATACGTTCATGGCTCAGAGCATGGTGAATTGGCTCGTGGCTCAGATATACTAGCGTCGTGACCTGTACCAAGGCGGGCTAGAGGAAGGGTAGCCTATGGAGCTGACCCTGTGGCTGAGGCCACTAGGCATGAGACTACGATCCTGCTTATGTTTTACTCATGCACTCACCACGAGGCAGAGATGTCATGGAGTCTAGCTCTTCCATTGACCTTGTATGGCACCGGCTTTGGGTTTCACAGTCGTCGGTTGGATTTGAGCGGTACAGTTCACTTCCTCAGGGCATAATAATATGTAATTCAGCCGAATAGTATTTACTGCTTAAGACAAAACACAGAACATTGGTTGAGGCCTTGCTTGAGTAGTTAATCTTGTTTTACTTGCAGTTGCTTATACATTCCTTATGTTATGTGGTAAGTTCGATGATACGAATAGCTGTTATTATTTCTACATTTTACTGTTTATCTACTGATGTTGCTTTATCCCTCTTGATTTTATAGTTTTGGCAGAGAGTTATGTTTCTCGCTGGGACAATGTTCAATTGTCTCACCTCGCTGGTTTTCAGGTGTTTGAGCAAGACGTGGTGGTGGTCGTGGAGTTACGGCCGAGCAGCTAGACGAGTAGTAGAAGGCAAGTGATGGATATGTTGTTGTTCTGGTCGTTTCGTAGTAGAGTCTTAGAGTCATCCCTGTACTCTCAGGTCCTTGGGGGTGTTTTGACGTTGTTTCACGATGTATAGCTGTTGATGTTTTGTATATCCTGCTATTGGCCGGATGTGGGCCTTTATGTATGTATAAATAGGTGACGAACTCAGTTGATGATAAGAT
Organism: Alisma plantago-aquatica; assembly: GCA_963693085.1. NCBI lineage: Eukaryota > Viridiplantae > Streptophyta > Magnoliopsida > Alismatales > Alismataceae > Alisma > Alisma plantago-aquatica. Next base: position 226,313,634 of record OY856411.1, read on the forward strand.
AGTTGTTCCTCTAAGTTGTGGACACGTATCAAGGCTTGTAAATATTTATATAATCTGTTTCTTTGCAGGATGAGGATCAAAATGTAATAATTTCTTAGTTTTTCTATTTTCCGCAATCGGTTTTAATTAACCCCTATTTTTAGTAAATTTGTGGTTTATGGTGATTTCCGCACGTTTCTGTGTAACACCTCACTGTCTGTGTGATAGTGGGATGTGTTGCCACAAGCTTGGTATCAGAGCCCTAGGTTCGTTGACTCTACAGGGATCTAGGACTAGGTTCGTGTTTGTTCTTGTGAGTTTTCCAGATTTTCTTACATTCATCTTCTGCTCTCAGCGGAAGAAAAGTCAAGATGTCTGGAAACCATGAAGAACATGCTGCTGAGAACAGCGATGCTGCATGAGTTGATGGAGCTGAAGGGCAGGCACATGAAGATCGGGTGCCAGAGGTCCCCCAACCTGACCCAGCCATTCTTGAACACCCTACCTATCAACAGCTTATGGGGCATATGATGGCTACGATGAATCTCATGGTGGAAAGGTTGCCAGTGCCTCTGCCAAGAGCACAGGCTCCCCATGATGAAACATCGGGTATTGGGAAGACCTTTGAGCGGCTTCGCCGAGTCAGAGCTTCGGATTATGCTGGAACAGCTGATCCAGCGAATGTAGATCTGTGGTTGACAGGTCTTGAGAAGGCCTTCCGGATCCTCAACATCCCCAAAGCAGACAAAGTAAAGCATGTTGTCTACCTTCTGAAAGGTAGTGTTGGTCACTAGTGGAGCATTGAGGAAGAGAAACGACCTGTTGAGGTGATCGGTTGGGAGGTTTTCTGATGCGAGTTCGTCAACAGGTACTTTCTGAAGACGTATCTGGATGAGAAGATCATTCAGTTTGAGCATTTGCATCAAGGAGCGATGAACGTCACCGAGTACGAATCCAAGTTCATGGACCTATTGAGGTTTTGTCCTCACATGGCAACGACAGATGAAGAGCAGATCAGACATTTTGAGAAAGGTCTGAGTACCGAGCTGACAACACCTGTGTCTGCGTTGGAGAATTGAGAGCGGTTTGCTACGTTTGTGGAATCTGTCCGGAGGATTGAACGATCAGTAAGGGAGAAAAGAGAATCTATGTCTAAGAAGAGGCCTGCTCAGTTCCAGGGACAACAATTTGGTGGCTTCAAGAAGCCAAGGTTTTCAGCACCTTCCGTGATGAGAGGTTCCAGTGTACCGTCGCAGTGGTCTCCAAGTAAAGGAAGAGGATATGCTTCTTCACCGTCAAAGGCATATAACACAACTTCAGTGGCAGTAACAGGGCCATCTAGGCCACGATTTGAAGATAGGGTATGCTATCTTTGTGGTCAGACTGGGCATCTCAAGTTACATTGCCTGAATAGAGATGTTGAAGTGACGCAGCAGCCAAGACAGAATCAACAAGGATCAGATAGACTGCAGCCCAGTAGTAGCAGAGGGTGAGGACGCAGTCAAGCGTCGCAAGCAGGATCGTCTGCTCAAGGAAGCAGAGGACGTGGACAGCAAGCAACGGCTCGATTCTATGCTATCAGTCAGCCGGAGGGGATAGTCAACCCGCGAGTAGTGGCAGGTCAGATGGAGTTATTTCATTCTGATATGTCTTCTTCTTGCTTTATATCTGTTCTGGTTGACCCTGGTGCTACACACTCTTTTATCGCATATAGTATGCTTGAAAACTGTCGTTTACCTGTTAGATGTAAGAAGGATAGTTTGCTGTTAGAAACCCCTCTTGATGGTTCCTCGTTGCTTCAAGAAGAGTGTCCATCTTGTGTCTTGTCTTTCTCAGGACACATCATTCAAGTGGATCTTATACCACTTGATATGCATGGTTTCGATGTTATCCTTGGGATGGATACCTTAGAAAAGTATAAGGTTGTTTTGGACTGTGGTTCCAAGCAAGCGGTGTTTGATGATGATGGAGAGGAGTGGATCTTCCAAGGAGACAAGAAGATTCTTCCGATGTGTCTAGTATCATCTTTGGTGGCAGATAAGTTGTTACGACAAGGATGTGAGGCATTCTTAGCTCACGTGGTGGATATCGTTGTGGATACCAAGGCGAAAGGTCCTAGCCTTGAGGAAGTGTCGGTTGTCTGAGAATTTGAGGATGTGTTTCCTGATGAGTTCCCTGGTGTTCCCCCACCCTGAGAGATTGATTTTGAGATCAATTTGGTCCCGGGAACACAACCAGTTGCACAGACACCGTATAGGATGGCTCCAGTAGAGATGGCATAGCTTAAGAAGTAGTTGTAAGAGTTGTTGGAGAAAGGTTTCATCCGACCAAGTACGTTGCCTTTGGGTGCTCCAGTGTTGTTCGTTAAGAAGAAGGACGGGTCGATGCGGTTATGTATAGACTACCGGCAGTTGAACAAAGTCACGATCAAGAATAAGTACCCGTTACCAAGGATAGATGATCTGTTCGATCAGTTGTGTAGTGATACAGTGATTTCAAAAATCGATCTATGGTCTGGATATCATCAGTTGAGGATTAAGGCGGATGACATACCAAAGTCTTCTTTCAGGACGAGGTATGGTCACTTCGAGTTCGTGGTTATGTTGTTCGGGCTAACCAATGCACCTGCTACTTTCATGGATTTGATGAATCGAGTATTCCGTCTATTCCTAGCTCAGTTTGTTGTAGTCTTTATAGATGACATCTTGATCTATAGTCAGGACAGGCTAGAGCATGAGCGACATCTTCGTCTAGCATTGACTCTTCTTCGCCAACATCAGTTGTATGCCAAGTTCAGTAAGTGTGAGTTCTGGTTGGAAGAAGTGATTTTCTTGGGTCTTGTAATATCTGCTGAAGGAGTCAAAGTGGACCCGAAGAAGGTAGAGTCCGTTATGGATTGGGAGCAACCGAAGACGTCGACAGAAGTTCGTAGTTTTCTGGGTTTAGCAGGATACTATAGGAGGTTTATCAAAGACTTTAGTGCGATTGCGTTGCCAATGACGAAGTTGACCAGAAAGGATGTACCTTTTGTTTGGGATGATCGATGTCAGCAAGCTTTTCAGAGTCTGAAGGAAAAGCTGACCAGTGCTCCAGTGTTAATCCTGCCAGAGTCTGGGAAAGGCTATGTTGTTTTCTGTGATGCTTCCAAGAAAGGTTTGGGTTGTGTGCTGATGTAGGAGGATCATGTGATTTCTTTTGCTTCGCGACAGCTTAAGAAACACGAGGAGAACTATCCGACTCATGATTTGGAGTTGGCAGCGGTGGTTCATGCATTAAAGATTTGGAGACACTATCTTTATGGGGAAGTGTGTCAGATCTTTATGGATCATAAGAATCTAAAGTACATCTTTTCACAGCATGAGTTGAACATGCGACAGCGTCAATGGAAGGAGTTAATCAACGATTATGACTGCACCATCGAGTATCATCCTGGTAAGGCGAATGTGGTAGCGGATGCGCTTAGCCGAAAGTCTTCCTCTCTTTCTACAAAGAAGGCACAGTTGAGTTCTCTGGTATGCTATAGACGGGATATTCTTGTTTCTTTGCGACAGATGAATGTGCAGATGGAAGTTTCCTTGCTAGCTGGACTCTTAGCACAGATGCAAGTCAAGCCTACATTGAGACAGCATATTAAAAATGCACAGCAAACGGATGATGACGTACAGTTGGTCAGATCAGAGTTTGGCAGCGAAAAGCATGATGGGTTCCATGAGTCCGAGGATGGACTGGTTTGCTATCATGATAGGATGGTGGTCCCTGATGCTGATGGGTTGAGAAGGCTAGTGCTTGAGGAAGCACACACATCGATGTATGCTATGCATCCAGGAGTCACCAAGATGTATCATAGTCTGAAGAACTTGTATTGGTGGCCCGGTTTGAAGAAATATGTAGCTGAGTTCGTGGCTAGATGTGCGGTATGTCAGCAAGTGAAGGCTGAACATCAAAACCCGGCAGGTACGTTGCAACCCCTGTCAATACCGCAGTGGAAATGGGATCATATAACCATGAATTTCGTAGTTGGTCTGCCTAGGACAACTAAGAATCATGATTCCATTTGGGTGATAGTGGACAGATTGACGAAGTCTGCCCATTTCATACCTGTAAAGACAACGTATACAGCTGAGAAGCTCACTCAGATATATGTGGATGAGATAGTACGTTTGCATGGTGTGCCAACAACGATAGTTTCCAACAGAGGTCCTCAGTTTACGAGTCATTTCTGGGAACAGTTGCACAAAGCGTTGGGAACGCAGCTGAGGTTCAGTACCGCTTTCCACCCGCAGACAGATGGACAGTCTGAGAGGACTATTCAGACTTTGGAGGATCTCCTTCGGGCTTGTGTTTTGTAGTTCCTAGGCAGTTGGGACATACATCTCAGTTTGATAGAGTTTGCCTACAACAACAGTTATCAGCGGAGCATTGACATGGCTCCTTATGAGGCCTTATATGGAAGAAAGTGCAGATCTCCTTTATGTTGGTACGAGTCTGGTGAATATCATCCTTTGGGTCCTGAGTTAGTACAGCAGATGACAGAAAAGGTTAAGGTGATACAGCAACAGTTGAAAGCGGCACGGGACAGGAAGAAGTCTTATGCAGACAATCGTCGACGACCTTTAGAGTTTCAGGTAGGAGACAAAGTGTACCTTAAAGTCTCGCCATGGAAAAGTGTGCTAAGATTTGGCCGGAAAGGTAAGCTAGCACCCAGGTATATGGGGCCATACCCGGTCATAACACGTGTTGGTAAGGTAGCTTACGAGCTAGAGCTGCCTCTAGAGTTGCACATGTTACATCCGGTGTTCCATGTTAGTATGCTGAAGAAAAGTCATCCGGATACAAGGACAGTGATACAGCCAGTTGAGGTTGAGCTTGACGAAGATGTGACTTATGAGGAAGGTCCTATGATGATCCTTGACAGAAGAGTTAAGAAGCTGAAGAGGAAGGACCTGGTTCTTGTAAAGTCCTTTGGCATCACCGTGGTGTTGAGGAAGCCACGTGGGAGCTTGAGGAAGAGATGAGGAGGACATATCCCTCATTTTTCTCTTCAGATTTCGGGGGCGAAATCCCTTTGTAGAGGTTTATGGCTTGTAAGGACCCTGACCTCCGTTTAGGGCTTACCCTGTTTGTTTTTCCTAAACCATGTGCTTGGATGTTTGCTAATCACCTTTAGTGGTGAATAGGGTTGGGTGGTGCTTTGTTGAGAGCTGGAGGTGCTACTTGGAAATAACCCAAGTCTAGGGTTTGTGGGCAAGTTTGTCACCTTATGAGGTGTTCCTCTCTCTCTTTGCTTCATCTAATATAGAGAGGAAGGTTTGGGCTCGTTGCTTGGAGTCCTGTTGGGCTTGGTTGAGCTTGTTGGGCCGTGAGGTGCCTTGCTTTGGTTGGTTGGCCCTTGTATCGGCCAGGAGGTGGCTGTGTCGCCCAGGGGTGTGTCGTCCAGGTGTATCGCCCATGGACCTTTGACCATCTTTGACCTTGTTTGTGTCACCACTAGTGGACACTTGGTGCTCGATGCTTGCATGTGGCAATGGCCTTGGACATGTGTTTAAGGCATGCTAGAGTGGTGGTTTTGTGCATGGACAAGTGTCCCTAGGTGGGCAACACCTTGTTTTACTTTGCTTTGGTTTCTCCTCCATCCCCTTCTACATATTTATTTCCTTTCCCTTGCTAAGGATCCCTTTAGTTCTTCTCCTTAGTGCACGATACACCTCTCTTCTCTTGCAAGCTTGGTGGCCAAACCCTAGAGTGCCTTACTCTCCTTCTTCCTTGGTGGTGCGTGGAGCTTGGAGCTAGGAGCTTGGAGTTTGCTTAAGGCGGGTTGCATAACTCCTAACCCTAACTATACTGCCTCCTTTCATGTTCTTATACATTGCTAGCTTTGTTTCTTGCTTAGTTGCTTCATGTTGGCCGAACCTAAGATCTAGGGTTCCTTGGTGAGCAATACTCTCTTCTCTCCTAAGTCTTGAGGAGTGAGCTTGAGTTCTAGGATCATGAGCAACACTCCTCTCTCATTTAAGTTGAGAGGTGAGCTCGTGGTCTAGTAGCTTGAGCAACGCCCTCCTCTCACCTTGGACTTTAAGAGTGAGCTTGGTGATAGTTGTGGACATCGTTTAGGGTTGTGCTTTGTGTGGCCTGTTTGGTGATAGATGATGTGCAAGACCCCTCCCTTATTCAAGTTGAGAGGTGAGCCAGTCTCTTGATCCTTTAGGGTTTTGATGCCCTTGTGCTTGAGGTTAGTGACGAGCTGTATCTTGGTCGTTATAATCTTGGAGAGGTGGTGACCGATAGCCCTCTTGACCTAGATTCTTTAGACGATAGGTGGTTGTAGCTGTGATGGACGATACCCCACTTGATCTTGAGTCTGGATGACACATAATGGGTGTTGTGTCGGGCGCCACATGCCTAGATCCTGCCTTGTGTGACGGGTGTCACACCATGTTAAGATGACATGCCCGATACACCTTGGTTAGATGTTTTCCTTCTGCTACTATACCTTGGTCGATGGGGCGTTGGGGTCTGGTTCTGTGGCGGGTGTCCCCCTAGAATGAGTTCCCCGCCCAACAGAGCGTCACCTGGTACCCTTGGCCGTTGCACGTTATGACTCGCAAGGTCTTGCTGCATGATATACCACTAGTGCTGTACAACGTAGCGTTGTACGTCACCTAGTATGCTTGGCCATCACGTGTTGACCGATATGGTTAGACGATAGAGGTAGCCCTGCCCGATACCACTTATGGTGAGTGTGGTGGGGGAAATAGTGAGGGTCTTGTTCCTCGTTTGAAACCCGATATGTTGGATTCTATCATGTTTGGTTTATTATGGAAGCTATTGAAATGCTTGAGATAGTAGATCACCTTCAAGTATTCTAATACAACATTTCATGTGCATATGATCATGTATAACAATAAGGAAATGATAAGCATGTAGAATGCCTTGCTTAATGATGTAACCTATGCTTATGATCACCAGTGGAGGCACGATTGATAACGTACATAATCATTAATGTCAGCCTGTATTGATAGCATGGTCTTTCTGTTAAGATGATTATTATGTACACTAACCATGCAGGTGATGCATAGCCAAGTAAAAAGGATATGAGGTATATATATATAATGAGTAACATTGTTCTGGGTAGTTACTCTTGATGGTAAGATACCTTGTATGATATAATTGACTAAAGTGCTTGGGACTGCTATCCCATGATGATGATGTAAGCCTTGAGAGGCAGTGTCACTATGTGATGAGGGATTGAGATCCCATGGCATGTGATGATCCTCGAGATGGATCTGGATGATTGGTAAAAGGCCAAGTGATAACATTTGATGTTGGATCCTTGCGATGGATCAGGATGATGTTGATTACCATAAAAACCTAACATTGAGTTTTATGTTGTTTATTTCCTGTTATAGCTTGCATGTTATACAACTTGGTTGAATCTTGCAATCCATATAAAAGACACTAATTAATCACAGTGAAATATATCATGTAGTTTCCATGGCCATAGATCCATCATTGTCAGGAGCTGGTGATGGTGAAACGGGTTCTCGTGTGGGTTAACCCAGAGCGCATATTGTTGAATATGCGAGGTTTCTCCTAGCCTAAAATAGAGAGGAAAATGAGTGCAACTACGGTTGTAGACTCGGGATATGAATAGAGCATGGTGAACAGGCCCATGGCTCAGGATGTGTGATATGGGAGCATGAATACGTTCATGGCTCAGAGCACGATGAATTGGCCCGTGGCTCAGATATACTAGCATCGTGACCTGTACCAAGGCGGGCTAGAGGAAGGGTAGCCTATGGAGCTGACCCTATGGCTGATTCCACTAGGCATGAGACTGCGGTCCTTCTTGTGTTTTACTCGTGCACTGACCACGAGGCAGAGAGGTCATGGAGTCTGGCTCTTCCATTGACCTTGTATGGCACCGGCTTTGGGTTTCGCTGCCGTCGGTTGAATTTGAGCGGTACAGTTCACTTCCTCAGGGCATAATAATATGTAATTCAGCCGAATAGTATTTACTGCTTAAGACAAAACACAGAACATTGGTTGAGGCCTTGCTTGAGTAGTTAATCTTGTTTTACTTGCAGTTGCTTATACGTTCCTTATGTTATGTGGTAAGTTCAATGATACGAATAGATGTTATTATTTCTACATTTTATTATTTATCTACTGCTGTTGCTTTATCCCTCTTGGTTTTATAGTTTTGGCAGAGAGTTATGTTTCTCACTGGGACAATGTTCAATTGTCTCACCTCGCTGGTTTTCAGGTGTTTGAGCAAGACGTGGTGGTGGTCGTGGAGTTACGGCTGAGCAGCTAGACGAGTAGTAGAAGGCAAGCGATGGATATGCTGCTGTTCTGGTCATTTCGTAGTAGAGTCTTAGTGTCATCCCTGTACTCTCAGGTCCTTGGGGGTGTTTTGACGTTGTTTCACGATGTATAGCTGTTGATGTTTTGTATATCCTGCTATTGGCCGGATGTGGGCCTTTATGTATGTATAAACAGGTGACGAACTCAGTTGATGACAAGACAACTGTTCCTCTAAGCTGTGGACACGTATCAAGGCTTGTAAATATTTATATAATCTGTTTCTTTGCAGGATGAGGATCGAAATGTAATAATTTCTTAGTTTTTCTATTTTCCGCAATCGGTTCTAATTAACCTGTGTTTTTAGTAAATCCATGGTTTATAGTGATTTTCGCACGTTTCTGCGTAACACCTCGCTGTCTGTGTGATAGTGGGATGTGTTGCCACAACATGAGTCTTCTTGCGGTCGCAACAAATACCTTGGTGGTTTGGTGGATACACATGCATGAGTGAATGGTCACTACAGTGTGTACTATAGTTGGTCGCAATACATGCTTTAGTTGTTTGGTCACTACAGATGTGTGAACCTATGTTTGCTCGCTACACTAGTGAAGATTGGTTGCTACACTTTGTTTTCTTGTATGGTCAAAACACGGTGTTGCTTGGGATGATTGACCCATCATGATAATAATGATGCTTAACCCAAATGTGTTCCAAGAATGTAGAATATGATGTACCTAGAGTAAGGACAAGTATTGAAATGGAAACCCTAATCAACTATATGGAGAAACCCTAACCCAAATTCAAGTGTATGATGTACTTGTTGAGCTTTCTTGAATGAATGGTATGTGTTGATGTTTTCTCTCTCCTACTTATGTAATCCTAACCTTGTAGGTGAAATGAATAACATATCTAGTGAATACGATGATGTGTTTGATATGACACTAAGAAATGATTATGAGCCTTTATGAGGCATGATGATATAATGATGATGTGCAGGAACTATATGTTTGGATCTTATGACTTGGTAGAGGCTCAATGCCTAATGTGAGGTGATATCCTCTTATGATGTGATGAGGAATGATTATCTCCAAATGATGTGATAATGACGATGGCCTTGAATGGTAGTCGTATCATGAGATGGTGTGACAAGTATACCTCATACGTTTTATATCTTCTGATGTTGCAATATAATCTTATCTTTATAGAGTTTCTTTAGAGTTTGTTCCTTGTAACTTTATTGATGCTAAACGATACCCAATTGTCATAACTAATCAAGTGAAACCTTAAATATGTAGTTTCCTTGTGCCATAGATCCATCTTTAGTGTCAGTACTTGTTAAATGGTGAAAAAGGTTCTCCCTTAGTGGAAGCTCAGAGTCGTATACTGTTGAGTATATGTATTTCACATGATTGGCTATAGTCATACCTTAGCAGGAGAACATTCGAGGTCGTATCTCAATGATATGATTCAGTATATATATGATATGTTTTGAGGATGGTTGCGGCCATATCTCAGTAGGAGTGTGGCTGAGGTCGTAACTCTATTTTCACTAGTGTTATGCCTATATAGCATGGAAGACTAGGTTGTTTTTCCATTGGACTCTATATGTCACTACAACAGACTCGGATTGACTGAGGGTGTGGGAGATCATAGGAGTTTGGCTCCTCCTAGATCTTGTATGGCACTGATTTCGACTTAGCAGTGGTCAGTTGGAGCATGAGTGGTATACCTCATCTCCTCATAGCATAATAAAAGATGTAATACAACTGTGTAGTATATTTTCTTAGGGTTAAAGGCAACTCATATTGGATGACCTCCTTGCTTTATCTCTTTTACGAAATAGTTGATTTATAATGTGGTAAGAGAAATCAACTGTTATACATGTTCTTCATATTCCTTCTAAAAGTATAAGATGTTCTATTGCTGAGTTATAGATGCATAAGTTGCTTAAATAATGTTAATTACTTTACTTCACTCATATCATTTTGATGAATATGCTTAACTGGATAATAATGTTGCCTTCCTACTTAACCTATATGTATTAATAATAGATGTTGGTGGAGTGTTATATCTCTCGTTGGGGCATTGGTCTCACTCCATGAGTTTTCACATCTTATAAGTGGTCGTGCACGGCGAGGTAGAGATCATGCGATTCAGGCTGAGCAACAAGAGGAGTAGTAGTTGTTAAAGGATGGATATGCTGCTAGTGTTTTGTAGTAGAGTTCTATGTGTCATCCCTGTACTCTAAGGTCCTTGAAGATGTTTTGTAAATGTTGTATAATGATATGAGTTTTTGGTAATATACAATTGTTGTACAAATATGTATTGTATATGTGAAGATATTATCATATGTAATAGGTTGTGCCAAGTTGGTCAAGTGAACAACGATATGTATCATCTTGTGATATGATATGTAATACAAGTGGTGTTGCTTATAGACTCAGATGCAATAAGATCTGATTTTGTGGTAATATAGAATCTGTCTTAATTTATCCTGTTTTATTATTATCTGGATGTTTGGTATTAGTTTTGTGTTTTGATTTGAGTAATCTCGCTTTGTGTGGTGATGAGTGTCACACTGAGTAACTTCACATAACCCTCAAAGATGCCCGTTTCACTACCCTTACTTCCAAACACAATGCTAATTTTTATGGTCATAGGAAATTACATGCATTAGGGTTTTGAATTAATTAATTATTCCATTTGTAAGTACTCAACAAAATAAAAAGAATAAAAATAAAACAATATTAATGAGATATAGCACTACGCAAGCATGAGAAGCATTAGAATCTAATTATGGTAAAAAAAGGATACAATGATAGCAAATAAAACACCATTTTTGACAATACATATGTCATTCCCTCAAAAGAGTTCATAACTTGTTAAATGTGTAGGAAATCTAGTCTTATTAGTAAGGAAACTCATGCAAAAATCTCCTTTAAAGATATCATTGTATGTGAAACATATGGTAAAGTAGTAAAAATGTTAGAAAAAGTCATTTTTAGGACAAGATGCACATAATATCCAAATTTCAATACGGTGGCTAATCATTTTCTTTTAGAACAACAAACAATAGTAAGAAAGATCGTGTCCAAATATTTCTAATATTTTATGATTATGTGGAGACCACTTCTGAGGAGGAGCGACTTGACATCACCGCTACAGTGTAAACCCCTGACACCCCCACTCTCTCAACTACCTGCTTACCAATGAGGACATTTGAATCACATAGTCAGACAACCTGTGTGATAAGATAATTTTTTTTCAGAGGTGCGCAACTCGAGTTTCAATTATAGGTCTCTTCAATGTGACACTCGTGTCTTTATTGTTAAAGCTACTAGCTTATCGGTCGAAGATTCCCATGTTATAGTCCAAAAACAAATAAAATCACGGCCAAGCATAGGATTAATTGCGTTATCCACTTGAAAAGAACAAGAAATTGAGATTCTATGTGTGTCGATCAATGGGTTTTTTTCCATTCCTCTTTGAGCAGCCAAGACATCTGCAGATGTACTCAACGCCAGTACTTGACAAGATGCACCATTAGAGCGTGCCATAAATTTTATTTGGTCAACAAAAAAAGCACATCTTTAGTGGGTTGATTGCAGTTTTGGTCAACCATATAAAAAGTCATTCAAATTGACACTAGGCGGACCAACCGAACAAGCACCCCAAACATGAGGGTTCAGACATGTTTACTTAGCCACCTACGCCGCCATTATATGGGTATGTGTCAAAAAGGAAGTCGGCCAGCCGCAATTCAACTGACGACTGAAAAACAATGCAACCCACCTTATTTAGACCAATGTGTCATCGTTTTCCTTGCATTGTTTTGCAGTCGACTGATCCCAGATGCCCGACCGTCCAAACAAACGAAGGAGATCAACCAGGATTGCATGAGCCCCACCGTGTGGTCGGTTGGTCTAAATAAGGTGGTTTGTTGACAGCATCGGCGGGCGATTTGCTACTCAGCGAACCTTGTGGCTTGTGAACGGTGCCGGCCAGTGAAGAATATGGCAATAAGTTGCAGCTCGCAGAAATGTCCTCTCGGTCAACCGCCTGATTCAGTGAAGGCATGGAGGACGACGGAGCAGTAGCTACAAAAGTATGTACTCACAGAGACAAACACCTACAACCAGTAGCGGAATCAAAAAATTACACTAACGGGCCGTTCGGCTCCGGACATTAGAAACACGGCAGTTTTATACGTATGCTCCATTTGATTTTCGGAACTTCGCCGCTGAGAGTCGTGACAATCGTACTGGGTACGGCGCGGCGGGATGTAAGAAAATCAACGACTTATCAAGGCTGAGTGACGGGTTCGTCCTGCGGCAGTGAATCTCGTCAGTTAATGAAGCAGATGATAATATTCACTGTCAAATTAAGGCTAAATTTATATATTAAATGCAGTAGTTAAAAAGATGTCGGCCAAACGGGACCTAAGAGGGGCTGATATCATATATGCGTGCATTTTAGCACGTGGGGGGCTGAGTCGAAAAAATACCCAACACTGAGAATGGAACCTGCACCACTTGTTCCAAAAAATCCAACTTCCTACCACTCCAACTAAGCCCTTTCTTTGTAAATTGGTACGTAGTTAAAATATTTATTTATACGTTAATCTATATATAATATTAAAAAGATTATTACTTTGTATTAATTTTTTGGGGGGAGGGCGGGGTAAAGCCCCCGCAGCCTCCCCCTGGCTACGCCCTTGCCTACAACGAACATCGTGGATTCAACGGTTTCAACCCGCTCGCTGACTGAGTAACAACGGCCACTTGTAGTGGTTTGCGGCGCGCAGATCGGCCATGGTGTTTCCACGTTGTTCGATCGCTCCAATGTTATGTTGTGAAATTTTGGTGTGAGCATCAACATCATCAGCATGCAGAACTGTCATTATGTGGTATACGTATCAAGGTGATTACATAGGGCTTGTGGTGCATAATCTCGTCGCTGCCGTATACGCCACTTGCTCTCCAATAAAACGGGAATTAGTCGATGTCGTCGCCTTGGTCGGCAATCACACACAATGCCAAACATGGCCAATTATAAAGGTCAAGACGACTGCCATGAAACTGACGTCTAAGGCTCGCTGAAAGGTCAATAGCAATGCAGTACCCGCGAAGGCTAGAGTTGGAGACTTGGCAGTAGCCTAGTAGTGCTCAGGTTGTCCATAACACTAGAGAAACTACTCCCTGCAAAAGATATGAGCTATTGCTTCCTGCAGCTAACGGATTTGCAAGTACCACCTCTCCACGTGGCCTCTTTTGTATTCTTTGTCGTTTTATTCAAAGAGAATTTTTTCTCCCCTCATATACTAGACATGTGGACGTAATTAAGCGACATTTGAGATGGAATTCTTACAAACTTGGTGGGGCAGAAATCAAAATGACATCTTTCAAAAAAATTATTTTGAATTATTGATATTCCATGCTTTCCAATTGAATGATCTATCAACGTGTCAATTTGGAAGGAACATTTCTTTCATTGGGGCCCGTGCGACTCCTTATGTGATACATTGTTCCATGTGAGACCAATGTATTTGGTCAAGAGACTGTATTTCTTTCAAAATAGTTTCTTATCATCGTAGCACGCCAATTTATATTTATTAATATATTATATTTACTAGTAACAACCAAAATTTCATTGCAACAATTAAATACTCATTATTTAGTGATGTACTAGTAACCTATCGCACAACACATCTTTGAACATAAACAATTATAAGTTTCCTTGTCAAATTATAATCAGCTACCTTATCGTCAATTTAAGAAATGGCGTGTATGGGGGAGCATTTCTTAGTAAATTTTCAATTTCAAAGAAAAAGGTACTTCCATAATGAGGGGTTGTTTTTTACGGGTCGCCAACAAGGATAACCGGATAAATGATTACAATATCAAGGACATTACGGCAGAGTGGCCCATAGTTTTAAAAAGAAAAAACTCGCAGGCACTCAAAAGTGATGAAGAAAAACCTCCAGCCCAAGAAGGCCAACACTCTTTATGATATAGATGTTCCAACCTTGAAAATTAAAGAATGGGTTGTTCACGTCAAAGAAGACGAAAGTTGAAAAAATGATGATACACGAAAGCTGGCTAACTGAAATAGCATCATATCTAGCACGAAAAAGAGGTTTTAGGTTGAGCATTCCAAGAGAACCGCAAGACCTACAAAGTTGAAGAACTGCCTAACAGGGATACTATGAACAACCTTCACACAAGAGTGAGAGTATTCAAACTAAAACACAGATTGATCCTAAATAACATCATTATCAAGAAGGTACAAAATATATAGGTTATTTTTTTTAGCATATCCACAAGAATACATTTTCAAAAGTACAAACATCCATTCATTCCCAATGGATAGCTTTGGATCATATTATCCAGTTACGTCAGTCACAATCTGTACACAATATATATGACTACTACAACTACATTATGTACATCTACACTAAAGAACGCAAGTCAAAAACTTGAGTGGTAGATATAACCAATGAAACCCACCCTACCCAGATCTGAGGTATAGAGGCATCTCTGGGACACCATAGGGCAAACCATCACCAACCTCTAAGCTACTGCTAATCTCATAGCACATGCTCCTCATTACCAAAGTTGTGGTTATGATGTTGGTCACCTAAAATATGTGGGAATCATGAGGAGAGACCAATACCCCAACAATATAATATAGCAACTAATAACATCTATTGCTCACATCGGCGAGTAGTCACGAAGGGTCTCAGGTTTGATCCTCCCTGTAATGCCACTCAAAAGTAAATTTTCCAATACTTCAGTCATCCTTTGATGTGACTTGTTTAGGATCCCGATGTGAGGGCGGAGGGTTCCCCGGGTTTACTACCCCTTCTATCTGGGCACTCGTCGGGGTGGGTTTCCCCGACTATAAAAAAAATCTACTTATCACAAAAAGCTTATTTAATAGGATAATTAATTCACATTAGACAACAAATAGTAATGTTTATTCAAGGTATAGACAATAGTAGATCTATATAAGAGTAACCAAGTAGTGCTTGCATGCATATAAGAGAAAAGCATATAACATGGTTCTCCAATAAACCCTAAATTGATGTATTGCATGATTGAGTTACTGATTTTATCATAAAGCCTTGGTACTATTGGTCTCAATAGAAGATATAAACTATACTTAACCATATCATCATAGGTGTCAAATAAAATAAGCTTTGGTCACTGACAACACAGGTACCAAATAAAATAAATATCAGTCACTAAAAACATTGGTGCCACCAAAAATAAGCTTCGATCGTTGACAACATGGATGTTAAAGAAAATAAGCTTCAATCATTGACAACATAGGTGCCAAAGAAAAAATAATTTAATCATTGACAACATCGGTGCCAAAGTAAAATAACTTCAATCACAGTCAATACAGGTGCCAAAGAAATCAACCTTTAGTCACCGATAATATAGGTTCCAATAAAATAATCTCCTTTCACTTAAAACATAGGTACCAAATAAAAAAATCTCAGTAACCCAATACGTAGGACCTAAGAACCTTCCTCCAACCCTCAAATAACTACAATGTTAGGGTTGAACTTAATTAAGAAAGTCAATTACTTGTATACTAGTAGCATCAATCAAGTTAACAACAAGATATGAAGATGTAGTTGTGACATTAATACTTTATTTCAACTCTACAAGATGTAAAAAGTATCATATCATACATCATGTTACCCAAACACGGTGCAATTAACCATCTTTGGTCATACCAAGGACCAATCTCAATTAAAAGTCATATCAAGTATAAACCCTCATTTGTTTTTCAAATCCACATGAAACTTTGCATTTCTATGTACATGTAATGAACGTATTACCACATAAATTTTGGATTAAAATAATAACAAAACCTACACTAAATGCAAGATTAGGCATAAATAGACCACAAAAAAACATTAATGAGAAATTTTAGGTATCAAATATAATTTTGACAAAATTAAAGCAGTATAAAATCTATAAAATCCTCTTATTATCATCGGAAAAAAAATGCAAACTGTACAAAGGGTTATGGAACTCGTGCAATACCATTATTATAACGATCGTCATCAAACTGACAACCAAATCGTTGCTAATTATGTGAAATAATTATAAACAACGGATTAGCAAAAATCACTAAAATTAAAAACCATTTTGCAAGAAGGTCCTCTTCCAGATAACTCTTACTGAAAGATCCAAAACTTATACATATCATGATTTGCATTGTACAACATTTTTCCATCTCATCTTGATGACAACATATAACGGTTACTCTATCAAAACACATACTGGAGAAGCATAAAACCTTGAGTCTTAAAAGTCAAAATCTTAGATTGTTCATGAAACCATTACGAACAGACTCCAAGGACCTGAGAGTATAGAGACGACACATAAGACTTCTATCTACAAGACAGGACAGATAGTACACTCAACCTAAGTTGTCACTGCTGCCTCAGCTGTTGTTCCTCCTCCGCAAAAAGGTTTCCACCGCTTCGTGCTTGTCCACCTAAAAATTATGGATACCACATGGTGAGACAATTGTCCCAGCGAGAAATATAACTCTCCGTCGACCATATTATTATCACATATAAGTATTATAAAACTGGGCAAAGGCTCTTTTATATTAACATGAAGGATTAATCATTGTATGAAAAGAATAAGGTAATCTCCTTACTTAAGGAAAATGATACATCTACCCATGGTAGAGTAATAAACCATCTATATAATTTACAAGGAATGTAAAGGAACATAAACAACATCTATCAAGCTAAGATGTATAACTGAATTACGCATCAAACAATGTTTTCTGTATTTGATCCTTAAGTAAATATGTGACACAGCTGAACATATTTTACAATCACACTTATGCCCTGAAGAGATGAAGTATACCCCATTCATCTCCAACCGACCACAAACTTCTCACAAGTTGGTACCATACAAGGTCATTGGAAGAGACGACTGCCAAGACCTCTCATGTCTCGGTCAGTACATGACCACATAGGTTCAGAAGAACATCTTGTGTCATCTGTCAATAGGACATCTTGTGTCGCTACAAAAAGAGCTTGCCAGGTCACTAGACATCTTCGCTCAAAGTTACTGCGTTTGTATATACTCTCTTAGGGGAACATCTACTAACAACCATCCCCAATTATGAAATTACTAAGTCATGGTGTATAGCCATACTCTGAGCCATGGGCCAGTTCACTGTGCTCAACATAGAGTCTACGACTGAAGTCGCACACGAGCCAGGATATGGTCACACATCCAATATCCCCATTTATTTTGAGTTCGTAAGGGGATCGGCTCACACATGGACGTCCAAGCTTACGCCCCCCACATATTCAAAAAATATGCATTTTGGGTTATGCCGCGGGGAACCCGTTGCACCATTCAGTGAATTCTGACGTTGATGGATCTATGATCAGGGCAACTTTTTATGGTTTCTAGTGATATATTAAGTGCATTATAGTATTCTTTTAGCATCAAACAAGTTATAAGCATCAATCATAAACAAATGCTACAAAGAAAGCTGTAATATATTTATCGAGTACTTTTGGTTCAATCCTCCTCTTGAGGAATATTGGTTCATCATTAACAATTCACATAATATTTTATTTTTTTGCAATTAACACAACCTGCAACATATGTCACTCAATCAATCACAAATGATTGAAGTATCCCTTCCATATCGGGTATCAAGGTGTGTGTATGTTAACATATTATGCTTTAAGATACATTCTTATTTCATGTAGTGTATCCATTTCACGCATATGGTACAACCACATCATCATTTTATGTTTTAGGGTGTATCCCCTAATCATCATATCGTGCACCCATATCAAATTGATTATCACTTAGTTCTTATCATTTCAAGATAACTTCATATCGGGTATGAACTAGGTGCTTGACCCCATATTGGGTATAAGATATGTGCTTGGTACCATATCGTGCACATGGTGTGCACCATATCGGCCATAGAGCATATGCCTCATCATGTATTCATTTGAGTGGTATATATACAAGATACCATATCAGTTTCCCATTCAGGATTATCATATCGGGTCTTCATGTTATGTAACATATCGGGTTACCATGTTAGGTAGACCCTTGGGCTCATAACCCCTTCATACCTTGAAGGATTAGTCCTATCATATAGTTATATGACAAGCTAGGTGTCTAATGGAATTCTCTTATCACAATTCATTACACAAAGGATAGGACATATCGGATTTCAATCCCTCAACTAGGCTTTCCCACCATATTGGGTAAAATGAGCCATATCATGCATGAGGTATGAATTGGACCTCATATCGTTCACAAGGTAGAAGTAGGTGCCATTCTTAGCATCCAAGGGATATCATTCATATCATTCATGTGGTATCACTCACCACTTGTATTGGCTTACCCATCACCTAGGGTTATCCAACTCTATATTGTTTATAGTGTTCACTATCTCTCTATCGTGAAGAGGTGTAGTATTAGACTTGTACAGTGTATAAGGGGTAAGTGGGTATCTCCCATATTGTGCAAAGGGAATGGCTCATATAATGTATTATCTATCCTCTATCCCCATATCAAGTTAACCCCCATCTCGGGTTTCATATCAGGTTAAGGTATTTCAACCATATCAGGTTATGCCATGTATTTGATTCTATGTCTTATATTATGCATAAGTGTATACTTCATCAACCATATCGTGCATCATATGTGTGCTTCATGATATCGTGTACAAGAGGTGTATTCCATGATATATCATGCAAGGAGCACTTTCAATTCTCATTCATATCGGGTTACCCAAACTAGGTTTCATATCGACTTACAAGTATGCCCTTGTTCCTATATCGTGCATGGAGTCTATATCTGCAATAGGTATTATGGTTAACACCATATCGTGTTCCAAGGTATGAACTTCATCTCCATTTCGTGCAAGGAGATATAATATCACAAGCATATCGTGCAAGTGATACATGTATATCACCATATTGGTTATGAGCTACTTGTTTGCATGCTTGAACCCGATATCACTTTATAAAGTGATACCATCTTCTTTGAGCTCTAGACCTTCGTTCTATATGTTCTAGTTTATGAATAACTGGTCTAGGCAATTCTTATAACTTATGGAATCATCAAGTACTCAATAAAAACTCAAAATTGAAAGTAATCATCTAGTGTAATAACTTAAGTGGTGAATAATAACATGATTGGGTTCAAGTTATATAACCCGCCTTATGAACACTTCAAAGCTCCAAGCTCCAAAGTTTCACGTCCTAAGGTTGAAGATGAACTTCTACAAGGTCCAAAGCTCATTCAAAACTTCTCCATAGACAAGAAATCACAATAGTTAAGCACTTGGTGAAAAAGGAAAGAAAGGAATATTTATAACCCGATATTCTATTTTGACCAAGGTTGAAGATGACCAAAGCCTTACCTAAATCTTAGTGCTCAAGCTCTCCTTTCTCCTTGAGCTACTTTGAATGATACCTAATGGGCTTTGCATGATATTTCCAAGGGATATGGTTTGTGAGGATCGTAAACTTTCATAAGTTGGTGAAAGGTGAAGTATATATACTTGGTTTCATGAGATAAAGTGTATAAGAGGTGTCTTTACCTCATTCTACTAGATGACACGTGACCATGCATGGTTGACACTTGTACATGCATGCACACATCTATATATTTCCATTCAAGAGTCTTGAGGACAAGCTAGAGATAATATCTCAGCCATCCTTTATCTTCTTGGATAAGTTTCCTCATCTTTATCTCATCAACAAGGCAACCCGATACACTTTATGCAAGGGCTTTGCAACCTGTCATGGACCACCTCCTTGAGGTGTTCTTCTCTTCATGGCCTTTTCTAAGTCTCAACAAACCGATATGAGACCTCTATCATGGCTCCTTGGCTGATATGACTCCTATGTCAAGCCGACAACCTGATACATCACATATAAAGCTTCTCCTTCAACTTTTTCCTTGGTCTTTCCATCACCAAGAGTATCATCACTCAATAGGTGATTAAAACATAACGTATCCATTTTTATCTTTCCTCTAAAAAATACATAGATAGAGTGGGGACACTCTAGAGGTGGTAACTTTACATTTTGACCCCATATATTGGGCAAATTACAACTTGTACCAAAATTGGTGCAAACAGTACTAGCATTGTTCAAACAGGTTATAACTTCAGATTTAGGCTTTCCAAAAGCCACCACTCAGCCTCATACTTTCTCTTATGATATTAGAACACTTAGAACAAATTCAACATATGACATATTGTAATGTAACCCCTCAACTTATGTAAATTGCACATTTCACTCAAACTATCAATTATTGCACAAATACTTTGCAAATAAGCTCAAACTTGACAATAAACTTCACAAGAAGCCTTAATTACTTTTCAAAAGATTAGAATCAATTTTTAAGTAAATTACTTAAGAAAACTCTTAGGGTTAAGCCATAACCCAGGTCAGGGGTGTTACAATTATAAACCCCTAACAAGGATTTCGTCCCCGAAATCCCAAATGAAGGAAGACAATTACCGTTCATGAATCATATAGTCAAGTCTCCATATAACATCTTGATGTTATAGAGATGCCATATAACTTTGGCCAACACAAGGTCCTTCCATATAAGATCATCATAAGATCTATCACACATGATACATACTCAGTTGTCCTATCCATTACTGACCACAGAGTCAATTCTGTACCAAGTAACACTTTCTAAGACAGAGAAGTACTATTCATACTTCAAATAATTTTGGTGTCAGACCTTATTGACCCACATCTTTTATGTGATAAGATTCTTGATTCTAGGGAGTTTTTCACACACCTCACTCAGTTCAGTATTTTACTTCCAAGGAAAGACCAGGGTTACGTTCTGTCACCCACTTGGGACTACAAGTCTTATCCTATATCTTTAGTACCACTCCAATCTGTTGACACAACACAAAACTTTCTTATAACTCGTACCAACTATCTTCCTAGTTGTACATTTTCTTGTCATAAGGAAAGGTCACTTACTAAAGAAGAACTTATCTCAGTGATATCTCTAGATGTTATGAATAAACTATCACAACAGATCTAGACAGGGATACTCTAAGAAATCATTTTTTAATACATCCTTATTGATGTTATCTTTATGCAGAGTAGAAACCCCTAACATATGATCTCCGTATTAGAGTTATCTCAAGGTTGACCCTTCTAGATAATCAAACATTATTCATTTTATCAGTGGTCATATCCTTACTTTCCTATACCACCTGGCTCATCTTGGATACCAGAATTTCTTACCTTCCTTGACATGTGTTGGAAACACATTACATCTTCATCATATCCATCTATCTATTGTTAATACCATAGTCAAACATACAAAAAGATCTTTCTTGTATCTTGGGACATTATATATTCCCATATCTTTATTTTGGAACCAAAGTCCAAGACAATTTGATATTTTCTAAGTATCCAAACACATATCGCTTTCTAACTCATGCACATCAAGTGTCCTTAGACTCACTTGATTGCCATGTTCTTGAAAGGAAAGAACACAAAGAAACACATTCCTTTCATCACCCCATCATTACCCAGGGTTGTTTATCAAAGAGGAGACATCATCACATCCTAAGATTATTACATGAGCTTTTACTGTTCATGAGTGATTTACACTTGTCTCATCTTTAGTTCCTAGCCATTTGCATAGGAATTATTTGGACGACTACATATCATCATCCCTTTCTTTGTTATTGCCTATCATGTTCATGAACATTTCATGATTTCATCACCTTTCTCATTTCCACATTATGGAAAAGATCTTTACTATTCACACAGACTTTATCAAATAGGGATCATCTCCCCTGTTCTCGTTCTCTTATCATGAGGATTATACTTTTTACTTTCTCATACACACAGATTGATCTGAGATCATCTCAGATTCCATTTTATTGCACTTAGGATGTGATAAAAATATCCATGCCATATTTCTAGTTTCGTTATGCTCAGTAGATTGTCTCAAAATGACTACTTGATCGGAGTAATAAAAAAGATAACAATATAAGAGTTCCATACCTACCTTATCTTCAATAGTTGAATACTTGGACAGGGTAAACAAGTACTAAGATTAGGTTGTATGCACTTTGTTTACTATTATATTCCTTACTTTTCATATCATCAAAACATAGGACTTAGCATCCCTGGATTTTCTCCAAGCATCACCTATGCACCTCATCCTCTTTCATACAGATAAGAGAAATTATAAAGCATTTAAAAGATTACTGAGCAAAATGTAAGTCCTCATCTTCCTTGTGTCCTCATAGGACTAGTCAAAGGAAGCTCAATAACAACTACTTTTCTTATATTTAAAAAATAGAATCATGAAATGACATATCAGAATGACACTATTTCATCTGACCTGTCTCAATATAGGGATTGTTTATTGCCTCAAGCTGATTCTTTTCATATAATGTCGTCGTTGCCTGATTCTAATGTCATGCTTTATTGTTCAGTGCAGATGGACCTGCTCGAGATGTCTGTCTACGTCCTCGTGTGCCACTGCTAAATCATTGCCTTTGAGAGTCTTGCTGACTCTACCTCGGCAGTTGGGTCATTTTCTCCTTCCTTCTTGGACAAAAGGATCTAATATGACCAATCTGTTTACACTCATAACACATCTTATAAGCATTCCCTGGCCTTGTCGGCCATATGACTGATGTAGAGGCTAAATCACAAGTTCAAACTGGTGGAACATCAGGTCCTTTGCCCTTTCTTGGTAGCCACTTCCCTGGTACATTAGACATTGGTTGCACGGGTGGTACCAAAAACTTCCCCTTTTTAGAACTACTAGGCATCTGTTCTCGGGATTGGATAGGTCTTTTCTTAATTTCTACCTCGTTATCCTCTTCTGGACATTCTTTTATGATATGTCCTGATTGCCTACACCTGTAGAAAATCCTAATTTTAGGTCGTAACCTAATTCTTTCATCATTTCCCATTGCTCCAACATATTGATGTTGATTAGGAATCCTGCTCGAGTCCAAAATTTCATCATTGGGGGCTGGTAATCTAGGTTGTGTTACTAATACCAAGTCCACTATACCCATCACTATTATCCTAACCTACCCAGCAATGGTATCAAAAGAAGGATCCCTTATCATAGCTGGATCATCGTGGGGATTCTCAGGCAATTATTTTTCTCTTGCCTGATCCCTTGCACCTTCTCTTGGTGTAGTAGCATTGCTTTCAACAATGTACTACCTATTTTCTCCAGACATCTTTAAGCTTTACTCTATCTTCTACATAAGCAGAAGTCACTGTAATATATACTGGAGGACACTAGAACTGAGTCAACACCTTAGTCCTATGTCTTTGTAGACTCAGCGAACCTTAAGCTCTGATACCAAACTTGTAATGGCCGTTATCAAATCGACAACAAAATCATTACTAATTATGTGGAATAATCATAAACAACGAATTAGCAAAAATCAATAAAATTAAAAACCATTTTGCAAGAAGGTCCTCTTCCATATAACTCTTACTGAAAGATCCAAAACTTATACATATCATGATTTACATTGTACAACATTGTTCCATCTCATCTTGAGGACAACATATAATGGTTTCTCTATTAAAACACATACTGGAGCAACATAAAACCTTGAGGCTTAAAAGTCAAAATTTCATATTGCTCATGAAACCATTACGAACCGACTCCAAGGACTTGAGAGTATAGAGATGACACATAAGACTTTTATCTATAAGACACAACAAACAATACAGTCAACCTGAGCTGTCACTGCTGCCTCAGATGTTGTTCCTCCTCCGCAAAAATGTCTCCACCACTTCATGCTCATCCACCTAAAAATTGTGATCCCACTGTGTGAGACAACTGTCACAGTGAGAGATATAACTCTCCACCGAAGATATTATTATCACAGATAAGTATTATAAAACTGAGTAGAGGTTCTTTTATATTAACAGGCAGGATTAATCACTATATGAATAGAATAAGGTAATCCCCTTACTTAAGGAAAATGATACATCTACCCATGGTAGAGTAATAAACCATCTATCTACATTACAAGGAATGTAAAGGAACATAAACAACATCTATCAAGCTAAGATGTATAACTGAATTATACATCAAACAATATTTTCTGCATTCGATCCTTAAGCAAATATGCTACACGACTAAACATATTTTACAATCACATTTATGCCCTGAGGAGATGAAGTATACCCCATTCATCTCCAACCGACCACAAACTTCTCACAACTTGGAACCATACAAGGTCATTGGAAGAGCCGGCTGCTAAGACCTCTCTTGTCTTGGTCAATACGAGACCACACAGGTTTAGCAGGACATCTCGTGTCATCTGCTGGTAGGACATCTTGTGTCGCTGCAAAAAGAGCTTGCCAGGGCACTAGGCATCTTCGCTCAGAGTTACTGCATCAGCATGCACTTTCTTAGAGGAACTTCTACTAGCAACCGTCCCCAGTTATGAAATTACTAAGTCATGGCATATAGCCATACTCTAAGCCACAGGACAGTTCACCGTGCTTAACATAGAGTCTATGACCAAAGTCGCACTTGAGACAGGACATGGTCACACATCCAATATCCCCATTTATTTCGAGTTTGTAAGGGGATCGACTCACACATGGCCATCCAATCTTACGCACCCCACATATTCAAAAATATGCATTCCGGGTTATGCTACAGGGAACCCATTTCACCATTTAGCAAATTCTGACTCTAATGGATCTATGGTCAGGGCAACGTTTTATGGTTTCTAGTGACATATTATGCATTACATTATTGTTTTAGCATCAAACAAGTTATAAGAATCAAATGCTACAAATAAAGATGTAATACATTTATCGAGTACTTTTGGCTTAATCCTCCTCTTGAGAAATATTGGTTCATCATTAACAATTCACATCATATTTTATTTTACAATTAACACAACCTGCAACATATGTCACTCAATCAATCACATATGATTGAAGTATCCCTTCCATATTGGGTATCTAGGTGTGTGTATGTTAACATATTATGCTTTAAGATACATTCTTATTTCATGTAGTGTATCCATTTTGGGCATATGGTACAACCACATCACCATGTCATGTTTTAAGGTGTATTCCCTAATCATCATATCGTGCACCCATATCAAATTTACTATCACTTAGTTCTTATCATTTCAAGATAACTTCATATCGGGTATGAACTAGGTGATTGACCCCATATTAGGTAAAAGTTATGTGCTTGGTACCATATCATGCACATGGTGTACACCATATTGGGCATATAGCATATGCCTCATCATGTATTCATTTGAGTGGTATATATACAAGATACCATATCAGTTTCCCATTCAGGATTATCATATCGGGTCTTCATGTTTGGTAACATATCAGGTTACCATGTTAGGTAGACCCTTGGGCTCATAACCCCTTCATACCTTCCAGGATTAGTCTTATCATATAGTTATATGACAAGCTAGGTGTCTAATGGAATTCTCTTATCACAATTCATTACACAAAGGATACGGTATATCAGATTTCAATCCCTCAACCAGGGTTTGCCACCATATTGGGTAAAATGAGCCATATCGTGCATGAGGTATGAATTGGACCTCATATCATTCACAAGGTAGAAGTTGGTGCCATTCTTAGCATCCAAGGGATATCATTCATATTGTCCGTGTGGTATCACTCACCACTTGTATCGGCTTACCCATCACCTAGGGTTATCCAACTCTATATTGTTTAAGAGTGTTCACTATCTCTCTATCATGCAAGAGGAGTAGTCTTAGACTTGTATCATGTATAACGGGTAAGTAGGTATCTCCCATATCGTGCAAAGGGCATGGCTCATTTTGGGTATGAGCTATCCTCTATCCCCATATCAGTTTAACCCCATCTCGGGTTTCATATCGGGTTAAGGCATTTCAACCATATCGGGTTATACCATGTATTTGATTCTATGTCTTATATTATGCATAAGTGTATACTTCATCATCCATATCGTGCACTAGATGTGTGCTTCATGATATTGTGTACAAGAGGTGTATTACATGATCATATCATGCAAGGAGAACTTGCTATTCTCACTCATATCGGGTTCCCCAAACTAGGGTTTCATATTGACTTACAAGTATGCCCTTGTTCCTATATCGTGCTCTCACTCATATCGGGTTCCCCAAACTAGGGTTTCATATCGACTTACAAGTATGCCCTTGTTCCTATATCATGCATGGAGTCTATATCGTGCAATAGGTATTATGGTTAACACCATATAGTGTTCCAAGGTATGAACTCAATCTTCATATCGTGCAAGGGGATATAATCTCACAAGCATATCATGCAAGTGATACATGTATATCACCATATCGGGTATGAGCTACTTGTTTGTATGCTTGAACCCAATATCACTTTATAAAGTGATACCATCTTCTTCAAGATCTAGACCTTCGTTTTGTATGTTCTAGTTAATGAATAACAGGTCTAGGAAATTCTTAGAACTCATGGAATCATCAAGTACTCAATAAAAACTCAGAATTGAAAGTAATCATCTTGTGTAATAAGTTAAGTGGTAAATAATAACATGATTGGGTTCAAGTTATATAACCTACCTTATGAACACTTCAAAGCTTGAAGCTCCAAAGCTTCACATCCTAACATTAAAGATGATTTTTTTCAAGGTCCAAATCTCATTCACAACTCCTCCGTAGATAAGAAATCACCATAGTTAAGCACTTGGTGAAGAAGGAAAGAAAGGAATATTCATAACCTGATATCCTATTTCAACCAAGGTTGAAGATGACCAAAGCCTTACCTAAAGCTTGTTGCTCAAGCCCTCCTTGCTCCTTGAGATACTTTTCATGATACCTAAGGGGCTTTGCATGATATATCCAAGGGATATGGTTTGTGAGGATCGTAAACTTTCATAAGTTGGTGCAAGGTGAAGTATATATACTTGGTTTCATGAGATAAAGTGTATAAGAGGTGTCTTCACCTCATGCTACTAGATGACACACGGTCATGCATGGTTGACACATGGCCATGAATGCACACATCTATATCTTACCATGCAAGAGTCTTGAGGATAAGCTAGAGTTAATATCTCGGCCATCCTTTATCTTCTTGGATAAGTTTCCTCATCTTTATCTCATCAACAAGGCAACCCGATACACTTTATGCAAGGTCTTTGCAACCCATCATGGACCACCTCCTTGAGGTGATCTGACCTTCATGGCCTTTGGTAAGGCTCAAAAAACTGATAGGAGGCCTCTATCATGGATCCTTGGTCGATAGGACTCCTATGTCAAGCCTACAACCCAATACATCACATATAAGGCTTCTCCTTCAACTCTTTCCTTGGTCTTTCCATCACCAAGAGTATCATCACTCAATAGGTGATTCAAACATAACGTCTACATTTTTATATTTCCTCTAAAAGATACACAGAGGGAGTAGGGACACTCTAGAGGTGGTAATTTTGCATTTCAACCCCATATATTGGGTAAATTACAACTTGTACCAAAATTGGTGCACATAGTACTAGCATTGTTCAAATAGGTTATAACTTCATATTTCGGCTATCCACAAGCCACCACTTAGCCTCATACTTTCTCTTATGATATTGAAACACTTAGAACACATTCAAAATATGACATATTGCAATGTAACCCCTCATCTTGGGTAAATTGCACATTTCACTCAAATTATCAATTATTGCACAAATAGATTGCAAATAAGCTCAAACTTGACAATAAACTTCACAAGAAGCCTTAATTACTTTTTAAAAGATTAGAATCATTTTGTAAGTAACTTACTTAAGCAAAATCCTAGGGTTAAGCCATAACCCAGGTCATGGGTGTTACAATTATAAACCCCTAACAAGGATTTTGTCCCCAAAATCCCAGATGAAGGAAGACAATTGTCGTTCATGCATCATATTGTCAAGTCTCCATATAACATCTCGATGTTATAGAGATGCCATAGAACTTTGACCAACACAAGGTACGTACATAGAAGATCATCATAAGATCTGTCACACATGACACATACTCAGCTGTCTTGTCCATTACTGACCGCTAAGTCAATTTTGTGTCAAGTAACACTTTCTAAGATAGAAAAGTACTATTCATATTTTGAATAATTATGGTGTCAAACCTTATTGATTCACATCTTTTATGTGATAAGATTTTTTATTCTTGGGAGTTTTCCATACACCTCACTCAGTTTAGCATTTCACTTTCAAGGAAAGACCAGGGTTACGTTCTGACACCCACTTGGCACTACAAGTCTTATCCTACATCTTTAGTACCGCTCCAATTTGTTGACACAACACAAAACTTTCTTATGACTCGTACCAACTATCTTCCTAGTTGTACATTTTCTTGTCATAAGGAAAGGTCACTTACTAAAGAAGAACATATCTCAGAGATATCTCTAGATGTTATGAATAAACTGCCTCAACAGATCTAGATATGGATACTCTAAGAATTCATTTTTAGCTTGATAAGATTTTTCTCAAAGAGATTCTCTAATTGTTCCTTCAATTAATACATCCTTATTGATGTTATGTTTATGCAGAGCATAAACCCCTAACATATGATCTCCATATTAGAGTTATCTCAAGGTTGACCCTTCTAGATAATAAAAAATTATTCATTTTATCAGGGGTCATATCCTTACTTTCCTATACCACCTGCCACATCTTGGATACCAGAATTTCTTACCTTGGTATCCTTCACATGTGTTGGAAACACATTAAATCTTCATCATATCCATCTCTCTATTTTTAATACCATAGTCAAACATACAAAAGGATCTTTCTTTTATCTTGGGACATTATATTACCCATATATTTATCTTGGAACCAAAGTGCAAGACAAACTAATATTTTTCTATGTATCCATCAACAAATCACTTTCTAACTCATGCACATCAAGTGTCCTTAGACTCACTTGATTGCCATGTTCCTGAAAGGAAAGAACACAAAGAAACACATTCCTTTCATCAACCCATCATTACCCAGGGTTGTTCATCAACGAGGAGACATCATCACCTCCTAAGATTATTACATGAGATTTTACTGTTCTTGAGTCAATTACACTTGTCTCATCTTAAGTTCCTAGCCAGTTGCATTGAAATTATTTGGACGATTACATATCATCATCCCTTTATTTTTTATTGCCTATCATGTTCATGAAAATTTCATGGTTTCATCACCTTTCTCATTTCCACATTATGGAAAAGATCTTTAATATTAACATAAACTTTATCAAACAAGGATCATCTCCCCTGTTCTCATTCTCTTATCACGAGGATTATATTTTTTACTTCCTCATACACATAGATTGATCTGTGATCATCTCAAATTCTATTTTATTGCACTTAGGATCTGATAAAAGTATCAATGCCATATTTCCAGTTTCGTTATGCTCACTAGATTGTCTCAAAATGACTACTTGATCAGAGTAATAAAAAAGATAACAATCTAAGAGTTCCATACCTACCTTATCTTCAATAGTTGAATACCTGGCTAGGGTAAACAAGTACTGAGATTAGGTGGTATGCACTTTGTTTACTATTATATTCATTACTTTCATATCATCAAAGTACAAGGTCTAACCTATAAAGGTCCAATGGATAACTTATCGAGGTATAAAGAGCAAAGACCCATCAAGATACATACATGTAAACCTATCAAGCTACCCGTCTACCCAAGCATATCAAAGTACATCATTACCTATTGCGGTCCACCTTGATAACTAAACACAAAGGGACCCTAACATGGTTAACCAGGTCCTTGGACATCGAGGCTTGTGATAGGTTATGACCCTCCACATTCACACACTCACTTAGAGTAGTTTAGGGTTAGAAATCCTAGGATGAAACCCTATTTGAATTGTGTTTAAAAGCATCCTAATATTTACAAAGTAAGAATCATTGTGTAGAAAATCATGATTTGTATAGTTCATAGTGTAGTCGCAAATAGGTCCTTAATTATTGTGCATTTACATATTACTCTTTATATGCATAAGAAATTGCAAAGTAGGGGAAACAAAGTGGTAGTTGAACCAAATTAATGATTATATTAATCAACTAATTTTGAAACTTTAGAAAACCTTAAACTAAGATAAATAAACATATAATAAGGATAACTATTCTTGATTATATATGAATATAGGTAAGGGGTCTCACAAACATACAACCTTGTCAAGGATTTCACTCCCAAAATCCACAACTAAGATTGAGAGTAACAAAAAGAAATATGTAACTCCATATATATTGTTATTAGGTTTGACTTGTTCATAATCAGTAGTGTTTATTTATCATGAATTTCTTATCTTATTATACTCTAGGGATGTTTCCAACCTACTACTTGGTCAAGGTACTCAGAAGGAGAACAACTAGAGAGTTTTGCACTGACTTTCCCTCAATACATGGATACATTATTAGGGAATCCACATACTAGTTCAAGTAATACATATCATGATTGTGGTGTGTTCATTACATAGTTATTATGTATTATTAAGTAAAGAAAGGCATAGTTGTTATTTATTATTAAGGAAAGAAAGGCATAAACTATCTACACACAACATCCTCGATCTCCAACATGGCTTCTTCCGCACACTAGGTCAAGCAAAATAGATACATATGCATATGTAGACAAGTCAAAAAGAGTTCCATATAAACTATCATTCCATGTGGGTTGACAAATTCTTATGTCTAACTCATATCATATAATCTAGCCATTTCTTATGAGTTTCCACAACGTTGACCTTAGCCCGTTGGTATTTCATGTACAATGTTGGAAAGGATTGCATCAATAGTTACATCGCTAACCTAAAATAATGGTACAAAAATGTAAAAGTAAGAAATCCAAAATATGCTTCCTATCCACATCTAGACATCAAACTCCAACTCCAAGAATACACCTCCAAGCAAGGTCTACGAGAAACTAGGTCAAAAAGGGAGAGAAAGACCATGGACTACATTCCACCATGTAACTCCATGAAGCTCATCCAACAAAAGAATAAGAGAGTTAAACCATTATGTAAGATACATTATAAAAATGATATGACATGGATGGAGGCTTAAACAAATATACCAAGAATTGGAAATAAAAAAGCACTTACACCACCAACATGCATGTGAATGCAAGAACTTTCCACAAGCTGTTGATCCTCCAAGGGAGCTATCAAGAGTCAAGGGCTCTAACACTTTGCTCAAGAAGGTTTTTAAATTTCCAATGAGTCAATGGGGCCAATTGGTTAGGTATACATAGGTAAAAGATTCATGAGACTAAAACATAGCAAACTAATCTAGGCTATTGAAGGGATAGATGGAAAAGGATATCGAGTTATATCACCCCAAGGTATCAAAGTCCACCGTATCAACTATCCTCCAGTCAATGGACATATATTGGGAGTCACATTCCCGTAAGATGTAGAAATTGAAAGCCTAACCTAACATGTCCAAAGGCTAACCAACTGATGTACATAAGACAAAGGTCTATCGAGATACACCCATGTCAACCTATCAATACACCCCTCTACCCATGTCTATCGAGGTCCATGGTGATGTATCGGGATCCTCTCCATACCTAGACGTGAAGGGACCATACAAATTTTAGATATAAAGATCAGGTAGGGCACAAGCCATCGAGGATCATGGCTAGACTATCAAGCCTTCACATCCATGCATTCACCTATACTTAGGAACTTGGGATGAAACCCTATCCAAAACAAGTTCAAGACATCCGTATCAAATAAATTGAAGAAATAATATGGTGAAAGATGTGTTCCTTCTCAAATTGCAAATTAGGTCCTCAATTATGGTGCATTGATATATCGTTCTTTATATGTACAAGAAATTGCAGACTAGGGAACACAAAGTGCAAATTCAACCAAGTTAGACTATTAATCAATCAATTCCAATAGTTTATAAAAATACTAGGTTATTGTAATTAATCATACACATTAGTTAATTATTATTATGAGAACTAAGAAAAGTAAGAGCCCTGTAAATACAAACTCTTAACAAGAATTTCACCTCTGAAATCCACAACCAAGTCTGACAAGAACAACAAGAAACATGTAACTCCCTATATATTGTCATCAGATATGACTTTACCTCATCATCATTAGTGTTTATAATCAAGAATGTCTTATCTTATTATACTCCAAGATTTTTTCCCAACTAATTACTTGGTCAAAGTACTCATAAGGAAAATAAACAAAAGAGTTATATACTAAATTTCCATGAATACTTGACAAAATGACAATGGCATCCAAATATTAAGTTCAACTAGTATGCATCATGCTCGTGCCATGTTTGTTACTTTGTTATGATTTTATCCTTAGGAAAGAAAGGTGGGAACATTTGGGACTTCACATCGTTGAACTCCCAGATGGATTATTACACACCCTAGGTCAACCCAAACAAATACATATGCAGATGTATATAATTCAGAATGAAAGAGCTCCTCTGACTTGAATTGACATTGAATCAACTTATTCTTCCGACGCTTGTCCTTGACATTGTAAAGATCGATAAAAAAGGATACAGTCTCCGCATGCAATTGGGCGTGAGCATGTATTGTTTCACCATCGCCCGTGATGATTTCATGGATTGAGTCTCTAGCCATTTTGCATTTAATAGCTAATTGGTAGAAACACGTGTTCTGTTCAGCATCCTTCACCCATGCCACTCTACTTCTTTGATAGTAGAGGCATTCCTCTACCTTAGAGAGGGCATCGAGTCTCTCCTGTAGCGCCTTGTCTTCCTAGATCAGGTCCGCATGAAGAGGGTCAAGTTGCAATGCTTTGTTGACCCTCTCGAGGTCTTTTAATGCATCCTGCTTCAAGGTGAAGATGTTGTATTTTTGTGACGCCGAAGTCTTGATGGATTTTTTCACGACTTGTAGCTTCTTGGCCACCACAAAAAGTGGATTGCCTTCCATGTCTAGGCCCCATCCTTGCTTGATTGCTTCATCAAAACCATCCCAGCCTATCTAGTAATTTAGGCTGTAAAATGGTCTGGCTTACTTCTACTCGCCCTCCTAAACTAGGTCGGTGAGGAGTGATGCATGGTCACTCATTGCTGACGAAAAGTCTAGCGTGGTGAATGAATCAGTGAACATGTCGATGAACTTGTCGTTGATGAGTACTCTATCCAGCTTACAGGCGATGCGCCTATCCGCCTCTTGCAAGTTGCTCTAGGTGAGCTCGTCGCCATGGAGAAATGGCTCGATGAGTCCCGAAGTCGTGGCTGCATTGTTGAAGTTTGCAATGGCCCGAAGGCCTCACTCCCTTCTGCCCTTCTTCTCCCATGCAAAACGTGTGCAGTTGAAGTTCCCATGAGGATCCACGGACACTCGATTTCCTTGTCCAGCTCCGTGATGGTTGCCCATAGATCTCTCTACCTTGATGTTGTAGTGTAACCATACACCGTTGTGACAGTAAGCCTCACGCCATCAGCATTGGAGCAGATTGAGGTGATGGTCTGAGCACTCGATCTGAGTAACTCAACCTTCCACAACTTGGGATCGAAACCCCAGCAAATCCTCCATCCTCGAACCTATTCATGGTTAGACAGAAAATCCCAACCCTTAGGAAGGAGCAAGGGAGACTTGTGAGATTCCATTTCTAAAATCTTTGTTTCAGTGATGATGTCCATTGAGGCATTTGTGAGACACACCACCCTCCTGACCTCACGTTGGTGGTAGGCTGTTGCGCCGCCACACACGTTCCATGCGGGAATTGTCATTATGCATTCTCCATCGCGCCGCTTTTAGGGGTGTGTGGCCGGCTTCTATGGCATCTGGGGATGTTGGGATCCCTCACCTTCTTACGCCTCTCCTTTTTCTGGGCTGTATTGTTGCCTAACCCATCGTCAGTCGGAGCAGGCACTTCAGACGGGTGCTTGCTGGAGTCAAAAACTTTCTCGCTGGCTTGCTCCTATGGAGTCTCATCCCTTCCTTCTTCAGCTTGCACCGCGCCTGCCTCTACCATATGTCGCTTAGCCCTCCTTTGTTTGTAAGTGACCTGTCCCGCCGTGACTTCGTGTCGCCTATCGGGAGAGGCGAGAGTAGAGAAGGAAGTGAAGGGGGTAAGAGTAGCATCGTCTGCCTCTAGAGAGGGCAGGTCTGCTGGGGGTGGAGATGGAGAATGAGGCGAGGTAAAGGCCTTATCCCCTTATACTTGGGTACTATACATAGTAGACTCCCCTTGATTGTTTGCCTCCTATGAATTAATGCGACACTGACTTAATGCTCGGGCATGTTCGTTGCCTCTTACGTTCTCATAAGTAGCATTTCTGAGATCGTGCAGAATGTCAACCGCACAGGGCCATTTAAAGGAGGGTGCAATGAATGACTCCCCCTTATCATTTGCCCGACATCCCAAATAGGACCCGCACCTTGACGGTCTATGAGTTGAGGACTCTTCATCTCTCTTCGGGTGTGACGCTTCGGTTGCTTGACCGAGCGGTGTCGTCTCACCTTCCACCCTAATGAATTCCTCTTCATGCAGCGCGTCGTTAGTGCCTCCTGCCCCGACTATATCATTAGCGCCGTTCAGACTTCCCATCACATTAACACCAGTGACGTGTGGGATAGCAAACACATTCACCTTTCCCTTTGAGGGTTGGACCGAGTCAACATTGATGGCTATGGACCCGACCGTGACTGTCGCTTGGCCTTTGTCCTTGTTGCCCTTATGCTTACACCTTTTAGACTTCTCCTTTAATACTTGTGCCCCTTATACTCCCGCCGAGTCTGAATACAAGATTGGTCCGTTGGCGCCCACCAAAAGACTTGGCTCTTCAAGTTCCACATCAATGGGCGGCGGTTGGACTTCACTTGGGTCGACGACCAAGTTTGAATTTGTGTTCACATCCTTTGTCCTTCCCCATTCGTCGGTCGCCGCTTTCGTGTCGTCAGAAATGTGCTCGACGAAGATGTTCTTCATGGTCGTCGCCGCGGAAGTATGCACTAACAGTGGACAAGCCGTTGCAGAACTAGATGAGCGCACACGAGACCTCGATCTTCCTTGTCTCCATGCTGCCTTATGCGTCAGATTCTTCGGGCACCTTGCCGTCAAATGACCAAATGCTACATAGATGGTACATCTTCGGGGGAAGTACTCATAGTCCACCTGGCAGTGGACAACACCTTGATCCTCAAACCAAAAGTTGACTTCCATGGGTTGATCTTTGTCAGCATCAACTTCGATCAACACCCTAGCAAAGTCTGGGTTCGTTCCGTTTGCCCTTCGTGAGTCCATTCTCAATGGTTTGCCGATGAAGCTAGCCGCCACATTGAGAATTTTGTTGGAGTTCAGCAACCCTAAGGTAGGGAAACGAACCCAACAAGGAATGTTAGAGAGGACATCCCTCTTTAACAAAGTAGACAGACTCCATCTCTGTAATAGCACTATTCGGCCATCTAAGAACCATGGCCTTGCTTGGATAACCTTCTTGCAATTAGCCTCCTCATAGAATGAGACGAAGAAGAAACCATTCGCCTTTCTGGAGAGTTCGAACTACCCTTGTGGTTTCCAAGTCCTTTAGACCCAAGCCTTCATCGACAACAAGTGAGGTGTAGCATCCACCACATGGAAGACAATAATATTCTTCCATTTGTTCTTGATCTCATTAACATGAGACTTAGGAACCAAGGCGGTCAACTTGTCATCACCTTGCTTTACCAGCGAGACCTTCTGTAGTTGGAGACAACGATCACTAGGATCTTTTTCTCCTTCTTCAGCAAGGTTGTCCCTCCAAGAGCCGCAACCTTCCTTGATGCACCAAGGTTTAGCCAAGACAATGGCGGCTCCCCCATACTTGGTCTGCGCCTTGTGTCTGTCTCCAGTCTTGTTTCCATCTCGGTTGGCCGGCTTTGAATTGCCAGTTGTGTCGCCGGGCGTTGGGCTAGTCGCTGCGGACCTCCGTATGGTATGGTCACCAGCTGTGACTCCTCTTCCTCCGACCAGACCACCTTGGCCTCCTCGGCCACTCCCTCTTCCACCCCTACTCGCACCCCCTCTTCCGCCACTGCGGCCCGCCGACACCCCCCTCTTCTCAGCCTCC
This sequence comes from Alisma plantago-aquatica, assembly GCA_963693085.1. Classification (NCBI taxonomy): domain Eukaryota; kingdom Viridiplantae; phylum Streptophyta; class Magnoliopsida; order Alismatales; family Alismataceae; genus Alisma; species Alisma plantago-aquatica. The sequence continues at coordinate 226,350,022 of OY856411.1, forward strand.
TTCTTTCTTTCTAACTCTAGCGTCGGCCTCACCCCCGTGTCCCCTTGTCCTTACCCCTCTTCGTCATGGTGGACATCGACCAGCGGAGTACTGGACGGGGTGACGGCCGCCCCTGGTGGCTGTCCCCTCTTGCTCTCTCTCCATCGCCCATTCTAGAGAGAAGGCAGAGCCCCTTTCTCACTCACGCGACTGACTGCAAATACCATTTTTGAGCATATGTGTGTGTGTGTGTGTGACATTTGTCTCATAGTGCTACTGACTGTATTTTTATCAAACAATATTCATTTTTCTTCCTGCCCTTGGTAGTCGACGACATGAAGTAATGAAATACATTGGGGTTTTTTTTCATAGAACAATGATGATACTAGGTATGTGACTGATCAAAAGATATACATACTGCTATTTCTTTCCTTCTAATTAAGATGAACCACTTACAGGTCCACACTCATTAGACTTATAGTTAGACACAACAATAGCTTTGCCTAAGAAAGATTCCTGATCGCCTTAAAAATGAATAGGTTTTATAGGCTGTTGACCAGGATTTGTTGGTCTTCAACTAAATCTGTCGCAGCTTCATTCTTACTATATTAGTCATATCTCTTTGTCCAAAATGAAAGAAAATAACATCAACACCTACACAGATGCTCCCTTTACGGTTGCTCAAAGAATGAACTGAAAATGCAATTGTAAATTGGCAGAATATTTTCATACATTTGAATCAAAGTAGTTGGGGTGTTCTTAACCCTAACATACAGTCTAAAATATATTATCCTCATCGTCACCTAATACATTCTGTTAGCAACAAAGAGGCTTGTATCAGGATCTCAAATCTAAACCTGATAGTTTAATTGCTTGTATTTTCTAGGATAAATAGCTTTCTAGGAACACTATTTCTTTTTTTTTTTGCAACAAACTTGACTCAGAAAAATTATATTGCGGTCAAAATTTACATTAACTTGTTTTTTTTGGTGTACATGTCTTTCTAGGGGTGACACCTCATCGATTGGTCCATCAATTCACAGCTACTTCCGAAATGTTCTTCGTCTCCAAAGAAGATGGGACCTTCTCAGGCGCATGCCTAGCTGTTCAATTTCTAAGCCTAAGAGGAAGAAGAGATGGACTCTCCAAGTGGCCCACACCGCCCATATAGTCCCCCTGTGGAGTTTGTATGTTTGTCAGTTTTTCAAGGGGAACTGGCCCTCATACTGGATTAATGCTCTGATGATCCTACTTCTTTGTAAGGTTTGTAAGTGGTGACGCCTATGGCCACACCAGTTTAACATTTTCTGAATTTTCTTGATTATTCTAAAGAATGAATAGTTAATAAACAAAGACTATCCATGATATAAACTGGCGTATCGTCCGCGTTGGGTATTGGGTACGACTAGAACCTCGGCCTCCAGCCCTCCGTCCATCCCACACCCCGGAGACCCTTGGATGGCCGGTGGTGAAACGCGCGACAAGTGGAGACACTTGAGAACCCACACGCAGTGAATCCTGGTCGGTCATGATTATAGCACGCATGCAGTAGGAGTTGAGTTGTAGGGTCGACGGAAGAGTGGCGTGGTCTTGGCGTGTTGACAACCGAACGCGCTTCAACGGTCGCTGGCTCCAGCGTTTTGAGCCGTCCGATGGATCAGTTTTGCTGTAGATGAAGTGTGAAACTGCTACCAGTCTCCAACCGTCCAGTGTTAAGCATTTCTTGAGGCCCCGCAAGCATGACCATTTATAGTATATTTCATGACTTGACCGATCAGCCCTTGCTTCTGTTTCTGGAATTTTCATTTCAAGAGCCATACTGTAGTCTCATGTGAATGTTGAAGTCATAATGGGTTCGCTTTTTGTTTATTGAAGCTGACTAATTAACGTAGGGGGGGGGGGAGGGGAACAGATGCATTGACAGCGACTGTTCAACTTCTACAGCCGGGTTCGCGTTGACATTTGAATTCCAGACTGATCGATTGACGAGTCTTCATTATAATCTTTCTTTTTTCTTTTCTGAAATAATGAGTGCGCTTACTCGGTTACGTGGACCGCTGATGTTATGGCCAGCTTTGCTGCGGCCCACGGGAACAACACTGCCCGTGGTATACATTGACTAATAGATAAAACCTTTCAAAGAAGATACGCATCAGCGACTCTTGTCGCCATCATCGAATTAGTACTACTTTGGTTGCGTGTAATCGGATGGCAAACGATGAATTATGAAACGCCATGTATAAAAGTAAGTAAATTTTAATCGCACATGATATGTTTGGGGAGAATGATGGGGGCGAGGTGGGTAATATAGTTGGCGGGAGGGAGCAGAGATATCTTCAGTACCTACAAATGTTAACTGTACCCAACCACTCCCTGATCCTGCACGGTACAAACTGCATACTTTTCGGGCAATTTTATTATTCCAAGGAAGTTTCAAACCAGCGATTACACCCCCAACATACCCTGTCAAGTGCCAAATATAAAATAAATCTGAACCCACCATATATCACATTTAAATGATAGGAAGACAACGTACACCCTACCAAGCATGCCCTTATAATTTCTTCCCATAAGAATATGCAACTATATTAACACACCAGATGCAATATAAAGACGATGGTATCATCAAAGTGCGACGATTCACTGATCAAGATTGCTACCTAGGATGGGCAAACATTTCAAGGATTCATGTGGGATGCAATGATTTATAAGGTTTCATGTGAGATGTGTAAAAAATACCTATAACTTAAGTGGTGGGGCCCCTTGTTGTCTTTATATGCATTAGAAAAATCAAAAGTTGACGAAGGCTCTGGATAACGGACTGCATGCATGATAGTTTTTCTAGACATTGAAATGAGTACATCCATAATCTTGCCTATCAAATATACTTTGGCCTTTACAATATTTGGCTTTATATCTCAGTAAATCAGCTTTTATGCAAGGTTTCAAACTATTAAACTAAATGTTATTATCGATGGGTATTAGCTGCGGTGCTACAACTGTTCTTGTGCCATTTGTTCTTGTACATGTTGATTGAAGTTGCAATATCCTAAACACTAACTAGAAACTAATAATGTAAGATTAAAGCGTACTTCAACAAGTATTTATTCCAAGGAAAAGGGTTAGGTCGTCATCCCCAATGCCGGAAAGAATTTTGTTAAAATTATTTCAACGATAGTGTGCGTTATCTTTAGATCAAAGTTTTAACCTAATAAGGTGGGAGTTTGGATACTATATTTTAGCTAACAAATTTAGAATGAAATTTTCTCAAAGTGTATTTATTAATAATTCGTATTTTCAAAATTAAAGATCAAGACCATGTTTTAGAGGACAATGTGTTATGGTGGAGGATACATTATTCCCAATGGGTCACCAACTAGAAGGCATTGCCGGCTATTGGACCAATATCTCATGGCCAGGAACATTTCCTCAAAAAAACTTATCAAGATACCATTTGACATTTTTATATTATATCTATCGCATTTCTTAATAATCTCATAATGAGTAGAAATCATATATTGATCATGCACGTAAAAATTAATACTAAAATTAATAGAATTTAGTAGTTCATGAATACATACTATGAAAAATTGTAAAAATAATGTGTATCCTTAATATATACAATACTACTAAAAAACAACATAATATATCGTATTTCATATATCCGTATTGGGCCATCTTGTTTTATTAATATATGAAAAGTACTTGAAGATAAAAATAATAAAAATCGTAGTTGTTGGAATTTTATAAAATTAAATAAATAGATTTATATACAACTAATAAATACAATAGATGCACTTGTACAATTGAAAATATTTTTGTTGATATTTACCAAAAAACATGTGGTGTCAATTGTTGAATTGAAAATATATTTTAATTTTTAGTTGGTATTTATGGAATAATATCCCATTGTAGAATTAGAGTCTACATTATGTCAAAAATTAGATGGACAAAAATGATTATTAATACTTAGTATAGTAATACTAGATGTTTATGATTGTCTTAATATTTTGGGCATGTGGCTGGGGTCTAATCTCTTTTTGATTTTAGACCATTTTGCTTTTGAGTAATGTTTCAAAATAACGTTTTATTTAAATGTGTTAAGTATTTTGTAGATATTTTTTTATGCTACGATGAAACTTTGATTTTGACCATTGGGCCTTATAGTGGTACAACTCGGTGAAACATGCGGAAATATTAAAACTAAATGTATAGTTTTATATTTTAGACTGTATTTAATATATTCTTACTTCTAATATATTTCTCTACATGACTGCAAAATTATTATAGAGATTTGAATTTTTTTCATATTTTTTTCATTTAATTTAATCAAGAATATTTTATTATCTATTTACATATGGTAATATGATATATAATAATTATTTTAAATGTTCTTGTATCTATTAATTTTGTATATTTATATGAATCATATAAGTGCCACAAACTTATATACACAAAAATAATTTCAAATATATGTTTTATACGAAACTATATGTATCATATAAATCGATTTTTTTTTAATTTATATATTATCTCTATATACACTATTTTTATGTGTATTTCAATTCATTGTTTTATATAATATTGATATTATTTCTGTCATTTTTATTTCGGGTATTGCATTTTTACTAAATAATTTATATTTTTGATAACTTTATATTTTAAGCATTTAAATTTTTATTTTACTGGTTGTTGTTCACATTTATCAATAGATATACTCACAAAATATTTCATTTTATGATTATTGTTTCATACGTAGATTTTATGATACATCTATAAATATTACTTATTTTTATTAGTGAAAATATATTCGGCAAGTACAATATTAAAATATGAACATGGTGTCATAATAGAGATAAACTCCAAGACAATGAGTCGGAAAGACATGAGTTTGACGGGCACAACACAGCCTGGCGGACGGTGAAACATTGTTCGGTACTTAATTTGACTAAAATGATATTTTTAACTATATTTTAGTCCTCAGTCACTTTCACTTTAGTTCTATCACATTAAAATTTTGGAAATGTGATCGGGCACGGCTCCCTTTTAGATAAGACAGGTTGAGTGAGAATTCTCTAAGATGAGTCCCCACTCTCACACTTGAGGTTCCTACAAGATTATTAGCCTATACCAATAAGTGCATCACCGTTGATAATTCTATGTCTATTATCTCCACTTGATAATTCGATTTCATCTGCTAATGATACTCTCATTTCATCAAGTCATCCCAAAAAATAACACTAACATAAAAGAATTTTCTATATCTTATATTCAAAATTAATAACAACAACTTACCCCTTACCAAGTTTTACACTCCTTTTATAGACCTTCTTTCCAATGCTAACATCCTTAATTGTAGACTCGATTTTTTACCAACTAAGTACCTTTGCCTTCCATTAAGCAACAAATCTTTCAACTATCTGGTCTGGAATCTAATTATAAATAAAACTAAATCTTCCATGATGGAATAGCTTCTCTCTCTTTGATTGGACATTTAAACTTGGTGAAGTTAGTCGTATCAGAAATTCCTACATTAGGGACATAGCCATGATATCAAAAACTATTTATTCTTTTGGTAAACTTCATAAAGATTTTTTTGTGTAACTTCAAACAAATACATTTCATTTCCAGAAACACCTTTTGCCTCTTCAAATCAAGGAGGTCGGAACATTATTGACCACCAAATCATGACCACTTGTTTCACTCCTATTTTCATTTATCCCTCAGACACAAGTTGTATGTCCCTTGGTGTAAATTATCCAATCAATCTAAAAAGATGCCCCTTACCACAAGACATACCTCTACCCAAATTTTGACCCTGTTGGAGATGCATATTAACAACAACTCAGCACGTTCAACATTTATGTCACTTCTCTATACATGACTTCTTCCCTCAATCCTTCTAATTTGAGTATGGGTTTGATAACTACATCCTAGCCTATCTGGTCAACATTAATATTTTACCTAAATCAAACATATACCTTAAAGATGCAGCTCGTCTCCTTCATAGCAAAAGATCAAATAGTTTAAACAGATTATGACTGTAGTTATTATAAATTTAGATTAATTAGTGACACATCCTATAGTCGTGGTGGGCTTGAAAAAGACAATACAGTGCAATAAAGCCCTATTTGAGTTGTGGTGGCCACATAGGAATTATGGGGAATAGGGCCAAACCACACCCCCCACAGACGCACCTATCCTAGCAAATAAAATTTATATATACATATATACATATATGTATATATTTCGATAATATTTAATATTTATAATACATACTAGCCATAGAGGTGGAATTGGTGAAATGGCATGCAATACCATTTTGTATTTCAAGGAGGTCTCAAGTTTGATTATTTGTTTAAATGTTATACATTTCTTCTTTTTACATGCATACTATTTTTTTTATGTTTATGCACTTCAAAGCAAGAAATACAAAGCTAAAATTATTTTAGTGGTTTATGTGTTTGTTAAAGTACATGACATTGTGAGTTCAAATGTTACATTGAGCATTTAATCTTTTTGCCCTCCTTAACTACCAAGTCTTAATTCCACCAGTAGTGTTAGCTGGCAGGCGGTGTTCGTAAATGATCTATAGATGAGAACGATGAGGCAGTTGATTTCTGATCATCCTAGATCGATATGCATAATCGATATCAACAAATTTAATACATAATCTTCTCTTACAAGGGCGGTTACACGGCCAAGTCTGAAAACACAGTTGGTCGTTCGGCTAGCGCAGCTGGAATCGGTTGAGATAAATAATTGCCGAGACAAAGAGCCAAAGAAAATTGAACTCTTTAGAAAGGCTTGCGTGTAATATGCAGGCCATGAGGGATGATGGTGAAGATGAAAGTAGCTTGATTACCGGGGAGTGAAAGAAAACTCAATTATCAAATATGAATTCAAATATTTTTCTTTTAGGCCTATGAAATAGTGAAATGACAAAGTGTGAGTTTACCATACATTATAAGCTCAAAAATCTAATCAAACTAACCCTAATGTGTCAGACAATGCTACCGATTCAATGAACAAAGCTCGCATAATTTGTAAGCATTTTGGGAAAAAGAAAAAGAACGTGTTTATACCGACTTCCTGTCGATTAGATTCATTGAGTGCAATATGAAGTGTAGGAGTAGCTAATGATTAATGGCTTGTAGGCGGTGGATGAATGCGTAGTTGTCATCATCTGATCGGACAATATATCTATGGTCAATTGAGTGTGGGCGGATGCATATTTGTATCGTGGCTCTATGGACGTAGATAGGCAATTCGAATGCTGGTAAGAAGTCGGGCCGTTGCAAAATATTGACCATGCAGCACAGACCTTGCTCTGGTGTCCACAGAACACAGCCGTAATTTGACGGGGACGGTAATCACAGCATCACAGCGGTACGGTGATCCTCGTCTGATGGTTACACGACCTCCGACTAGCATGTACGCAATCATTGACAGATAGCACACGAGCTCCGGCCTCAACATGAGCTACCTGTCTGGACGGATTCGAGTGACTGACCACGAGTTCGCCAATCCGCTCGTTCCTAGTAAACGGAAGGTAGTCTTGAACCAAGTGAAAAATAGCGCCGCCACATGTTAGCAATATTGATGATCGGTAGGCATAATGGTTTTTAGCATACTCATTGTGACCGAAGAGGAGGTGGAGTGCAATCTAATCAAATTTCCTAGCTCATCTTTGTGATTATCAGATTGATTACACATAGTTCATCCTCTCACACTCGTTAGCTGGGTTACGGCGACTCAAAATAAGTGTTGCGTACCTTGTATTTAGGTTTTTGGCTGTTCGCTCATGGGTGACGTCTTGTGATAACATGTCTGGTCGGCGGGCTGATTCTGTTCTGACTATGATATACAAACTCAGAAATCGACTCTGAGATAAGCCAATTGTCAATCATATATATATATATATATATACAATAGGGTAGTAATATGGTAGATCGTGAAATAAATCTGCTTAAATGTTATATAGTAGTCTCTAATGGTTTAAAATTTGGTGTATTGTGTAGGTATATTTCTCGTACTGAGCATGCATATTTTTGATACTGCTTTTGTGTAAATGTATAATGTAAAACATATTCTTCATAGGCTGAAAGATTAAATGTATAGCAGCCACTAGCGGTCTACCATTTTCTGTATTTGGTTTGAACATTTTTATGCTTAAATATGTAGTTTTTTTGCTCCTTGTATGAATTACATGTACTATACAAATAGCTTAACAATCATTTATGAGCCAATATTTTTTATTATTCAGAGTGCATATTTCTTGTACTAGTATATACATTCTTCTAGTAGACGTTTACATTTTCAGTGGTCTGCTACAATATATGTTATCGTCGGTTATATTAAGATTTAAAATAATTCTAATATTAATTAAGTTTGTGTAAGTACATAAATTATCTCGTAACTTATTTCGGTCTTATTTTATTTTGAATTTATACTTTTATAGTCAAAGATATGACTTGCACATATATACCATGATATCTGAGGTTCAATTGATATAGAAATAGCCCACAAATGTATATATATATGGAAAGATGATCAATTATATTTGAGGAAATAATAAATAAAAAAAATTATCATTTGAGAATTTAATCAAACTAATACTACAAGAATGTATATACTTTATTAATGAATTCAATGAAAAAATAATGAACGACATTGGAGCTAAATGACAGATTTATGACAATTTTAGTATATAAGTACGGATTTGACTTTAGTTTGTACTTGCATCAGTCGACAACTATACAAACTAGACGGCCACATAGACTGATGTATATGAATTGTATTGTCGCCTAGGATAGCCAATCACTAGAATAACCACAACTTTTTTTATACATATCTAAATTTGATTATATTTACCTTATTTGATTTGTATTTTAATTTGCCACACAACCAGAGTGCTAAACCACACAAAAAGTCAGCGGAAAGGTAGTTTCTAGAGGGACTTTTCAGAGGAACACAAAGAATAGAGGAAACTAATGACCTAGCTGCAGATCAATCGTGGTAAGTAGCTTTAGAATGTATATCCCTTCTATTTTGCTTTCTCCCTTGCTTGAGATCTAATGTGAGGCTCATTGGAGGCTTCCTTTACCTCTCTTCCACACCCTTTTTCTCTAATAGGCTCTTTCTAGAGCAAATATCTACCTCAGATGACTAGAAGTTAGTTTTTGTACCTATAATCTCAAATACAAACCATCAAAAAAAATCTCAAATACAAGCTCAATAGATCTCGAATCTAGACTACATATGAGAGAAATGACCTAGGATTGGATTTGAGTGATTAGAAAATCACCTCCAAAATTTGATTTGTCAATGCTAATGTCAAATAGCATAAAGATATAGTATTTTTCTACTTGGTGATTTGTGTCATGAATTTTATTGTCTAAGGCTTCAGTTCTTACTAATGTTGAGTTCACTGTCTCAATATTCAACTCCAAAGATTCAAATCCCAGTCAGGGGAGCAAGATCTTCAATGGCTTTTGATTTTAGAGGGGGAGGGCCTAGTACCAATAATGGATAACAAGGACATTGTGGTAGAGTGAAAGCAACATGGTGTTTCTTCTCTGTGACTCAATAAGAAGAAGTCACACCCAGAGTTGTCACAAGTGATATGCTTCTATTTAACAACATTTCAATTACTATTTTGATAGATGAGTGTGCAACACATTTTTTTATACAGAGGTCACTAGTTAGTGGATTAAATCTTTTAGTTCAAGATTTATCTTATGAATTTTTGTTGAGAGTATCGTATGTTTCATATGTTTCTTGAGTTTTAATGGGTATACCATAATAATTAATACCATACCTTTAGGCATTTCTTATTTTAAAATTATTTTGGGTATGGACTAACTTGAGACATACCATGTCTAGTTAATTTGTTGGAAGAAAGAAGTTATCATTCAACAAGGTGGCTTTTCATGTGTCTTTACTAGAGACCAAAAAGTCTTACCCATGTGTATTGTATCAGCTGATGTAGCTGATAAGATTATGAGAAAAGGGTGTGATACCTTTCTAGTACATGTGGTAGATGTAATAGTATGTGAGTTCCCAAGTGTCTTTCCTGATTAGTTACCAAGTTTGCCTCTTGATAGAAATTTTGACTTTGAAATATAAATTTTACCTGGTATTCACCAATAAGCATTAGCCTATAGAATGGCACATGCAGAGGCATTAAAAACTCAGTTACAAGAATTACTGGATAATAGCTATATACAACCTAGTTCATCACCTTGGGGAGCCCTAATGATTTTTGTGAAGAAGATGATGGAACTATGTGCTTGTACAAAGACTACTAACAATTGAATAAGATAACCATCAAGAACAAATATCCTCTGTCTAGGATTGATGATCTATTTGATCATCTATGTGGAGTAACATTTTTTCAAAGATATATCTCAGGCTAGGTTATCAGTAATTAGACTAAAGACATCAGATGTACCTAATCCAACATTCAGAACAAGGTATGGACATTATGAGTTTTTAGTTATGTCTTTTGGAATGAAAATACCTTGGAATCATTTGATTGACATGATGAATATAAATATTAAACTATACTTAGATCAGTTTGTAGTAGTGTTTATACATGATATTCATATATATTCTAAGGATATAGAATAACATGAGAAGCATTTGAGGATATTCCTATAGTTGTTGAGAGAAAATCAAATTTATTCTAAATTAAGGATATTTGAGTTTTGGTTGGCTGAAGTTTCTTTTTTTGGACATGTCATTTCAGGAGATGGAGTAAGTGTAGACCCTAAAAAGATGGAATATGCTCTATAGTGGGAGCAACCTGCAATCCCTACAGAGATCAAATTTTTTCTAAGGTTAGTTGGATATATTAGGAGGTTTATAAAGAACATTATTGTATTAGCAGCTACTATTAAATGTTTAACAAGGAAGTATGTGTGTTTTGTTTTGTCTGAAATATGTGGCAAATGATTCAAACACTAAAGAAGAAGTTAACTACATCATTAGTCTTGGATTTACCAAGGAAAATAAAGGATGTGTGATTTTCTCTGATGCATCCATGAGAATCCTAGATTGTGTTCTTATGCAGGAAGGGAAGGTGGTGGGCTAGCTACGCTTCTAGACAACTCAAGAAGAATGAAGAGTATTATGCAACACATGATCTTGAGCTTAAAATAGTAGTACATTCCTTAAAAGTTATGGTGTCATTATCTCTATGGTGATTCATGTCAGATCTTTAGTGACGATAAGAGTCTAAGGTACATTTTCACACAAAAGAATCTCAATCCAAAACAACAGAATTGGTTAGATCTTACTAAGGACTATGATGTTACCATTGAGTATTACCCTAGGAAGGCCAATGTAGTTATAGATGCTCTAAGTAGGAAATCTACATCACCTGTAGAATTATATCTATTGCATGTGTAAAAAGAGACTTATTGTTTAAGATGAGAGTGATGAATTTATCTTTGGGTGTCTTAGAATAAGGTAGGATAATTGTAATGATGTAGGTTAGACCTACATTCTATGATCAAATCAAGGAGATTCAACAGAGTGACCGTGAATTGCAATAGATCATGCATGATATGACAGAAGAAAAGAGGACAAAGTTAAAATATTTAGTAGATGGGTCGTTATATCAACAAGATCGACTGTGTGTGCTAGATGACATTGAGTTAAAGAGCTAGATACTCGAGGATGCTCACTCTTCTATGTATGAAATGCACCCAGGAAGTTCCAAGATGTACATAAACCTTAACAGATTATATTGGTGGCCATGTATGAAGATAGATGTGGTTGAGTATGTAGCCAGGTGTGGTGTTTTCCAACAAGTCAAGGTTGAACACCAGAAGCCAGTAGGTACCCTACAACCACTCTCCATTCCTATGTGAAAGTGGGATCATATTACTTTGTAGATAGGTTACCTAGAACATCGCATGATTTTGACTCAATATGGGTGACTGTGGATAGATTAACTAAATATGCCATTCTCCCTATTAACTTAATTTGGGAGCACCCAAACTTGTCAAGGTTTATATAAATCAAATAGTTAGATTACATGGAGTGTCAGCCATATTATATCTTATAGAGATACTAAACTCACATCATGATTTTGGGATCAGCTACATCGTTCCTTGGGAACATGTTTGAAGTTTAGCACAACATTTCATCCTCTAACATATGGATATTCACAACGGACAATTCAATCCTTAGAAGGCATACTGAGAGCATGCGTTCTATATTCACTGGAAGTTGGGAGAATCATTCTAGTCTTACAGAATTTTCCTGTAACAGTAGTAACCATTCCAATTAAGATATGACCGCTTATGAATCTCTTTATGGAACAAAGTGTAGATCTCCCATTTGGTGGTAAGAAGTTGGTGAGAGGAAAATTCTAGGTCCAAAATTGGTGGAAGAAAAAATAGAAAAGATATATGTGGTTTGACAACACTTGAAGGCTGCATTGATTAGACATAAAAGATATCTAGAGAAAAGACATATATCACTACAATTGAAGGTTGGGAATGAATTTTACTTGAAAGTGAAATCGTGGAAAGGTATAACAAGGTTTGAAAAGTGAGGCAAATGAACTCCTAGATTCATGGTTCCCTGTAGAGGCATACAAGCTTGAGTTGCCTCCTGAGCTATCCAATTTACATGATGTGTTCATGTATCTATGTTGAAGTAGTGTCATCCAGATACATAAAAGATCATATATCCAGAGCATGTGTAATTTATAGAGGATCTCCTATATTAAAGTTCTTGTATAAATTCTAGAGTGCAAAATTCAAAGCTTAAAAAGAGGGAGATATCCTTAGTAAAGGTCCTTTGGAGGAATCATAGTGTAGGAGAAGTTGCATGAGAAGTAGAGTTAGCATTGTGTAACAAGTATTCCTTCCTCTTCTAAGAATTTTTAGATGAAATTTTTATTAGAGGGATGGATTTTACAACCTTCATCATGCCTTACTGTAATTACAAGATTTAAGATAATGTTAGTGTTAATTAAGCCTTTGTTAGTACCTTAATTGTCTTGTGATTTATTTAGGGCTTGTTCTATTATGAACTTATGATTTGATACTAAAATCATGACTGGAGTGTACTATGAGATTTGAGCTTAGCTGATATAGAATAGCCCACACATGTATGGTTTGGAAGATGATTAATTATAATTGAGGAAATAATTGATAAAGAATTATCATTTGAGAAATTTAAACTCAGAGTTAAACTCAGAAAGTTATGGTAGTTTTAGTGAATAAGTGCAGAACTGACTTCAACCTGAACTTTCTTTAAACCAACAACCACGTAGACTGACATCCAGACAGATAGACAGTTACGAGACCAATGGCCATGCAGACCGTCAGCCACACACACCGGAAACCATGCACACTGACGACCAAACAAACTGATGGATATGAGTTTCGTTGCTGCCAACTAATTATTAAAATGACCATAGCTTTTTCAATACATATCCAAATTTGTTGAAATTTGTCTTGTTAGATTCATATTTCAGTTTTCCATACAGCCAGATCCCTAAACTTCATAAGAGGTGAATGGAAATGTGATTTCTAATGAAACCTTTGGGAGAAATGTAAAGAATTGAGGAAATCAATGAACTAGTTGTAGATCAATTGTGGTACTTGGCTTTAGACTATAAATCTCTTCTCTTTTGTTTTCTCCCTTGCTCGATATAAGATATGAGGCTCATTAGAGGCTTCCTTATACCTCCCTTCTTCATCCTTTTCCTATATTAGCCTCTTTCTAGGGAAACAAACCCTTATACCTCCCTCCTTCATCCTTTTCCTATAATGGGCTCTGTCTTGAGCAACACATCTTCCATCGGGCTGCTAAAAGGCAACTTTTGTAGCTATAAGCTTGAGTCCAGGCCTAATAGACCTCAAATCTGGCCAAACAAAGACTAGATCTGAGACCATTGGCCTAGGATCAAGAAAGTAAAAAACCACTTCTAGACCTTGATTTATCAATAATAATGTCAAATAGCATAAATATATAGTATTGCTCTGCTTAGTGATTTGTATCACAATTTATTGGTATTAACTTCTAAATCTTAGATATACTATAGATTTATATTTCATGTTTGATATATACTAAAGTTTAAATTATCTTGAAAATGGTTTGTCATGAGATATGGAAAATTCTACGAGTGTAATTAGAGGAACTGGAGATGCATGATTATATGATGTACAAGATATGGTAAATTCTAATATTAGATTTATCTCTACAACTAATGATCTTTATTGTAAATTCATGACTTGGTTGGTTATTGTTGGTACTCATATTATATGAAGCACAATAAACAAAATATTATAGGAGTAACTTAGTATGATCAATTAATATTTAAAGCTTACTCTTATAACAATACTATTGATTTATTCAATGCCTTAATTTAGGGTACCCTACGTATAGGGTTAAGATAAGTAGTAGCAAACAATGGATTATTCCTTGTGAAACTCAGGAATCACTAGAATTTAGAAGCCCAAAATACTGTATATTCCATCATGTAAGTCTAAAATGTGAAGGAGGAAACATGCATATTAACTGGTAGAATCTAGGATGAGGTACCCAGGGCATACTAGAGGGGTATGGGAGTCTAAGCTCATTATGGAAGGACTCCCTAGAATAGTAGAGTACCCAACATTTATCAGAGATTCTGGTGGTAGTCAGATTAGTACAAAGAATTTTAATATTGGTCAAGCGATCAACCCTTATGGAACCACTTATGCATATATATTAAGAAAAAGTTCTTCAATTCTTCACCTAAGTACCCAGGTTCAGAGGAGTCCAGATAATCCAACTGTTGTCGTTAGCCACCAAGGCCATATGTGGTGAGTCTCATTGTAGACCAAGTGGCTAGTTAGTAAAATTAGAGTCCCTAGGTCTACTCTAAGTCTTATACACCGATATTGTATCCTTTGATGCTTCCACATGTTGTGATAAACCTCATGTGGATCTATGGTAAATAAAATAAAAAGTATAAAGGAAATATTAATGGATTTTGTTGTTTACTTTATCTAGACAATAATCAATATTTGCTATCTCGTCATATGATTATAGAATTCACCTATCATGCCAGTGTTCTTCTAAGTTATATATTTTAAGAGCATCATATATATGAATTATCTTATGTTATTTTTTATTTTCTATGCATTAAGCTAGTAGCTCATATAATCTATCGAGACACTTTTAGGAAAAGGTGTCTAACTCTATAGAGAAGTCAGAAGCTTTATTTCATCAAGAGTAGACTAACTGAGGTCTCAAGAGGAATAGTTAAAGTATTTAGATGGTATCTTATCCTTCCTATAGATTTCAAGAATGATACAGTGAGAAAACGAGAGCAATTTTGAAATAGTTGTACTTGATGCATATTAAGTGAGAACTCTTTCTTCTATATAAAAGTTGAACTATGTTGTAATCTCATGCTATGCTTAAATGAGATGTTATCAGTTGGTTAATGTTTGAGAAAGGAAAATTATGTCTGATTGTAATGTCCCAAGATTTGAGGCATCAAATAAAATGATCTTAAAAGGAAAAATTGGACTACCCATATCACCAAGGTGCACCTCCTTTTCAGGGAGCCCATCACTAAGGAACTCTATGGTTAAGCATGCTCAACCTAGAGTAATATTAGGATGGGTGACCAGTCTGAAAGTTTATCATGTCTTGGGAGTGAGTGAGGAAAAAGAACACAGTTAAGGATAATGGAGGTTTGTGGGGCCAGTCATTATTTTGAAAACTCTACTAAAACATTGCATAGTGGGCTCGGGCATTACAAATGACATCCGAACCATAACCCCTCCAGTAGGTGGGATCCACTTGGTTATGTGGCATGCTAGTCTTGATTTGTGTGGTCTACGCATGTTGAAAAGGGTTTTTCATGGTGATGTAGCCACCCTTGCGCTGGTAGTCATGACCGTGAATTGCACGTCCATGGCCCATTTAGAGTTTGCACTGAAATGGAAAAATATTATGAGGCCATATAGTTGAGCCTTGACGAGGATGTCAAGAGTCGAAGTGAGAGAGATTGTAATGTCCTAGTATTTGAGGCCTAGGATAAAATTATCTTACAAGGAATGATTGGACTAACCATATCACCAAGGTGGACCTCCTTTTTAGGGAGCTCACCACTATAGAACTATGTGGTTAAGCATGAACCCATAGTAGTACTAGGATGGGTGACCACTCAGGAAGTTTATCTTGACTTGCACGTGAGTGATGAAAAATTGTGTAGTTAAGGTTAGTGGTGTTTTGTGGGACCATTCGTCATTCTTGAAACTATAGTAGAGCCTTGGGCACTGGGCCCAGGCGTTATACTAATTTTTAGTTAGTAAATAAAAGTGAGTGGTTACTCTAATCTCTCTTTGGTTCTCTAAACCTAGTTAGTGGGTTTCATCTATGTCATACACCTCATCTAATATGTATAATTAAATATATATTCTTTACATACCAACATTTCAATAAATTCAAAAAAAAACTCCAAGGTCAAGTTTTGTTATACTAGTGTGCATGATGTTGTACTAGATAGTATCAATGTATCTATAAAATGAGTGTTCTGTAGTTTATATGTTAAAATGAGTGATGTG
Organism: Alisma plantago-aquatica; assembly: GCA_963693085.1. Taxonomy (NCBI): domain Eukaryota; kingdom Viridiplantae; phylum Streptophyta; class Magnoliopsida; order Alismatales; family Alismataceae; genus Alisma; species Alisma plantago-aquatica. The sequence goes on from OY856411.1 coordinate 226,366,584, forward strand.
TGTCATATTCCTATATAATATCCATTTAGGCCATATTTGGATTAAGTTTGAACCTAAACCAATACTAAATCTCAATTTAACTTTTGGTAATACATATAATTATCAGATAGTGATTGACTACATTGAGTGTTTGGAAGCAAAAATGATAAATTAGGTTAAAACTAGACTAAAAGGACAGTTGGTCTTGTTTCACTCTCCCCTTTTATGATTTATCCAGTTTATAAAATTCTACTCAGACAATAATTTCATAGTTCCATTCAAATATATATATATATATATATATATATATATATATATATATATATATATATATATATATTGGCATTGGTGAGACACACTATTTTGATAAGATTTAGATTCAAATCATATTGTGTTCTCAAAAAATAGTCTAGAATACACTTCTCCCATGAGTCATACTAACTCAACCTAAGTCTCAAAATTCAAAACTTTAATAAATGGAAGATAAGAGTGAGTGTCCATTTATTTATTCTTATATTGTTGTGATGTATTTTTGTTAGTGATCTTTAATTTAACATATTAATTTCTATATAGATGTGTATCATTAGAATATATTCTATAGGCCAAAAACTCAATAGAGGGTTAAGGATGGCATGTAGTGATTTGCTTTTTCTTATACTTTATTGTGATTCTTTTTGTGTCATCCATATATCATTTTGTGAAGATTTTGAGTACATGTGTGCACCAACTATATTGAAATAATGGATAATAATACAATGAAATTTTCTAGCATTTCATAACTGCCCATTTTTTAATATATATTGTTGTGTGTTATTTACCTTACTTGCACATATAGTAGGTAGGCAGCTTCTAGACCTTCCAAAATTAAGGTCCGTAATGCCAACATAATTGGTTAATTTTGCCCATAGCGCCCAACCCAATAAGTCCTCTCATCAAGCTTGATGAGGAAGAAATAGTTAGGAGAGGGTTGTCTCAAGGATGAGTCAAGTGGTGATCATCAAGTGGGTGACAAAATATTATTAGGAAGAATCCTTCAACATCCTTTCTGTATTATGGCCATATGCATTAAGCCTCGGTGCCTATTGGATCAACATGCCTTCATTTTCTACAAATCTAAGGATGCAGTAGTAGATCTCCTATATGTTGTGCCACCCCTGATGCGTGGAGAGGAATTACTCATATAGAAGGCACGCATGGATGATCTTTAAGAGATACAAATCTTAGTTACGGTGTCACTAGTACAGAAACAACGTTCAACGTCGCTTTTAGAGGCGTCGGTTTTTTCGTAAAACCGACGCTACTCACATTAAACGTCGGTTAATAAGGACATCCGACGTCTATATTTGAAGACCAGCCAGACACGGGTATCGCTTTTCATTCAGTGTCGGTTGAAGAAAAGCAACCGACGCCTAAAGTAGCCCGCGAAATCCAATTTTTTCGAGCAAAAAAAAACTGTGCCAAAGTATCAGATACAACGTCGGTGTTTTAGCTAATAACCGAAGCTGAATGAAGATAAAATTTGCGCCAAAAGTTCTAATATGGGTGTCGGTTGTCTTATAATAACCGACGTTATAAGTGTGCGCGCGCCGTCCCCGCCAAAATTTTTTACACCCTTATTACGTCGGTTTTTTATGGAAATCGACGCGGTTAGGCTGTAGCGTCGGTCATTTAAACAACTGACGGTTATGTTTAACTTAACAGCACCAGCGCGAGCGACTCTTCCCCTTTCTCTGTTTCATTCCCGATTCTTCTCAGTTAGGTCCGGAAATTTCTTGCTCGTCGTCGCTCGTTGCTTCCTCCGGTCATTGCTCGGTGCTGCCGCCGGTCGTTGCTCCTCTCCTCTCCTCGCCGCCGCCCCCGCCGGTAGCTGCTTCAGTGCTCTCCTCACCGCCGCCAGCTTCCCACCGGTCTCTGCTCCTGGTGGTCGCCCACTAGTTGTTCTCCTCTACCAATCTAGGTAACCCTTCGATCGTCCGCCTTTTTTCCTCCATCGCTGGCTTTCTCTGCCGCCGCCGACCTAGACCTCACCCAGGCGGAGCCTAAGCAGGTGCCAGGGCACGCCTAGGGTCCCAGGCCCAGGTGCCCTGCCTAGCTAGGCCTCTGGGTGGATGCTTGGGCGGCGCCAGGGCACGCCTAGGATGCTGCTGGGGTTTGGATTCATCTACTGGATTGAACGCTAGATCAACCTATACAAAGGATGCCCAAAAAATGCACTGATTTCACCAAGTCACCCCAAAAGCCATTGAAAAATATTATGATTGTGTTTATTTATGTACTAATTTCACCAAGCTAGTGGAATTTTTTTAAAGTTATTTACTGATTGTGTTTATTTATGTACTGATTTTTTATGATTTATTCATCTACTTATTTGTATTTTTCATCTACTTATTTGTATTTTTTGTCTACTATTTTTTATTTAGTTATCTACTCATTTGAATTTATTTGTGTACTGCTTTTGAAATTATATAATCATCTAGTGATGTAACTTTATCACATATTCGTTATGAACCATTAGATCTAGATCTTAGGGTATCTCTACTGTCCTAACTATGAAATTGGTAACTTGTTTCCTTTTTGAGTATATTGACAATGTTAATCACCTAACTTGAAGAACTAGGATATGAATGATGAAACTAGGATTGTAGGTATAAGAATGACAGCACATGTATTTGTTGGCCTAGAAACCCGTCCAAGATTTACTCATTAGGAGTAAATCTTGTATAGTCCCCGATTTAAGACTGTTCTTGAACACCTAATCTCACTTAGGATGTAAGTGTATAATGTGTATTGGGTTTTTGAGAAAATTTTGGTAGCATTTCCCCGTTTGTTCTCTAAGTACATATGTACTTAGAGAACAGTAGGGAAATGCTGCCGAAATTTTCTCGAAAACCCAATACACATTATACACTTACTAGTGAGATTAGGTGTTCAAGAATGGGATAGGTGGTACACATTTATTATATATAATAATGACAGCACATGTATTTGTTGGCCTAGAAACCCATCCAAGATTTACTCATTAGGAGTAAATCTTGGATAGTCCCCAGTTTGGGACTGTTCTTGAACACCTAATCTCACTTAGGATGTAAGTGTATAATGTGTATTGGGTTTTCGAGAAAATTTTGGCAGCATTTCCCCGTTTGTTCTCTAAGTACATATGTACTTAGAGAACAACAGGGAAATGCTGCCGAAATTTTCTCGAAAACCCAATACACATTATACACTTACTAGTGAGATTAGGTGTTCAAGAATGGGATAGGTGGTACACATTTATTATATATAAGAATGATAGCACATGTATTTGTTGGCTGAAGTTTTAACCATGCAAAAACTCTAATCTGTTAACCCTAGACCCTAATCTTGTTGTAATATATACTTGTTTTCTCTTTGATCATAGAATGGATAGATCATGGATGTCCATTCGCAATCGCTGCACCTCAGAGTTTATTTCTGGTCTTGACCAGTTTATTAGATTTGCTGAGAAACATAGGAAACAACCTGGAGATAGGTTCTACTGTCCATGTAGGCATTGCGGTAACAACTTGAAAGTCAGCATTGGTGACGAAATTAAAAGTCATGTCATGTGCAACGGGATTGTACAAGGCTATACAGAATGGCACTGGCATGGAGAGATTTCAAACCCGAAACCAGTGGATGTCGATAGTAGTGCTTGTGTGGAAGAAGAAATTGCCTACGATGACATAGATGTGAATGAATCAGTTCCAGTAGACATCGTTGATGCGATGTTGGATAGTTGTGGGGTAGAGCACACCAATCCACCTCCCATTTTTAGAAACATTGTGCATGATGCTGAGATATCGTTATACACAGGTTGTACTAAGTTTATGAAGCTTAGTGCTGTGTTGAGATTGTATAAGCTGAAAGCTAACAATAGATGGAGTGACAAAAGCTTCACGTCATTGTTGTCTTTGTTGAAAGAAATGCTTCCTGAAGGAAACAAGCTACCAATCTCAACATACCAGGTAAATAAATTGTTGTGCCCAATGGGAATGGATGCCAAGAAGATACACACATGCCCGAATGATTGTGTATTATTTCAAAAGGACTATGTGGATTTGAAAGATTGTCCAAAATGTGGTGCGTCACGGTATAAATTGACGACTTCGGGGGAGTCCAAAACTGGTTCTCCTGCCAAGGTGATGTGGTATCTACCTATAATATCACGGTTTCAATGCTTGTTTGCCAATCCGATGGATGCGAAGAATTTGAGGTGGCATGCAGATGTTAAGAAAAATAATGATGGGATCCTACGACATGCGTCTGATTCCCCACAGTGGAAGAAGATTGATCTATTGTACCCTGAATTTGGTGAAGAAGTCAGGAATCTAAGACTTGGGCTTTGTACAGACGGGATGAATCCGTACGGGACATTGAGCAGCCAACATAGCACTTGGCCAGTCATGCTTGTTATATACAATCTTCCTCCCTAGTTGTGTATGAAAAATAAGTATGTAATGCTGTCGTTGTTGATATCGGGCCCTAAACAACCTAGAAATGACATCGATGTTTATCTTGAACCTTTGATTGATGACTTAAAGAAACTCTGGGGTGAAGGTGTGATGACCTATGATGCTTCACGAAGAGAGACATTTCGTTTGCATGCTATGTTGTTTTGCACAATTAATGACTTTCCAGCATATGGGAATTTGTCTGGATATAGTGTCAAAGGAGGTAAAGCGTGTCCTATATGTGAAGAGAACACTGATTCAACAAGACTAAAACATGGCGGTAAGACTGTATATCTCGTTCATCGAAGGTTTCTTCCAAAATTCCATCCGTATCGTAGGAAGCGCAAAGCATTCAATGGATTGAATGAGGAACGGAGTGCACCTAAACCTATACTAGGGGAGGTTGTTTATGAAAGAGTAAAAGACTTTGTCAATGAATTTGGTAAGAGATCACAATGTACTGTGGCCACACGGAGTGACAAATCTTTATTCAAGAAGAAGTCAATATTTTGGGATCTTCCTTATTGGAGTTCTTTGACAGTCAGGCATTGTATCGATGTCATGCACGTTGAGAAAAATGTCTGTGATAGTGTCATTGGTACTTTGTTGAATATACCAGGTAAGACTAAAGATGGGATAAAATCCAGACTGGACCTACGTGAAATGGGAATAAGGTCAGAATTAACAGAATTTCATGAAATGGGAAATCGGAGAACATACTTACCTCCCGCTTGTTACACATTGTCTAGAAAGGAGAAGAAAGCTTTTTGTGAATGTTTGGTAAATGTTAAGGTGCCAGATGATTACTCATCCAACATCCGTAGATTGGTATCAATGAAAGATCTGAAGTTGATAGGTCTTAAATCTCATGATCGTCACACTCTAATGCAACAAATATTTCCTGTGGCAATTAGATCTATATTGCCAAAGCATGTAAGGTTTGCAATCACCAGACTTTGTTTCTTTTTCAACAGTCTGTGCAGCAAAGTTATTGACCCTGATACTCTCGATAAATTGCAAAGAGAAGTGGTTGTTACCCTATGTCATCTTGAGATGTATTTTCCTCCATCATTCTTTGATATCATGGTACATCTTGTTGTCCACTTGACTAGGGAAGTGAAAATGTTGGGACCAGTTTTCTTGCATTGGATGTATCCCTTTGAACGATACATGAGCGTTTTTAAAAGTGAAGTTCGAAATCGTTATCGGCCTGAAGGGAGTATTATCGAGGGTTATGTGGCAAGAGAGGTTATGGGTTTTTGCAATGACTTTCTCAGTGGTAATGACACTCATGATAATGACAAGAATATTGACGAGCAATTTGGCAAAGGAATTTTGGGATCACGTGTGAAAGTAATCAGCTGTGAGCAGTTGGAACAAGGTCACTTGTATATTTTACACAACATGGACGAAGTGAACGTTTATATCGAGGAACATACCAATTTCATCAAGAGACAATATCCTCGAGCCAATACAATGTGGCTTGCTAGAGAGCATAACAAGACATTTATTACATGGTTTGAAAATAAAGTCTTACATCAACTATCTCAAACACCAGATGATATTACTAAAACTATCAAATGCCTCGCCTTTAAACCAAAATTGACTGTTATGTCTTATGAAGGGTATGACATTAATGGATTCACATATTACACAAAGCGCCAAGATGATAAGAGTGTCGTCCAAAACAGTGGGGTCACCCTTCAAGCATCGACTATGTTTTTTGCAAGTGCAAAGGATAAGAGTCCACGTGAAGCTAAAATGTCATATTATGGTGTCATTGAAGACATATGGGAGTTTGACTACATAGATTTCAGAATTTCACTCTTCAAATGCAATTGGGTTGATAACACCAAATGAGTTATAGTGGATGAATTGGGTTTCACTTTAGTGAACTTTGAAAAGATTGGCAAGAAGGATGAACCATTCATATTGGCATCACATGTGAAACAAGTATTTTATATCGATGATCCTGCAAATGATAAATGGTCGGTTGTTCTTCATGGTAAAAGACAGTTCATTGAAGATCCTATAGATGAAGAACAGTACTATGATAAGTATGATGACTCCAGTCCATTCTCAGTTGGGTTGCCAACACCAGCAAATATTGAAGCTAATGATGACTTGTATGTGCGCGGAGATCACAATGAAGGATTGTTAATTGATAAAAAATCGCAATATTAGAGGAATGTTTATACAATGTTTTTTTATATGTTTTACAATGTGAATTACTTTACAATGTGAATGTGAACTTTACAATGTGAATTTTACAATGTGAATTACTTTATAATGTGAACTTTACAATGTGAATTACTTTACAATGTGAATGTGAACTTTACAATGTGAATTTTACAATGTGAATTACTTTACAATGTGAATGTGAACTTTACAATGTGAGCTTTATAATTTGAATTACTTTACAATGTGAACTTTACAATGTGAATGTGAATTTTCAGATGGCTGAGCATTCTTCTGATGACCATGCTGATGATTACCGTGAGGGTGAGGACATCAATGCGCCACCTCACAATGTAAGTTTTAAAAATATATCATATATTTATATCTATATGTCCATTTATAGTTATATCTTGTAAATGTGTTTATTTTGTCAAATTTTAGGTTGATGATGCACATGTACCATCTGAAGCACTTGAGGCACTTGATCAGCAACACCAAAAAGTTGACAGGAGAAGGGGCATCACTATGATGAAGAAGTTAATAGCGTAAAAGGGCAATGGACCCAAACTTGTTGTGGATTTTAATGATGCAGGAAATGCATCTGGTGTGAATCGCAATTCATTTGTTTCATATCTTGGGTATGTTACTCGTAGCCATTGCGGTTGTAAGATAGATTCTTGGCATAAAGTTTCTAAGGAGAAGAAAGACGTAATATGGAAGGATTTATGCGTGAGTTATTATTAATTTGCAATTCTATTTTGTAGATTACTAATTTTTTGGATACTAGTTAATAGCAATTCTAATTTGCAGAGTATATTTGAATTGGATGAAAAGTTGCATCGTAAATGCGTGATGCAACGCTGTGGGAGAGTCCTAAGGAACTATAGGACAAATCTCACCTGAGAATACATAAAAGAAGCTGACAAGAGGAAGAAGACAGCCGCTGAACAGTGGAACTTCCTGGACAAAGAAGAATGGGACGCGTTTGTTGCTTCAAGACAAACGAATGAATTCAATGTATTAGGCGTCAATCCCAATCTCATTAATATATGTTGTATTCACCTATTCAAGATTAACATTTACTTTTACTAACCAAATCATTAATGTGCATACTAACCAGGCCCTCAGTGAGGCACAAAGATTAAGGCGTGCACTGAATGTGCATGACCACACAATGGGTCCTAAGGGGTATGCAGGCATTCGCCAAAGACTACAGTCTGATGCTACTGCTAAGTCTGCTGCTACTCAGGAGTCCTCCACTATAGGTAGCACACCTCTGCCTCGCCATGATATCTGGATAGCTGGGAGGCAAAATAAGAAGGGAGAAATAAGGAAGCCCGCAACTGCTGAGGCGGCTGCAAAAATGGTAAAATACAACTCTTACAGCAATCGTTTGAATATTGATTAGTTGTGGTGTTTACTTAATTACAAATTTTTGTTTTGGCGATTTGCAGGAGCTGCACGAGCTGAGGAAACAAGGCAAGTTCATCCCTAAGGGCATAAGGGATGAATTGACAATTGCTCTGGGTAACCCAGAGCATCCTGGACGTGTTAGGGCTGCAGGCGCTGGTGTGGGCATCAAAGCTTTTTTTGGGCCATCCCAGTGCAAACATGTCCCAAAAGTGGGACTTTCACAAGAAGAGGTAACATATTTTTTCCTTGTAGATGTTACTGTAAAAGAGAATTCAATAATTAGAATTTGATGTTTATTTTATAAATGTATAGGTAGATAAGCTATTTGATAGGAAACTCGAAGAAGCAATGAAAAAGTGGCAGACATCTTAGACTGCCACTTACCAGACAGTACCTATCGTGTCTCCTACTACAGGCTCTACTCCTAATACAGAGGTTGGGAGTAATCCTGTAGACCCACCACCTAGAAAATCCGCTTTAAGTATTTTTATGACATAGTAACTAGTTTTTTAATTCAAGATGATATGTTTTCAAGATGATATGTATAAATGTATATAACATTCTTTACACAAAAATTTGTAGGGGTTGAAGCCATGCCGTCTAAAAGTTAATGAATATGTCATTGCAGAGGCGTCGGCTTACCCATCCCTACCAGAGGAAATGTTTCACGTGTCTCCATTACCAGCTGGTTGGATTCGTGTGAGCCTGGTACATATATTCCCCAAGTGGATGGATCTTCCATTGCCATATGCCCACCCAGATTGTGAAACGATTGGTGAGGCAGAAGGCGGAGTGATATTGTGGCTAAAAGCGGATGTCCTCTTTACTGAAATTGTATGGTAAATTTACATTACGTTAAATTGTTAGTGTGTGTATATGATGTCAGTTGATCTGAAATTATTATATATATATACAGGTTAAAAAGAAGACACCCACAACATCTAGGCCTCCACTTCCGCCTCCTACATTACCCAGTTGGGTTCCACAGGACCTAACTGTCCTGTTAGGTCCTAACTGTAGGGGTATGGCAATATGGTTAGGCGAACATGATATAAATTGCCCTATAACTGTTTCTATAGATTCAGATGTTGCAGGTCAATCATACAAAAGCAAACTATTTATACAAGATATTTTGGAGTTGTTTCGATATGATTGGCTAAATACATCTGTGATAGAGTTATGGATAAGGTGAGATCTTCTTTATACATCCATATACCTTGTGTAGGATCTGGTGATCTGGTTTCTTATTTATTAATGCATGCGTAATTAATACATATTTTGCAGCTACTTAGACAAGATATGTGCAGATTTTGCATTCGAACATGTAGGATTTTTTATTCCATCTTTGATTAGTCTAGTAGCTATAGTTCAACAATACTATTGTGAGGCTTTTTCAATTTTTGCTCAAAATAAGAAGACGATGATAATGGCTCCATTCAATGTAGAGTAAGTTTACTTTGCTTATTATAATTTGGACTTAAGAAAATTACATTTTTATTATGGATTTTGAGTTATTAATTTTTAACTTTTTTACCTCTAGTGGTATGCATTGGGAGTTACTGGTTATTGTCCCCGAGACGTTCACTGTCTATTATCTAGATCCTAAGGGGAGTAAATTTAATACAAAATATGGACACATAATGAAAATGACATTATTCCGGTGAGAAATATTTCATTTTCATATCCGTTAACATATGTTATTACATTACTATTTAATTATGCAATGTACTGTGTTACATTAACATGTAGGGGTTTTGATGAGTTCAAAAAGGCTGGAGGAAAGGTCCCCATGAAAAAGAACCAGCCAATAATTTGGAAGAACGTGAAAGTAAGTTCCCGACTGCAATATATGTATATATTATTTATGTGAACAATGCTTAATTAGTTGTATTTTTTTATATTTTGTATGTTTGAATTCATAGTGTGCCACACAAGACAACGGATGGGCATGTGGATACTACGTGATGTGATTTATGTACATGATTATCAAATATGCCGCAATGGACATCGATTGTATTGCTGAGGTATTATATAGTCTCATTAGATAATATGAAATATATCAATCTTATTTATAGATCATTAATTATATATATATACATCATTCTCTTTACATGTGTTTACAACTGACCACACTACAGGAAATGCCTTACCAGATGTACATGCTCCCTATATGACGGGAGAATTAAATGAAGTAAGAGAAGAATGGGCAACAACCATACAAGTAGTGGGGGATTTAAGATATAATTGGGATGTTGATAGCGAATAATGACTAAAGAATGATATTTTGTAAATGAATTTCTGAATTATAATATATGTGTGAATGTTTCTACATGTATGGATGTTTCTACATGTGTCTGAGTGAAAATGAATGAAACTGTTGGTTGCTATATGAATGTTTCTATATGTGAATGTGAAAATGAATGGAACTACAAATTGCTAGCTACATGAATGTTTCTAAATGTGTGAAAATCAAATGGAACTGCAGGTTGCATTGCTAAATGTGTGAATATCTTTGTTGTTAATTTTACAGGTTTGTGGCCTGTTGTTGGCTGATATCAATGGATGTCGTAAAACTTGCAGTTCATAACTGAACTGCAGGTTTCTCATCCTACGACCAGCCATACAGTAGGTCTGCAGATAGGCATCGGTTATTTGTATAAAACCGACGCCACATCGTTACAGTGTTGGTTTCTAATAGTAACCGACGTCTATTTCCTTAACACCACGGTCGTGCTGGCCAGCACGGCCGTGTTGGTAATGCTATGACGTCGGTTTATTATATACTACCCGACGCCTATAGTGCCCAAGATGGCACCCTTTCTCTGGTGCGAAGGTATATGGCGTCGGTTTTTATCTAATAATCGACGTCTATCTACTTAACACCACGGCCGTGCTGGCTAGCATGGTTGTGGCAGCGGACCAGACACCACGGCCGTGCTGGTCAGCATGGCCGTGGCAGCGGACTAGACACCACGGCCGTACTGGTCAGCACGGCCGTGGCAGCGGACTAGACACCACGGCCGTGCTGGCCAGCACGGCCGTGTTGGGAGTGATATGACTTCGATTTTTATCTAATAACCGACGCTAATAGTGCCCAAGATGGCGCCCTTTCTGTGGCGCAAAGGTATATGGCGTCGGTTTCTTATCTAAAAATCGACGCTTATAGTGCCTTGCTGGCGCGTTTTCGGTGGCGCGCGAAGGGTTGTGGCGTCGGTTTTTGAACTGACGCGTAACAGCTGGGCTTTTAGCGTCGCCCACATAGGTGTCGCTTAGAAACCGACACTAAAGGCCTTAAATAACCGACACTAAAGGTCGTTTATGTACTAGTGTGTTGAGTGGAATAGAACAACAACCCATACCCATAGTTTCATAGTTGATACCATTGTTAGAAGATGGTATGGATACCTTGACAACAACAATTGATTACTTTAATTGGATCCTATCCATTATAGAATCTTGATCAGCTACCTGATCTTGAATTAAAAAAAATGTCAATATTTTCTATTACATAATCATCAAGAGGACTTTGCTCTACACTTGAGCGCATAATATGAGCTCTTATACAATATTGAACCTCAAGATTGAGTAGGGGCCACTCATTTAGGTTATGGCACGATGGTGGGATAAAAGGAATTGACACCACCAAAGATATATAGATGGATAATTCAAGGCCTTTGGATGATGATCAATTGAGCAGGTATGACAAGAGGGAATTTCACTTTGATGAGTTCTATGAAACAATTTTGGACAAATGTAGTGAGAACAAGGCGAAATGGATCAGTGTCTAAGATAATAAATAGATACTATGGCTGGCCCTTCCTTATGCTTTCTCAATAATGGGAGTTTGTTTCTCTCATCTTAAACCATGGAAATAGTGGGGAGGTCTCACACCTATAGAGGCCATGTGAAGGTTAGTTAAAGATCAAAGGGTGATGACCAGTACAACATGTTTGATGAGAGTGAACATTTTATGGAGATGCTTTCACTGGTATGTGGGCTCTATAGGAGGCGTAGGTGGATGTTTTGGTATGTTTGGTTGGAGGATGTTTGACTAACCCTTATAGTTGGTTTGATTTTATTTATGGAGGATCAAGGTTCCTATAGGTGCTTTATTAGGGAGGATGAATGGGTTGCATGGGTTCCATCCTCTTTCATTGATATAGTTTTGTGTTGTAGGCAGACAACACATTGTGCTCTTTTCTAATGGTTTGTCTTTGTTGAAAGTTTTTGTAACACCCAAATTTTCATATCACATGAGCGAAAGCATTTTTTTATCATCTGGGAGTGTCACAAACATGATTATCATTGCAATGAAAGTAAATGAAACACATCGCATGACTATGAAACTGATCCATGCATAGTTTTTGTCAACGGAAAAACTACATCAAGTTAAACCATAAAATCTAATTTAATAGACAACATAACTGGACATAATAGAAAGATGTCAAAATTCTGGATCGTCTAGGAAAATGGCACCCCACTAGGTTAGCTAGAAATATTCTAGTCCTTTACTTATTCTTTTGATCCTCAGCTGCTCCAAAACCTGCGGACATCACGTCCCCAACCATGCATTGGGAAAAATAGTCGTTAGAGTAAGTGGCATGAGTATTCTAAAATATACATTGCTAAAGAACTAAAATATTACAAAATATTCTTGAACATCATAAAACTGATAGCAAATGCTGATTAAAATCTGAAAACATAATATATCTTGACTTCTTTAACTTTTATCTTTCTACTCTATCTTTTCTGGAGACCTATACCATGGGCCCCATGACCTACACCAAAGTGTCTAGGTCATACTTATCTCATATGAACTTCTCTCATCACACTCATGGATGACATTACAGACATACTCTAATCTAATGTATCTTTTACTTATGATTTTTATCTGTTTGTGGCCACCATTATACAATAAGTCCTCCTCTGTTGACATCGAAGTGTCCTCTATGGTGCAACACACCCTCTGTTGGCACAACGTGCCCTCTGTTGACACCGAAGTGTCCTCTATGGTGCAACGTACCCTATGTTGGCACAATGTTCCCTCTGTTGGCATAAATGCCCTCTGTGACACCCACAGTGTCTGGCGCAACGCGCCCTCTATATCGTCCTGGGACTCTCTGGTGAGGACTTATTATATAATGCATTATGTGAATGTTTCAAATTAATTATCTTAAGTCTATCTTTACTAAACTCTGAATCTGAACTTATCTAAAACTGAGTACTAAACATGTACTAAATTCTAAAATTTGAATTTGAATATGAATCTATATTTGAATCTAAATCTGAATATGAATCTATATTTGAATCTGAATCTGAATCTATATCTGAATCTGAATCTGAATCTATATCTGAATTTGAATCTGAATCTATATCTGAATGTAGACATGTATCTCAATTACCACATAATTGAGTTTGGATCTATAACCCATATCATGTACCTTTATTCAAAATCTAGCTACTCACACATTGAGTAGTCTAAGTCTGAATCTAAATCTTTTTATTCTTAAATTCTAAACATAATTCATTGCTGGATTTGAACATGTATCTCATTATCAGGGTAAACTTTGTTTTAGAACCCTTATTTGGTCAAATTACTTCACTTATACCAATTATATGATAAATAGCTTAGGAAAAAGGACCTGAAATGCTAATAGAATTACTAGGTATACAAAGTATCTTAAGTCAGGTTCATAAACGTATTTTAAGTACAACATATCTAAAAATATGAATTCTGACAAGGTGGTTCAATCCTTCTTGTTAAATATGATGTTACCCTAAACCTTAATATTTGCATAGAAACTTACATGTTAAACCTTAAATATCAGAATAGAAATCTCATAAAATATTGTCTTGCAACCTAATCATAACTTAATTTGTCATTATCTTATAATGCCATCATAAACTCATTTTACAATACCTTCTGATCCCAAATGTAATTTTATTAGTACACCATGTCTTAATATTTTCAAATTCATATTCTTAAATTGTACTTGCATTCTAGATAATATTTATTCTAAATAATCTAATTCTTAGATCTCTAGATATGTATGAAATCTTAATGGCATGTTTCTACTTGAAATCTTACTACATAACTATGACTATAAATATGTGAAATTCTAATAACATATGTGTACTTACGTTCTTCATACAAAACTATTTGAAATCATCAACTAAGTATGGGTACATTACTAGCATATCTTATCTTGAAATCATATTCATTACTTCCAAATATTTCTAAGATAACTGATAGGAACATGATTCTTCAACTTTCTCATGGACTTGGTCCATGAGTCACAACTATTTTGGGCAACATATTTCTACTCGATATTGTGGGTATCTAAACTTATATAATGATAGAAATATGAGAGTAATACTATTTGCACATATTAACCTTGAAGTCTTAGAACATTAAACCAAATAGATCATGAAAGTTTTTTTAGGAGACATGCAAACATATTGAACATAAACTATGAGTACTCATGTGCATGGACCACTTACCTCAATTAAGGAGACATCCTATTATAAGTATATGAAGTTTTATTTGAGATTTGTGTTTCGTCAGTGGAGATATTCCAATACTCATCATGGATAGAACACTATAGCGTATATGTTGTTCTGGGAGGTGTATTGCAAATCAAGTCTATACATGCCGCCCGACGCATATCTTTTGATGTTCATCGTCTTGGATGCTCCAGATGGACAACAAAAGAAGTAACCTTTTATTCATGAGCCATAGCAACATTACCCCTCATGAACAAACATGACAATCTCCTTCCTTTCGTCTTGTACATGGACATCGATGCCAGAAAAGGGCTGCGATTCTTCCTCTCCTAGTCCTCTTCCTCCCCACGGCTGTGGTTGAGACCATAACTTTGTACTAGAGCCCATCCTTCCTCGACCAGGTTCAGTGATGCCCGACCCGTGATTGCGGAGGTGGAAAGTACCACTGAGACACATCATCGTGCGAGTTAATAGGGACGAACTGATTCCACCTTACAGCCCTCACCCGATACATGTTTTGGCCCGAAACTGTTCACTCTAGGTAGGGCCAAGTCCTAATTCTTCCATTGATACATACAGAGCACCTTGCTTCCCTGCCTCAATGCCTGCCATCACATAAGGTCTCATACAAGTCATCCATCAAGTATAGATGTTGCTTGGCTTCATAAAAAGCCCTTTTCCTTGGACATGAACTTGCTTGAGCAGTGTCACCGTTGTACACACTTTTCGATGTTTCAAGAGTTGTTGTGTCATCGTTTGTTGGCAAGGCCTAGATTGCAGCCCTTACAATTTAGTCTCGAGATGAAGCCTTCTATGCCTCCGCCTGGCTAAGGGGAAACCTGGCGGCCGTCACACCCAACTATGCGAACAATGTGGAGACACGGCTGTGAGATTACGATCTCCTATTTATCATGACCTAATTCCTTTTGTTATTATTAAAAAATATCATTTAGCAATACAAATCCTCAGGTGATATGGACAAGTTTGATGAGTTTACTTTGTTTTATATAGTAAAAAGAAAGGCATCGTATGTTGCATGGAGACCTCGACGCACAATCTGAAATCGACTGTGAAGTCTGAGATATCTTTATGCGTTGCTTTGTCACCCAAGACATCCACGTAAGCGAGTCTCCTCTTCATTATCTACAGATTTGACAAATTCACCCTATATCATAATAATCTTGCAAGTAAATAGGTCATCACCAGAAACAAAAAGTTGATTTATTGTATACGCATCTTGCAGAGGTGGGAGGCAATTGGGTATATGTTATATATTTATTTATTGCCTTCCCATGACAAACTAGACCATCCGCCACCTAAAGAGCTGGATGTGTTATTTATTTCCATCATAATATGATATGTAATTAATTTAATGTATACACGAGTCATTTCCAATAACTCATACATATTCTTCCAATTGATATCTACTAGTTCTATAACCCCCGCAAAAAGAGGCATTTCAAACGTTAATTTAGCAACACATATCCTAACTCTTGGCCTACTCTGAATGAAAATTTCCTAATCTCATGAACATGTTTATTTTAAGGGATACTTCGATCAATAACATGCACTAAAACACCTCAAAGTCTCTTAATTAATAGGTAAACTCCAAGATAATATTAAACCTCAATTTTGAAGACATAAACATTTAACTATATGATTATGTGAAATGATATGAGTGTGTCAACATACCTCAAAATACACTCTTTCTCAACATCACTTGTCTTCTAATTATCAGATTGTCTATAAAATGCAGAAGGACCTTAGAGTCCTCAAATCAATCAAATCATAAATTTTATTTTGATCACTAAAAAATAGGATGGTGGTCCATTCACCAAAATATCCTTTGGTCAAACTAATTAGAAATGAAACGTAGCTTTTAAATTCACCACGTCCCCTGATTTCCTGTGTTTACATCTCCTGCATCCCATATAGCCATAAGGAAACCGATGTAGAGAGTCCCTCTCTATCCAAAGACTCAAAGATAATCGTTAATCATAAATTCTGTTGTGAATAATGCCTTGTCTCCGAGTGATTAGAGGGCATATTTATAATAATATCACAAGTAAAAAGGTGCGTGCTCTAGATTCCAATCACGAAAAAAAAATCCACATACGTTACTAAAACCTTTCCAAACCTACGTTACTAGAACCTTTCTAAACATTAGAATAAATTAATATTTCCTATTTATCACCCAATTCATAATACTTTTCAATAATACATTTCTATCTGTCTTCTTAATTATGTCCCAACATAATTCAAGTTATCCTAAATATTTATTCACACATATTTTATGTCATTTTGAGAAATTTTCTTAGAAGAGAGAGAAAAATAGTTAAACGAACTTTCTTTTTATATTATAAGCCATAAAAGAAGAGAAAAACTTCTTGCTCAAACTACCTATTTCATATGTGTAACTTTTAATCCTAAATATTTTCTCATTCTCTTTTATTTCTTTGTAAATATTTCCAAGAATAGGAGAGAAAAAGAGAAGTAACATTCATATTTTGAATTAATTGCAAACATTATGCACGTATGAAAGAGAAAATGTATTCTGAGTCCTATTTTAATTTTATTACTTTATTTTCACATAAGAAATAACGTTTCATGATCTTTTGCCATTAGGTCACTTAATTATCATTATTTAGGAAAATCACATTTTTAAGACTATAATTAGTCTCTCAAATTTCGGGATGTTACAATTCTACCCACCTTAAAATAAATGTTTTCCTCGAAATTTTCTTTAAGCAACTACCCACCTTAGAGTTTTACTTACATCTTCATTCATTGATAGTTAACATATCATGGTACACTTATGTTCCAAATTTTTGCCTAAAAAGAGATATCTGACATTTAAACATAAAATATATATGTGAGTATCAACTATTACCCTGGTCTACTTCTCAACCATACTTTGTATTATGATACTAAACTTGGCTCTAATCTAAGGGGATCTACCTCAACCTTCTTATGAATTTCTAATATTAGGTATAGTTGACCGTCTAATCTTAGATCTTCCAGGTACCTCCTATATTTCTAGATATGTGGTGATCAAGCACATACCCAGAGATGTGAGATCCTGACATGCTATCCCTCACTAACACATGTGTCGACCCATACCACATGGGCTAGTAAGAAAGGAGAGATGCATAAAAGTCTAGCGCTTATGAAATTCCTTTTCAATTCTCAATTGGCTGGCCATAACCACTGAGAATGGAGAAGAAACCTCATTAGCTAGGTTTAGGTTGCTACTTTAGATCTAAACAAGGATGACTTCTACCTCTAAGATATTTATCTATTCTAAGGTTAAGACCCATAATCACTCTAGGTTATGGTATTCTTCTATTCCTAAACCCTAATCTTACCTCTTCACTCTAGGGTGACTATGAGAATCATGTTTTCCTAGTGACCATTTACCAAATTTCTCTGATACCATATTGTAACACCCAGATTTTCATATCACATGAGCGGAAGCATTTTTTTTATCATCTAGGAGTGTCACAAACATGATTATCATTGCAATGAAAGTAAATGAAACACTTTGCATGACTATAAAACTGATCCATACATAGTTTTTGTCAACAGAAAAACTACATCAAGTTACACCATAAAATCTAATTTAATAGACAACATAACTGGACATAATAGAAAGATGTCAAAATTCTAGATCGTCTAGGCAAATGGCACCCCACTAGGTTAGCTGGAAATATTCTAGTCATTTACTTGTTCTTTTGATCCTCAGTTGCTCCAAAACCTACGGACATCGCATCCCCAGCCATGCATTGGGAAAAACAGTCGTTAGAGTAAGTGGCATGAGTATTCTAAAATATACATTGCTAAAGAACTGAAATATTACAAAATATTCTTGAACATCATAAAACTAATACCAAATGCAGATTAAAATATGAAAATATAATATCTCTTGACTTCTTTAACTTTTATCTTTCTACTCTATCTTTTTTGGAGACCTATACCATGGGCCCCATGACCTACACCAAAGTGTCTAGGTCATACTTATCTCATCTGAACTTTTCTCATCACACTCATGGATGAGATTACAGACATACTCTAATCTAAAGTATCTTTTACTTACGATTTTTATCTGTTTGTGGCCACCATTATACAATAAGTCCTCCTCTGTTGACACTGAAGTGTCCTCTATGGTACAACGCACCCTCTATTGACACCAAAGTGTCCTCTATGGTGCAACGCACCCTCTGTTGGCACAATGTGCCCTCTGTTGGCATAAATGCCCTCTGTGACACCCGTAGTGTCTGGCGCAGCGCGCCCTCTGTATCGTCCCGGGACTCTCTGGTGAGGACTTATTATATAATGCATTATGTGAATGTTTCAAATTAATTATCTTAAGTCTATCTTTACTAAACTCTAAATCTAAACTTATCTAAAACTGAGTACTAAACATGTACTAAATTCTAAAATCTGAATATGAATATTAATCTATATTTGAATCTGAATCTGAATATGAATCTATATTTGAATTTGAATCTGAATCTATATCTGAATCTGAATCTGAATCTGAATCTGAATCTATATCTGAATCTGAATCTAAATCTATATCTGAATGTAGACATGTATCTCAATTACTACATAATTGAGTTTGGATCTATAACCAATATCACGTACCTTTATTCAAAATCTGGCTACTCACACAGTGAGTAGTCTAAGTCTGAATCTAAATCTTTTTATTCTTAAATTCTAAACTGAATTCATTGCTGGATTTGAACATGTATCTCATTGTCGGGGTAAACTTTGTTTTAAAACCCTTATTTGGTCAAATTACTTCACTTATACCAATTATATGATAAATACCTTAGGAAAAGGGACCTAAAATGCTAATAGAATTACTGGGTATACGAAGTATCTTAAGTCAGGTTCATAAACGTATTTTAAGTACAACATATCTAAAAATATGAATTATGTCAAGGTGGTTCAATCCTTCTTGTTAAATATGATGTTACCCTGAACCTTAATATTTGCATAGAAACTTACATGTTAAACCTTAAATATCAAAATAGAAATCTCATAAAATATTGTCTTGCAACCTAATCATAACTTAATTTGTCATTATCTTATATTTCCATCATAAACTCATTTTACAATACCTTCTGATCCCAAATGTACTTTTATTAGTACACCATGTCTTAATATTATCAAATTCATATTCTTAAATTGTACTTGCATTCTAGATACTATTTATTCTAAGGAATCTAGTTCTTAGATCTCTAGATATGTATGAAATCTTAATGGAATGTTTCTACTTGAAATCTTACTACATAACTATGACTATAAATATGAGAAATTCTAATAAGATATGTGTACTTATGTTCTTCATACAAAACTATTTGAAATCATCAACTAAGTATGGGTACATTACTGGCATATCTTATCTTGAAATTGTATTCATTACTTCCAAACATTTATCTTGAAATCATATTCATTACTTCCAACCATTTCTAAGATAACTGATAGGAACATGATTCTTCATCTTTCTCATGGACTTGGTCCATGAGTCACAACTATTTTGGGAAACATATTTCTACTCGATATTGTGGGTATCTAAACTTATATAATGATAGAAATATGAGAGTAATACTATTTGCACATATTAACCTTGAAGTCTTAGAACATTAAACCAAATAGATCATGAAAGTCTTATTAGGAGACATGTAAACATATTGAACATAAACTATGAGTACTCATGTGCATGGACCACTTACCTCAATTAAGGAGACATCCTATTATAAGTATATGAAGTTTTATTTGAGCTTTGTGTTTCGTCAGTGGAGATATTCCAATACTCATCATGGATAGAACATTATAGAGTATATGTTGTTCTGGGAGGTGTATTGCAAATCAAGTCTATACATGCCGCCCGACGCATATCTTTTGATGTTCATCGTCTTGGATGCTCCAGATGGACAACAAAAGAAGTAACCTTTTATTCATGAGCCAGAGCAACATTACCCCTCATGAACAAACACGCCAATCTCCTTTCTTTCGTCTTTTACATGGACATCGATGCCAGAAAAGGGTTGCGATTCTTCCTCTCCTAGCCCTCTTCCTCCCCATGGCTATGGTTAGAGACCATAACTTTGTACTAGAGCCCATCCTTCCTCGACCAGATTCAGCGATGCCCGACCCGTGATTGCGAAGGTGGAAAGTACCACTGAGACACATCATCGAGTGAGTTAATAGGGACGAACTGACGCCGCATTGCAGCCCTCACCTGGTACACATTTTGGCCCAAAACCGTTCACTCTAAGTAGGGCCAAGTCCTACTTCTTCCATTGATACATACAGAGCACCTTGCTTCCCTGCCTCAACGCCTGCCATCACATAAGGTCTCATACAAGTCATCCATCAAGCATAGATGTTGCTTGGATTCATAAAAAGCCCATTGCTTTGGACATGAACTTGCTTGAGCAGTGTCACCGTTGTACACACTTTTTGATCTATCAAGAGATGTCGTGTCGTTGTTTGCTGGCAAGGCCTAGATTGCACCCCTTACAATTGAGTCTCGAGATGAAGCCTTCTATGCCTCTTCCTGGCTACGTGGAAACCTGGCGGCCGTCGCACCCAACAATGCGAATAATGTGGAGACACGGATGTGAGATTACGATCTCCTATTTATCATGACCTAATTCCTTTCGTTATTATTAAAAAATAATAATAAATCATTTAGCAATACAAATCTTCGGGTGATATGGACAAGTTTAATGAGTTTACTTTGTTTTATATAGTAAAAAGAAAGGCATCATATGTTGCATGGAGACCTCGGCGCACAATCTGAAATCGACCGTGAAGTCTGAGATATCTTTATGCATTGCTTTGTCTCCCAAGACATCCACGTAAGCAAGTCTCCTCCTCATTATCTACATATTTGACTAATTCACCCTATATCATAATAATCTTGCAAGTAAATAGGTCATCACCGGAAACAAAAAGTTGATTTATTGTATACGCATCTTGCGTACGTGGGAGGCAATGGGGTATATGTTATATATTTATTTAATGTCTTCCCATGAAAAACTAGACCATCCGCCACCTAAAGAGCTGGATGTCTTATTTATTTCCATCATAATCTGATATGTAATTAATTTAATGCACATATGAGTCATTTCCAATAACTCATGCATATTCTTCCAATTGATATCTACTAGTTCGATAACCCCCCCAAAAAAGAGGCATTTCAAACGTTAATTTATCAACTTGTATCCTAACTCTTGGCCTACTCTAAATGAAAATTTCCTAATCTCATGAACATGTTTATTTTAAGGGATACTTAGATCAATAACATGCACTAAAACACCTCAAAGTCTCTTAATTAATAGGTAAACTCCAAGATAATATTAAACCTCAATTTTGAAGACATAAACATTTAACTATATGATTACGTGAAATGATATGAGTGTGTCAACATACCTCAAAATACACTCTTTCTCAACATCACTTTTCTTCTAATTATCAGATTGTCTATAAAATCCAGAAGGACCTTAGAGTCCTCAAATAAATCAAATCATAAATTTTATTTTGATCGCTAAAAAAATAGGATGGTAGTCCATTCACCAAAATATCCTTTGGTCAAAATAATTAGAAATGAAACGTAGATTTTAAATTCACCACGTCCCCTGATTTCATGTGTTTACATCTCCTGCTTCCCATATAGCCATAAGGAAACCGATGTAGAGAGTCCCTCTCTATCCAATGACTCAAAGATAATTGTTAATTTTAAATTCTGTTGTGAATCGTGCCTTGTCTCTGAGTGATTAGAGGGCATATTTCTAATAATATCACAAGTAAAAAGGTGCGTGCACTAGATTCCAATCATGATAAAAAAATCCACATACGTTACTAAAACCTTTCCAAACCTACGTTACTAGAACCTTTCTAAACATTAGAATAAATTAATATTTCCTATTTATCACCCAATTCATAATACTTTTCAATAATACATTTCCATCTATCTTCTTAATTATGTCCCAACATAATTCAAGTTATCCTAAATATTTATTCACACATCTTTTATGTCATTTTGAGCAATTTTCTTAGCAGAGAGAGAAAAATAGTTAAATGAACTTTCTTTTTATTTTATAAGCCATAAAAGAAGAGAAAAACTTCTTGCTTAAGCTACCTATTTCATATGTGTAACTTTTAATCCTAAATCTTTTCTCGTTCTCTTTTATTTCTTTGTAAATATTTCTAAGAATAGGAGAGAAAAGGAGAAGTAACATTCATCTTTTGAATTAATTGCAAACATCATGCACATATGAAAGAGAAACTTTATTATGATTCCTATTTAAATTTTATTACTTTATTTTCACATAAGAAATAACATTTCATGATCTTTTGCCATTAGGTCACTTAATTATCATTATTTAGGAAAATCACATTTTTAAGACTATAATTAGTCTCTCAAATTTCGGGATGTTATAGTTTTCTCATCTAGCAATGGGGTGTTGACCCATATGTGGCTCATGCGATTGAGATTTCTATTTTGGTAGTTTGAGGAGGGTGCCACGGTTGGAGAGATGTTTGTTTGAGTTGTTCTCATGTTCTTGGTGATGCATACATGACATGTTATTCCTATTTTATTCGATTAGTTTTTATAGTCTTTTTATTATGGACATGGAGGAACTTATTGAGGATGGGTTTCCTCTCCATGATGATTCTAATGTATAGGTTTGTTGATTTACTATACTTTTAGGTGTGTGGCGATTATGATGACCCACCTTTTAATCAAAACAAGTGGATGAAATGAATACTACCTTAATTTATATGTATTTATAAATGTGAATTTAGGTAAATGATAGTTATGATTCATTTTTTTATCAATATCTATATTTATAACCTTGTACGTTAAGAACCACTTTGTTATAAGACAATCTAGGTAGTTATTATAGACATTAGGTTTGAAAAAAGAATGATATCGATTTAGGAACCTAACATATGCCTTCTAGTTGTTGATCAAGAATCATTTGTTCACATATTGTGACCATCATGCATGTGGAATGCTCAAGGAGAAAAGGTGGCTTTTGGAGTTTTAAGATATTTTGTAGGGAAAAGGAGGGTTATTGGGGTGACAAGGTAGTGAAAAATATTGGGTACAAGAGGGTGTGACATGAGTGATGAGTAACGAGAGAATCATTGGAATAAAGATAAACAAAAGGACATAGAGTAAGTAGACCCCTCTTTTTGGGAGATATCAAAAAAGAAGGGAAGTGATGGGATAGAGGAGAGAAGTAAGAAGGGAAATAATGGGTAGGGGAGTAGTGAAGCAAGGAGGAAAGTAATGGGAATGGGAGGGAAGTGAGGAGACTAACAATTGGGGATAGGATGGAAGTAATAAGAACTGAGAATGGAAGACATATTGGGAGTGGAAGTAAGTAATCGGGAGAGGAAGAAAGGGAGAAGGGAAAGTCGTCAAAAATAGGAAATGAGATACCAAAAATAGATAAAGAGGCACCAATGGAAGAAAATGAGGCACGAAGGGAGGATAAAAAATCACAATGAGAGGAAAACGAGGAGCCAAGTGAAGATAAAGGAAGAAGTAAGAGATGAAATCAAGTTGTAAGAATTAAAATTCGAGAATCAAATTACAAGTTAATTATAGTACAAGAAGATATCAATGAAGGAAAAGTAGGCACAAAGTGACAATAATAATGCATTATATCAATAAAAGGAAGCACTAAGTAAAAACATGAGGCACAAAGTTGGTAATAGGATATGCTAATGAACCAATAGAAGGCCCAAGGATACAAAAAAGGGAACGAAATAAGTAAAATGAGGTGCTAATGTAGAAAAGGAGGCACCATGTTAAGATAAAAAAGACACTAAGAATTTAAAATGGGGCATAATGTGATGAAAACAAGCCACAAAGAGATGAAAGTGAGACATGAATATAGGAAAAAATCTCTAAAGAATATGTAGATGTCTAAAATTATTGATGTAGGGAACATCATGTAGCTTTAATAGGACACAATTTCTTCTACCAAGAAAACTAAGGAAGCACCTAGAGCTTTATACATAATGAATGTATCGGTGCACAATGTCTCTAAATGTTAGCAAGATAGATAATTAGACCAAATCTACAAATAGAATTCTACAATGTAGTTAAAGCATAAAATTTAGATAATGAAATGCTTTGAAATAGGTCACAAAATGTAGTATGCACTATGTGCATGAAATCACCCCAAGCTTATCCATTGCTTGTACCCAAGCAATAAGATCAAAACCAACAATCAAAGAAGGACATGCATTCACAAAGATGAAATTGAACAAATATGAACTGAAAGTTTGTCATTCTCAATGTATTCTAACATGAAGAATGAAAGATATTATTAAATGTGTGATTCTTTTCAAATGAGATAAACTACCAAGTTCTCCCCCATGCCATCAATAACCTCTCACTCTCTAACATTTACCCCATAACAATATGTCAATAACTCATTCCCTCTAGAATTTCACTTTGGGGCATACCGAAATTCTTTTTAGTTACATGTACCCATCCATAGAGACCAAATCTTTATTTTAAACCACATCGACGTAAAAATTGGATAGTTATTGCCTCTATTATGGGTTTTAGATATTAGAAAAATTTGCATAATATCTTGACAAAGAACCTCACAATGAATGGATTTCTTATCTAGATTAACATAATAAGTGGTCATTTTAATGCCTCTTTAGTCTTCAATGAATACAAACAAGGGTTACTACTAAGGATGAGTTTTTTTTTCTAGGTGGTGTAGTCATGCAATGTTGTAATGATGTACTTTAGATGTGTAGAATCAAGTTGATGATGGGGAGGGCTGACATATTACTTCACAAGAAAATATCCACATTAAGTTTCACTTTAATCACAAACAATATATTTTAACATTATAGCCTTTTGACTCAATTGCAACACTACAAGAATTTCAAGTTTACCAAATAAATCTGAATTATTCAAAAGTGCAACACACTAATTATTATCATTATCTCAACAAAAGTGTGAACAATACAATGTTACAGACAATGATAAGTGATGAAGTACTTCATTGTGAAATCATATGCCCTTTTCCAAAGATGATTTTCTTATTGAAAATTTCTTGGAATGTGGATACAATCAAACTTGCAAATACATAAACAAATAATAGAAATCAAGTGCTTACACTACATGAAAAAGTAGAGACGATTGAGTTCAAACATGAGATGCATGCATGAAACATGAAGATAGATGTGATGCATGAAATTGAAAGGAATGAAAGAAAAATATGTTTGGATTTTAGAGGAGGAAGAGAAGCAGCGGAAACAAAAATTTTTCTCCCCAAACCCAGAACAAAAGGAATCGCGTCAACATCTATATAATAGGAAAGATGGTTTGTGAATCATACCTTGTCCCAAGGCTTGCTCGGCGACAATACCACGCGCCTTGCGCGGTCTTCACCTCTGGTCTTGGACGGTGTCTGTGCAGCTCCTGGTCGCACCGGGACTGAAGACTCCTCCTACTACCGGACTGTCGGATGACAGTTGTCCTCCTGAGCGACAGTGACCTCCCGCCTCTGAAGTAGTCCACACGGACCACCCGGAACTCCACTCTCCTTGTCCCACAAGGAAGTGGAAGGAGTCGCACCCTCCTGTTGACGTACTAGTCGCCAACATGCTCTCCTGCTGTCAATTGCAACTACAGTTGTCCTTCCCTTGCTGCACCTCCCTTTGTGGGAAGCACTTGCTCGGGCTCTCTCGCGGTTACCAAAACCAGAGAGAACGACAACTTTGCAGAGCAATCAACTTGCACTGAGTTGTACTCTGAGAAGCCCCCAATACCCCTATATATATAGGCGGGTCATGGGACAGGGTTCTCTGTGCCCAGAAATACGGGACTAAAGCAGGAGTAGAAGGGTTCGAGAATTTTCCACAAAAAGCAACCAGTTCGCAACTTGAAATGATCGGTTCACAACTGAACCGATCGGTTCGGCCATTGAGCTGATCGGTTGGACCTGAGCCGATCGTTTGGGGCACTCCAACCGATCGGTTGGTGCCCTGAACCGATCGGTTCATAGTCCTAAACCGGCTCAAAAAGACTTTCCTTGTTTCGTTCCCAATTGGTATCGAATACCAATGTTATTCCCAATCGAATTGGGCAACTTGAAACCAAAGGAAAATTCTTGCCGACATGACTTTTCCCAACTGGTCAGTTGCACCAGTTGAGCCAATAGGTTCAACCCTTGAACCGGTCGTTTCAACCTGGGCATGAGCCGATCGGCCTGGACACTCCGGCCGACCGGTTCAGCAACCTCAGCCGACCGGTTCATCACATGAACCGATCGGTTGGGAGCACAGGTTGGGCAAAAATCAGTCAATTGCGATTTCAATCAATCCGATACTCCAATCAATGCGTCCAACACCTTGAACCATACGATATTGAGCCATCGACTGATTGAGTGTTTAATTGAACTACTAAACTCCTTTAGTAATCAATCTAAACATTGCTTTGTGGACAAAACTCCTCTTCCAGGTTAAATCCTATGTGTGTGACCCAACAGGTCCATTTCACGTTGGCAGTGAAAGTCCATAACACTTATGACTTCACAAGCAAAGAGTGGTGCCTAGTCACACATCATTGCTACCCAAGTGAAAGTAGAAAGTTGGAGAACAACTTTCATCCTACAATCCGTGAATGGTGTTACAGTGAATGTATAATTCCTTTGTCACTGATATCCAGAATGAACTCGAGGCATGGAACAATCATCCTGTCAATGTTCATTCATTTCCTTGATCTCAGAGTAGACCGAGTGAGATGTGTATGACATCAATATCACATATTGATTCACACGTGCATGCGTATGCCTTTCTCAATCCTACTCATCAAGTGGCCAAGGATATCAAACTCCCTTAGGAGGGACAAATCCCATATCTATCACTCACCCCTCAAAAGCCCCATGTGTCAAAGCCACCCAATCATCACCTTTATAACAACCCATGTTTCAGGACTGCGTTTGATGATGTCAAAGTGTACCCAACGACATGTGTTGAGTGTAGTGATTTCAGGTCTAAGAATCACACTCACCACCATCACTGTGAGAGCTGACTGTGACTACCATGTCATGGTTCCATGTGTCACTCTCACGGTGGGTCTGTCTGGTACCTTGTTCTCTAACAAGTACCTATATGCTTGGTTTCATATCACTATATCATGACTAATGAGATTCTGTCATCAACCAACACACAATCTAGTCTTTAGTGTTATTGATGTCTATGGTTATTTCCACAATAACAACCGACTAGGGACTATACAAGAATGTATACTCTTAACATCCGTATGATCTCATCATTTAGGTCCTTAACCTAAAAGCATATGTCATTGAGTAAAACAATCTTTAGACATCTATCATGTTACACCATCATCTCAGAAACAGTTTAAACATATAGATTGGAAATTGCCTTTATTATTATACAAATCATTTACAAAGTATCCCATTACAATCATCATATGACTTGCTCTATGGGCATACATACCAACAGACTCCCACTTGCACTTAGAGCCAGTCACCAAGGAAACGCAGTCCTTGTGACCTAGCATGACCATCATGCTTCTGCTGAGAAAGGGCCTTAGTCAGTGGATCAGCTACGTTGTCTTCAGTTGGTACTTTGCAAATCTTCACATCTCCTCGCTGTACGATCTCTCGTATGAGATGGAAGCGCCGCAGTATGTGCTTGGACCGCTGATGTGATCTGGGCTCCTTAGCTTGTGCAATAGCTCCATTATTGTCACAATAAAGCTCAATTGCATCACAGCTACTGGGAAATACACCAAGTTCAGAAATGAACTTCCTGATCCACACAACCTCCTTTGCTGCATGCGAAGCAGCAATATACTCGGCCTCTGTAGTAGAATCGTCAACTGTTTCTTGCTTGGAACTCTTCCAGCTCACAGCTCCATTATTAAGGCAAAACACAAATCCTGACTGCGATCTGTAATCATCTTTATCGGTTTGGAAGCTTGCATCGGTGTAACCCTTTACAACCAGCTCTTCCTCGCCGCCGTACACAAGAAACTGATCCTTAGTCCTTCACAAGTACTTGAGGATGTTCTTCACGGCTGTCCAGTGAGCATCCCCGGGATCTGACTGGTACCTGCTCGTCATGCTTAGAGCATACGAGACATCTGGGCGTGTGCACAACATAGCGTACATGATGGATCCAATGGCTGATGCATATGGGATCCCATTCATACGCTCCCTCTCTTCACAAGATTGGGGACATTGAGCTCTAGAGACAGTAACTCCATGTAGCATAGGGACGTTGCCTCTCTTTGAGTTCTCCATGCTGAACCGCTTCAGCACCTTGTCAATGTACGTGCTCTGACTTAGTCCGAGAAGCCTTCTAGATTTATCTCTATATATCTTAATTCCTAGAATATAGGATGCTTCTCCTAAGTCCTTCATTGAGAAAGTTTTCCCAAGCCAAGTCTTTACCTTCTCTAAGGCTAAGACATCATTCCCCATCAAAAGTATGTCATCCACATACAATATGAGGAATGTGGTCGAGCTCCCACTAACCTTCTTGTACACACAAGGTTCATCTTCATTTTGAATAAAGCCAAACACTTTGACTTCTTCATCAAATCGAAGATTCCAACTCCGAGATGCTTGCTTCAATCCATAGATTGACCTTTGTAGTTTACATACTTTATTGGCATTCTTTGGATCTACAAAACCTTCAGGGTGTGTCATGTACACATCCTCATGAATATTCCCGTTAAGGAATGCAGTTTTAACATCCATCTGCCAAATCTCATAGTCATAGTAGGCTGCAATAGCAAGCATGATCCTGATGGACTTAATCATGGCAATTGGAGAAAAGGTTTCGTCATAGTCAACACCTTGAATTTGTCGAAATCCCTTTGCAACCAATCTGCCTTTATAAGTTTGCACATTGCCATCCATGTCGGTCTTTTTCTTGAAGACCCAATTGCACCCTATGGGTTTTACCCCTTCGGGTGGTTCCACCAAAGTCCATACTTTGTTGGAGTACATGGATTCCATCTCGGATCTCATGGCTTCTAGCCATTTCTCAGAATCCGGTCCCTCCATAGCCTCTACGTAGGTATTTGGATCATCATCTATGATCAACTCTCCACCTTCCTGAGTTACAAGGTATCCAAACCTCTCAGGTTCAAGGCGAGTCCTACTAGATCTACGAGGTCCTTGTGTTACCTGAGGAGACTGAGACTCCACAACACCTTGTGAATCTCCATTTTCCTCTGGTACATCTACCGGTTCAATGTTTTCTTGTTGGGCTTGAACCTCTTCAAGCTCTACTTTCCTCCCACTGTTTCCTTTGGAAATAAATTCCTTTTCTAGGAACACAGCTGTCCTGGCAACAAACACTTTGTTGTCAGTAGGGTGGTATAAATAGTATCCCCTCGTTTCCTTGGGGTATCCAACAAAATAACATTTATCGGATTTGGGTCCAAGCTTATCAGGAAACATTTTCCTAACGTAAGCCTCACAACCCCAAATCTTCAGAAAAGACAAATCGGGACGCTTCCCAGTCCATATCTCATATGGTGTCTTTTGAACCGATTTAGATGGTACACGGTTAAGTGTAAACGTGGCGGTTTCAAGAGCATGACCCCAGAAAGAAATTGGAAGATCAACAAAACTCATCATTGATCGCACCATATCTAACAATGTGCGATTCCTTCTTTCAGACACACCATTATGCTGTGGTGTTCCAGGCGGAGTCCATTGTGATACAATACCACGGGCTCGCAGAAGGTCCTCAAACTCCTGGCTCAATTATTCTCCACCTTGATCGGAACGAAGTGCCTTAATACTTTTACCAAGCTGGTTCTGTACTTCATTCATGAAATCCTTGAACCTTTCAAGGGTTTCTGACTTATGCTTCATCAGGTACACATAGCCATACCTACTGAAATCATCAGTGAAGGTAATGAAGTACTGATACCCATTTCTGGCATTAGTTCTAAAAGGCCCACATACATCAGTATGTATGAGTCCTAATAGATCACTAGCTCTCTCACCTTTACCTGAAAAGGGAGTCTTGGTCATCTTGCCCAACAAACAAGATTCACATGTCTCTATTGATTCATAATCAAAAGAGTCTAGATAACCATCTTTATGGAGTCTAGAAATGTGCTTCTCATTTATGTGCCCTAGACGACAATGCCAGAGATATGTTTTGTTTGAGTCGTTGAGTTTTTGCCTTTTGGTGTTTATGTTGTATACACTTGTCTCCAAGTCTATCAAGTATAGACCATAAGACATAGGGGCACTGCCATAAAAGATCCCATCTTTAGAAATGGAACACTTTCCATTCTTAATAAGAAATTCAAATCCATCTTTGTCCAAACAAGAGACGGAAATGATATTCCTATTTATGGTAGGTACATAATAGCAGTTCTTCAACTCTATTATTAGTCTACTAGGTAGAGTTAACTCATAGGTTCCTACGGCACTGGCTGCAACTCTTGCCCCATTAGCAACACGTAGTTCAACCTCGCCTTTCCCTAAAGGCCTACTTCTCTTAAGATCCTTCACATTTGAACAAATGTGAGATCCGCATCCGGTATCAAGTACCCATGACGAAGAAGTAGTAAAGTTAATCTCTATCACATATACGCCAGAAGTGGAGATCTCTATCTCCGACTTCTTCTTCCATTGTCCCTTCCATCCTCTCCATGTAGAAGAAATTGGTTTGGCGAGAGAACACTTCTCTCCCTTACCTACTTTCCTCTTCACCAACACATTAAGCGTACATAGAGTGGATTCTAAGGCTCCTGGTATATCTGGATTGTGCAGAACACTTCTCACAGTCCTCAACCAGTTATGGAATTTATTCTCAATTAATTTGCCCATTTTAAAAGATGATTCTTTTGCCATTCTACAAGATAAAATTTGCATTTGTCAAAACCCTTTTTGATTTGATTTGAATAAAATTTGACGATAGTTAATTAGGCCTTTAATTAATTACCGCTCCCACTATTTTGACTTAAATTGATAGCCCTCACCAATAATTCGGAAGATTGCAGCGTACAATCTTCTAGTGGGTCAAGATCCTGAAATCCTCTGAGCCATGGACCAGCTTGGGCTGTCACCCACAACTCAAATCTTCCAGGTAGGCAACTCTTGCCAATTGCATCATATGCAACTCTTGAAAGATGTCATATGCAACTCCTTGTAATGATCATCTCCATGCCTCAAGGTGCTAGGTCCTATCTAGGTCACCTTGTTAAGTCCAACCCAAAGCCAACACGATGAACATGCACCCTGCTTGGGCAGACCCACATATTCATCCTTCACGCTTCCACGAGATAGACGGTGCACCACGCTTGGGCGTGCCCACACTTGGTCGATCAAGCTTTTCACGTGTGTCGCATTTGGAAGGCATCTAAAACTTAATATTTAATGAGGGATTTTGTTTTATATACATATACATATCCAATCACCACAATATATAGTACGTTTCATATACATGCTATATCCCACAGAAACATGCATAAACGATAAAAAACAATGATTATGGCCATCCTATTTGTGATTCCTCGAACCAAGAGGAATCACGGTCATCTAGGTCTACATCATATGCAACCTGTACAAGATGAAATCTGTGCCTTCCTTTCTGGGTTTGATCAGCTCATCTCCATGACTGATCGGCTCGCCATCAGGTAGGTTGTTCGGGTGCCACTAGCCAATCGACTGGCGCCTCCAGCCGATCGGTTCACCGGTCATCGTACATCTCCTAAGGTCGCCACCTGCTCATCTTGTTCCTCGAACCGGCCATCTGGATCACCAACCGATCGGTTCACTCCTTGAACCGATCGTCTTCAGGTTGTCCGCCGTTCTTTGACATAACAAGAAATAAAATATATCCTATTTACAATTGAATTGAGAAACCCCGAGTTACATTCGGGGGGAGCAAAGGTAGGAAAAGAATTCTCGAATTATTTTGAGTTACATCAGGAATATGAGAAAGGGAATCAATGTGCAGATCGAGATGCAAGAAACCATACAAACAACCATACACAGATATAGGGGTTTATAGGCCATAATCATGCTACACATCCACCACAAAACTCGTTTAAGGGCGACGCGTATCAAGTGCACTAATATTACATATCATATATGTATATTAGGGATTTGTGGATTGGACATGTATAAAGCCGATATTATTCGCATCACATGCAATAAATAAAGGCGACAAACCAAATCGATCACATCGATAATCCTAAAATATAGAGAGGTTGACGTGGCTCTGATACCACTGTTTGGATTTTAGAGGAGGCAGAGAAGCAGTGGAAACAAATATTTTTCTCCCCAAACCCGGAACAAAAGGAATCGCGTCAACATCTATATAATAGGAAAGATGGTTTGTGAATCATACCTTGTCCCGAGGCTTGCTCGACGACAATACCACGCGCCTTGCGCGGTCTTCACCTCCGATCTTGGACGGTGTCTGTGCAGCTCCTGGTCGCACCGGGACTGAAGACTCCTCCTACTACCGGACTGTCGGATGACAGTTGTCCTCCTGAGCGGCAGTGACCTCCCGCCTCTGAAGTAGTCCACACGGACCACCCGGAACTCCACTCTCCTTATCCCACAAGGAAGTGGAAGGAGTCGCACCCTCCTGTTGACGTACTAGTCGCCAACACACTCTCCTGCTGTCAATTGCAACTGCAGTTGTCCTTCCCTTGCTGCACCTCCCTTTGCGGGAAGCACTTGCTCGGGCTCTCTCTCGGTTACCAAAACCAGAGAGAACGACAACTTTGCAGAGCAATCAACTTGCACTGAGTTGTACTCTGAGAAGCCCCCAATACCCCTATATATATAGGCGGGTCATGGGACAAGGTTCTCTGTTCCCGGTAATACGGGACTAAAGCAGGAGTAGAAGGGTTCGAGAATTTTCCACAAAAAGCAACCGGTTCGCAACTTGAAATGATCGGTTCACAACTGAACCGATCGGTTCGGCCATTGAGCCGATCGGTTGGACCTGAGCCGATCGTTTGGGGCACTCCAACCGATCGGTTGGTGCCCTGAACTGATCGGTTCATAGTCCTAATCTGGCTCAAAAAGACTTTCCTTGTTTCGTTCCCAATTGGTATCGAATACCAAAGTTATTCCCAATCGAATTGGGCAACTTGAAACCAAAGGAAAATTCTTGCCGACATGACTTTTCCCAACTGGTCGGTTGCACCAGTTGAGCCGATCGGTTCAACCCTTGAATCGGTCGTTTCAACCTGGGCATGAGCCGATCGGCCTGGACACTCCAGCCGACCGGTTCAGCAACCTCAGCCGACCGGTTCATCACATGAACCGATCGGTTGGGAGTACAGGTTGGGCAAAAATCAATCAATTGCGATTTCAATCAATCCGATACTCCAATCAATGCGTCCAACACCTTGAACCATACGATATTAAGCCATCGACTGATTGAGTGTTTAATTGAACTAATAAACTCCTTTAGTAATCAATCTAAACATTGCTTTGTGGACAAAACTCCTCTTCCAGGTTAAATCCTATGTGTGTGACCCTGCAGGTCCATTTCACATTGGCAGTGAAAGTCCATAACACTTATGACTTCACAAGCAAAGAGTGGTGCCTAGTCACACATCATTGCTACCCAAGTGAAAGTAGAAAGTTGGAGAACAACTTTCATCCTACAATCGGTGAATGGTGTTACAGTGAATGTATAATTCCTTTGTCACTGATATCCAGAATGAACTCGAGGCATGGAACAGTCATCCTGTCAATGTTCATTCATATCCTTGATCTCAGAGTAGACCGAGTGAGATGTGTATGACATCAATATCACATATTGATTCACACGTGCATGCACATGCCTTTCTCAATCCTACTCATCAAGTGGCTAAGGATATCAAACTCCCTTAGGAGGGACAAATCCCATATCTATCACTCACCCCTCAAAATCCCCATGTGTCAAAGCCACCCAATCATCACCTTTATAACAACCCATGTTTCAGGACTGCGTTTGATGATGTCAAAGTGTACCCAACGACATGTGTTGAGTGCAGTGATTTCAGGTCTAAGAATCACACTCACCACCATCACTGTGTGAGTTGACTGTGACTACCATGTCATGGTTCCATGTGTCACTCTCACGGTGGGTCTGTCCGGTACCTTGTTCTCTAACAAGTACCTATGTGCTTGGGTTGATATCACTATATTATGACTAATGAGATTCTGTCATCAACCAACACACAATCTAGTCTTTAGTGTTATTGATGTCTATGGTTATTTCCACAATAACAACCGACTAGGGACTATACAAGAATGTATACGCTTAACATCTATATGATCTCATCGTTTAGGTCCTTAACCTAAAAGCATATGTCATTGAGTAAAACAATCTTTAGACATCTATCATGTTACACCATCATCTCAGAAACAGTTTAAACATATAGATTGGAAATTGCCTTTATTATTATTCAAATCATTTAAAAAGTATCCCATTACAATCATCATATGACTTGCTCTATGGGCATACATACCAACAAAATATACATCACACAACTAGAAGAATGTCTAGTTGCCACCCCACCCTAAGCTTATTCCAAACAATGTCTACTAAAAGAATAAGCTTGTGTAGGGCACAACTAGATGTTCGATATGGGGTCTTTGGTCAAAGAATCTTGGTTATTTTCCTAGACAAGTGTTTCAAGTGTAGGAAGTCTGGTTATTAGGGACCACCTTTCGAGTATACAAGTTTTGATAGTGTTGTTGGTTGATGTACCAAGCATATTTCCATCCAAGGATGGAAGAGATATCATGATACTACTAGTGGAGGGTCAGGATATCTATGTCTTATGCTCCAACTAGTCTCATTGGTGGAGGAAGTAAGTCAACATGAAATTTTACATGTGCTCCAAGTCAGATGTGGACCATGTATACTTTGTTTGGGTCCTGATGGAAGGTGATATTAGTGGGAAATAGGTGTTGAAGAAGGGCTATCTATGTCTATGTCTAATTATTATTTTTTTTGCTGCAACGTGAATGTAACACCCCTGACCTGGGTTATAAGCTAACCCTAGGTGTTTTGCCTAATTATGTAATTAAGATACTTGTGATTATCTTTTGGCATGAAATTAAGCTCCTGAGAAACATATGTTTACATTTCTATCCTTTTTAAACAATGTTTTAGTATTGCTTTGTAACACAGGGACCTATGTGCAAATTACCCAGTTAAGGGGTTTAACTTGCAAATTTCATAGGTTAAGATGTTCTTATGATGACGAGACATCATATGAGTGAATATGATGAGGTATGATGGATTTTCCAAACCTGGGCATCAAGATGCAGCTTGTGGAATGATCCTTGTGCTAAAAAACCCTAATTTGGAATAAAGTGCAATTTACCCAAATTATGGGGTGCAATTTGTAAAATACACCTTCCAGAATATCTTTTATAACTTTTGACATCAATTAGAGAAGAAATGATAAAAGGGGCGCTTCAATTAAATAATCAGATAAGAAAAGTGACCCTTGTAATAAAATTCAACTAGTATGTGTAAGGAAACCCTTCATATATGTACCTTATTTGCATGTTGGTTTTCTTTACCCTTAGAGCTTGAGTTTTGATGAACTTTGCTTAATTTTTGATGGACTTGGACTTACCTTTGAACAAGGAGGTACTTAGATGATAAATCCATGTTTTAGAGGTTTTTATGGTGGAAAATAGCCTTAACTATATAAGCCTATTCCTTTGCAAACCAAGTAAACGTATCCTTTATCCTCTTCACTTCTCATCTTTCTCAAAACGGCCAAGGCAGAACTCTGGAGCTCAGGGAGATGACTAAGTAGTTCTAAGGTGAGAAGGAACCATCTTCTAGCTCAGATTCTTGGATGAATTCATCATATAAGGTTGGTTCTATGGTTAACTCACTTAGGTTCTTTGTTCTAGCCGACCATCCCCATCTTTTCCTTGGAGAATCACCTCTGGTCGAGTTGTAGAGCTCAAGACGCCATTAGAGACTTGAAGCTTGGAAGCTTAGAGCTCTAGGAACAACTTTTGAGGCGGGTTTTATAACTCTAAACTCCTTGCTTTATTATGCATATCTATGTTCTTGTAATTATGCTTAGTTCTTCTTCTACCTCCTTTCTTCCTTGCACTTTTGCAAGAAAATCCGTGGAGTAACCGACCTGAAAAGAGGTTGAAGATGATGGGCATGGATTCCTAGGCAACTTTATCAACCGACCTTGGACCCTTTTTGTCCAAACGGTTGCAAACCGTTTAAGGTCAAACGGTCTCAAACCGTTTGATCTCATGCGGTCTTGCAAGACCGTTTGGATCAAAATGGTCTCAAGACCATTTGATAGGGTTGACCAAGGGAAGACCATTTGAGGGTTTGTTGGTAACATACTGAATTTCATTACTACAAAGAATCATAATCTAATTCTTAACCAATTGAGAGTTGAAGGCACTTCAATACCCTAACCCTAATCGGGTTGAAATTGCTGTTTTCAAGTATAGATCTTGTTGAGTTTTGGGTTGAAGGACCCAAACGGTTTCAAGACCGTTTGGGGATTCATCCAAACGGTCTCAAGACCGTTTGGACACAACCCAAGACCGTTTGGAGGTCTAGGGTTGAGGTAATTTGATGGTTTGTGGGTCCAATTGTAATAAGTTGATGAATTGATAAAATTGCTGATTTTAGACCTATTTAGGGTTCAACCCTTATCCAACCGACTTGGTTTTTGGTCAAACTTTGGGAAAACGGTCTCAAGACCGTTTGGAGGATTTCCAAACAATCTCAAGACCGTTTGGGCCAAGTTTGGGCACAATTGAAGGTCAATTGATAGGTTCAACCTTGATTTGATTTACATTGTTGAACATTGATGAATATCCGATTGAAACCCTAATTTAGATGGACTTAACCCTAATTGGCTTTCAATTGAGGGTCAATTTGGTGTCCAACTGATTAAGGCTCACCCTAAATGACTCAATTTGTAAGTGGTTAACATGGATTTGGAGAATTGAGGGCTTCAACATACATAATCGATTGTAACTTTTGAACCATGTTGGAGGTCCAAACGGTTTGAGCCCATTTGGACCAAACGGTCTCAAGACCGTTTGCGGCCAAACGGTCTCAAGACCGTTTGGTTCTCAAGACTGTTTGGGCTCAAACGATCTCAAGGTCATTTGGTCCAATCGATCCCAAGATCGTTTCAATTCAAACGGTTTCAAACCGCATAAGCTCAAACGGTTTGGAGGTCAACTCTCCCCAAACGGTCAACGCACCCAAACGGTCTTAAGACCATTTGAGGGCAAACGACCTTGGGTGTCATGCGGTCTTGAAGTCAAACCTAGCAAACGGTCAACGCATCCAAACGGTTTCAAACCGTTTGGAGGTTGAATATGTGTAACCGATTGAAGACTTTCAAAGTTGTTTATACTTAATCAATTGAAGGTGTATTTGGTTCAATGATGATCTGATTTAAACCCTAATGATAACCTAGGACATTAAGGGACTAAGAGACTAATGAATTGACTTATAATGATGATCAATAGTGTGAATTACCTAAATACCCTTGAAGGGTTAAATTAAAGGATACGTTGTTTTAACCAAACCCTAATCACATGATAGTGATGTGTTAACTTATGTCAGTCAATGAGGACTTAACCCAACCTAATCTAGAGTGGTGTAATCACCATCTACTAGTAAGAGGAGAGAGAAAGTACCATTTATGGTTGAAATTCAAGTAAAATACCTTCAATAAACATGAAAGTGTATGATTAGGGTATGATCCTCCTATTTGAGATCATGGAAACCCTAATTATGATTATTTATGAATCTTAATCTAATATGAGGATATCAATGATGATGTTTCTAATACATGATGATGTTATGAGTTCAATTCACCATGAAGTGAACAGTAAACCCTAATTAATGGAAATCAGGGAATCTATCTCTTGTAAGAATATGAAAGAACAGATCTTGAAATGAAGTGTTTACTATTATTAGTTGGTTTAACCATGCAGGTTCTCATATATAAAGATGATCATATCTAGGTAAGGATTATGATATCATATTCATTGAAAGTATGTTGTTAGCATTATGAATAGTGAAATATCCTATTGCCTAGTAAGTGGCATCTTATGAGACTGATAGGCTGTGAGAGCCATGAGTATCATCAAGGTCATGCTTAATAGATGACTTGTGATGAAATGATTGAGAAATGATAATTGATGTGAGTTAGACTTGCTACATTTAGTATTATTATTTCATAACTGCTATGCTAATGGTTAAATGTTTGAGAATATGTATGATATTAAAAGAATACTGAAATGTACCTAACTAACCAAGTATAATCATACCATGTAGAGCCCTGATCATAGATCCATCATTGTTAGAAACTAAATGATGGTGAAACAGGTTTTCCTAAGGGAACTCCTAGAACACATACTTTTGAGTATGTGGGGGAATATGGATGTGTATATCCTTACATCCTGGTGTAGGAATTGATGTAGATATATCTTAATCTATCAATTCTTCACTATATGTTTATGTCAAAGAGATGTAACACTAATCTCCCGAGGAAATCTTTTATATCGTATCGATGAGAGATAAACAAGAAATCCTTCGATGATGAAGAGAGTACAGAATGCCACTGTGACTCTAATAGCGAAGTACCAGAGTACCCTGGTGAGCTATAATAGCAGAGACACTAGATGTCCTGCATGTTGATTCTCACTCTGACTGAGGAAGATGAGGTCATAAGAATCCGGCTCTTTTGATGACCTAGGTATGATACCGATGCGACTTAATAGTGTTCGGTTGGAGTATGAGCGGTATACCTCATCTCCGCAGTGCATAATGATGTTTGTAAAACATAATCAGCCGCATAGTATATCTGTTTAGTTTGAACTACGAGATACATGAATGATATTATACTGCATAGTACACATGTCCTTCATATTTCTTATATGTTGTTATTTTGTTTAAATGTTAATCTGCTGTTGATTGCCTTAAAAGCTTGTACTGCTTATGAAGTGCTTTGATGCTATAATAAAGCTTCTGGCGAAGAGTTATAACTCTCGCTGGGACAATTATTTAAATAATTGTCTCACTCCGTAGGTTTCTAACTTTTAGGTGGACGTCGAGGATGAAGAAACCAATCTGAGGGTGAGCAGTATCAGCAGCAGCAACATCAGGGATAGCAGTGAATCTCAGGTGGAGATACTGGCTGTTGTGTCATGTAGTTAGTTAGTCCTATGTCGTCTCTGTACTCTCAGGTCCTTGAAGTTTATTAATCTGAGATTTTGTATTTTGCTGTATGAAATCACTTGAGGAGTGGTTTAACAGAGATGTAAACTGTTTACCTTGCTTTTATGAAAGAAGTTTCATGTCTTCAAGATCTTGTCTCGAAAAGTTTTAATTTTTCATGAATTTTCGTATTCAGCTGTTAATCGAATGCTTCCGCTGAGTTTATATCGTGTTTTGGAGATCGGAGCCCACAATTAAGTGGTATTAGAGCTCTAGGTTCGCTGAGTCTACAGAGACATAGGACTTAGGATGTCGAGTCTATCCTTAGTGTTTCTTTCCTATCTAATAGAGTCTTCTACTCCTCAGGAGAAGAAGATAAGTTAAGGATGTACGGACCACACGAAGAACATGAGGAGTACGAGGCTGAGTAGTGTCACTGCACCCCGAGGAGGTGCAAGATACCCAGAGATAGAGCAACCTGTACCTGAGCCACCTCAGTTTGACCCAGCTGACATGGGTAACCCAGCTGTCCAGACTATGTTCGGGCAGTTTATGACTGCCATGACACACATCACCGACAGAATGCCCATGCCTGCGCCTAGGGCCCCTGTCCAATCTAAAGGATAAGGTATCGGTAAGACGTTCGAGCGACTTCGTCGTGTCGGAGCTACCGAATACTTTGGGACAGCTGACCCTGCAGATGCCGATTTGTTGTTAACCGAGTTAGAGAAAGCTTTTAGAATCTTGAACATCCCAGAAGCTGAGAAGGTTAGACATGGTGTCTATCTTCTCAAAGGAAGTGCTGGTCATTGGTGGACCATGGAAGAGCAAAAGAGGCCTGGTGTGGAGATTGTCTGGGAAGTGTTCTGACGAGAATTTATCGATAGATATTTTCCAAAGACCTTTCTGGACGAGAAAATCTCTCAGTTTGAGAGATTGAGACAAGGCATGATGAATATTAGCGAGTATGAAGCTAAGTTCATGGAGTTGCTGCGGTTTTGTCCACAAATGGCTGCTACAGATGAAGAAAGGATCAGAAGGTTCGAGAAGGGATTAAACGCCGACATGACTACTCCCGTGTCTACCCTAGAGAATCGGGAAAGGTTTGCTACCTTCTTTGAGTCAGTCCGAAGGATAGAAAGGTCCGTGGTAGAGAAAAGGCAAACCCATAAGAGATATTCTTAGTTGTAGGGATCTTCATCTAGAGACTTTAAGAAGCCTAGGTTTTCTGCACTGACACCACCACCACCTAGACCTAGTGCTCAGACACAGTGGACACCAAGTAGAGGTAGAGGACGAAGCCTACCACTACAAGAGACTCGCAGTTCAACATCCATGTTAGTCACAGGACCACCAAGACCACAACAACTGGAGAGAAGCTGCTACAACTGTGGTAAGCTGGGACACCTGATGAAGGACTGCAGAGCTAGGCCTGTTAGTGTGACACAGCCTCAGAGACAGAGTCAACAGGGATCACAAAGAAGACAATTTCAAGGAGCAGCTAGAGGACGTGGACAAGCATCTCAAGCTGGATCATCAGCACCGGCTTAACCTCAGGCGACAGTAAGATTCTATGCAATGAACCCACCTGATGCAGCGATCAACCCACGGGTTGTGGCAGGTCAGATGGAGTTGTTATATTCTGATATGTCTATCTCCTATGTTGTATCTGTTTTGATTGACCCGGGTGCTACACACTCCTTTATCACTCGAAGAGTGATTCATAACTGCAATATGACAGTCAGTCATAGGGCAGATAGCTTGTTGCTGGAGACTCCGTTGAGAGGGTCTGCTGTTTTGCAGGAGGTATGCACTCCCTGCATCCTTTTCTTTTCTGATCATCGCATTCAAGTGAATTTAATACCACTTGAGATGCAAGGATTTGATATAATCCTTGGGATGGATACCTTGGAAAGGTATAAGGTTGTCTTGGATTGTGAATCCAAACAGGCTGTGTTTGCCGATGAAAGCAACACATGGATCTTTCAAGGAGAGAGAAAGATTATACTCACCTGTCTTGTGTCAGCTATGGTTGTGGATAAGTTGATGAGGCAAGGATGTTATGCATTCTTAGCCCATGTGGTAGATACTACCATGGAGAGTCCCAACCCTGCCGAAGTTCCTGTAGTCAGGGAATTTGAAGAGGTATTTCCTGAAGAACTTCCAGGTGTGCCACCGCCTCTGGAAATTGATTTTGAAATCAATTTGATCCCAGACACCCAACCTATAGCACAGACACCGTATAGGATGGCACCTGCTGAGATGGTGGAGCTCAAGAAACAACTTCAAGAGTTGCTTGAGAAGGGTTTCATCCGACCGAGCACTTCACCTTGGGGTGCTCCGGTCTTGTTTGTTAAAAAGAAAGATGGATCAATGTGATTGTGCATTGATTACAGACAACTAAATAAAGTAACAATAAAGAATAAGTGCCCTCTACCGAGGATTGATGATCTCTTTGACCAGTTGCGTGGTGCAACTGTCTTTTCAAAGATAGACTTGAGGTCTGGATATCATCAACTCCGTATTAAGGATAGTGACATACCCAAGTCTGCCTTTAGGACAAGGTATGGTCACTATGAGTTCACAGTTATGTCGTTTGGATTAACTAACGCACCAGCTGCATTTATGGAACTCATGAATAGAATCTTCCGACCTTCTCTCGATCAATATGTTGTCGTCTTCATAGATGACATTCTGATCTATAGTAAGTATGCTCAACAGCACGAACAACATCTTTGCCAAGCTTTGACCATGCTAAGAGAACATAAGCTATATGCCAAGTTTAGCAAGTGTGAGTTCTGGTTGCCAGAAGTATCTTTCCTTGGACATGTGATATCTACCTCGGGTATTCGTGTTGACCCTAAAAAGGTAGAATTTGTTCTACAATGGGAACAACCGAAGACACCAACATAGATTCGAAGCTTCTTGGGGTTAGCTGGTTACTACTGAAGGTTTATTAAGAATTTTAGTTCTATAGCCTTACCCTTAACCAAGTTAACCTGAAAGGATGTTCCTTTTTCCTGGAGTGATAAGTGTCAACAATCTTTTCAGCTGTTGAAGGAGAGGTTGACAAGTGCACCTGTGCTTGTGCTACCTGAGCAAGGTATAGGATATGTAGTTTTCTATAATGCCTCCAAGAATGGACTCAGATGTGTGTTAATGCAGGATAAGCAAGTGAATTCTTTTGCTTCCCGATAGCTTAAGAAACACGAGGAGAATTATCTGACACACGATTTGGAGTTAGCTGTTTGGTTCATGCCTTGAAGATCTGGAGACATTATCTCTACGGAGAAACATTCCAGATTTTCACTTATCATAAGAACCTTAAGTACATCTTCTCTCAGCATGAGCTTAACATGAGGCAACGTCGCTGGATGGAGTTAATCAAGGACTACGACTGTACAATTGATTACCATCTGGGAAAAGCCAATATAGTTGCAGATGCCTTGAGTAGAAAATCAGCAACATCAACCATGGACAGAGCACAACTAAGTTCCTTAGTATGCGCTAGGAAAGATATGCTTATCTCCTTAAGACAAGCCAATGTACAGTTGAAAGTGTCGTTGTTAACCAGATTGTTAGCTAAGATGCATATAAAACCTACCCTAAGATTAAGGAGGCACAACATGTTGATGTTGCAGTTCAGCATATCAGATCAGAGTATGGTGATGAGAAACGAGATGGTTTCCATGACTCAGATGATCAAGTGGCATGTTATCATGGGAGGATGATAGTACCGGATGTGGATAACTTGAGAAAGTTAGTCCTGGAAGAAGCTCATTCTTCGATGTATGCTATGCATCCAGGGAGCAGCAAGATGTATCGAAACTTGAAAGATATGTATTGGTGGCCTGGGATGAAGAAAGATGTTGCAGAGTTTGTGATGAAGTGTCATGTGTGTCAGCAAGTTAAAGCTGAACACCAGAAGCCTGCAGGATAATGCAACCTTTACCCATACCACAGTGGAAGTGGGACCATGTGACCATGGACTTTGTTGTT
This sequence comes from Alisma plantago-aquatica, assembly GCA_963693085.1. Lineage (NCBI taxonomy): Eukaryota > Viridiplantae > Streptophyta > Magnoliopsida > Alismatales > Alismataceae > Alisma > Alisma plantago-aquatica. The sequence continues at coordinate 226,410,368 of OY856411.1, forward strand.
GGCCTACCGAGGACAAACAAGGGACATGATTCCATTTGGGTAATAGTTTATAGGTTGACAAAGACAACTCATTTCTTGCCTGTCAAAACAACCTATTCTGTCGAAAAGTTAGCACAACTGTATGTTCAAGAGATAGTGCGACTGCACGGAGTTCCTGTCACTATAGTTTCTGACAGAGGTCCCCAGTTTACAAGTCATTTTTGGGAGCAGTTGCACAGAGCTTTAGGCACCAAGTTAAGGTTTAGTACAACCTTTCACCCACAGACTGATGGACAGTCAGAAAGGACTATACAGACCTTGGAAGACTTGTTGAGAGCATGTGTTCTCTAGTTTATAGGAAGTTGGGATCTACACTTAAGTTTGATAGAGTTTTCCTATAACAATAGCTATCAACGTAGTATTGATATGGCACCTTATGAAGCCTTGTAGTGTAGACGTTGTAGATCACCCTTGTGTTGGTATGAGACTGGTGAACGTCAGTTGTTAGGTCCTAATCTTGTGCAGCAAACCACAAAGAAGATTAAAGTAATACAACAACAGATTAAGATTGCACAGGATAGGCAGAAGTCATATGCTGATAAACGTCGGAGACCCTTAGAGTTCCAGGTTGGTGACAAAGTGTATCTCAAGGTCTCGCCTTGGAAGGGAGTTCTAAGATTTGGAAGGAAAGGGAAGTTAGCTCCTAGATTTATGGGGCCTTATCCAATCCTTGAATGAGTTGGAAAGGTAGCCTATAGACTAGAGTTACCTCCAGAGTTGCAAAAGTTACACCCTGTGTTTCACATTTCTATGTTGAGGAAATGTCACCCTGACACCGAGTCAGTTCTACAATCTATGGAAGTAGAATTGAATGAAGATATAACTTATGAGGAGGGACCAGTGTCAATTCTTGATAACAGAATTAAAAAGCTAAAGATAAAAGACATAAGTCTGGCGAAAGTCCTCTGGAATCACCGTGGTGTTGAAGAAGCCACATGGGAACTAGAGGAAGAGATGAGAAGGAAATACCCTGCTCTTTTCTCTTAGTTTATGTTTTGTTGATTTCAGGGACGAAATCCTTGTAAGGGGTAGATAATTTGTAACACCCCTGACCTGGGTTATAAGCTAACCCTAGGTGTTTTTCCTAATTATGTAATTAAGATACTTGTGATTATCTTTTGGCATGAAATTAAGCTCCTGAGAAACATATGTTTACATTTCTATCCTTTTTAAACAATGTTTTAGTATTGCTTTGTAACACAGGGACCTATGTGCAAATTACCCAGTTAAGGGGTTTAACTTGCAAATTTCACAGGTTACGATGTTCCTCTGATGATGAGACATCATATGAGTGAATATGATGAGGTATGATGGATTTTCCAAACCTGGGCATCAAGATGCAGCTTGTGGAATTATCCTTGTGCTTAAAAACCCTAATTTGGAATAAAGTGTAATTAACCCAAATTATGGGGTGCAATTTGTAAAATATACCTTCCAGAATATCTTTTATAACTTTTGACATCAATTAGATAAGAAATGATAAAAGGGGCGCTTCAATTAAATAATCAGATAAGAAAAGTGACCCTTGTAATAAAATTCACCTAGTATGTGAAAGGAGACCCTTCATATATGTACCTTAGTTTGCATGTTGGTTTTCTTTACCCTTAGAGATTGAGTTTTGATGAACTTTGCTTAAGTTTTGATGGACTTGGACGTGCCTTTGAACAAGGAGGGACTTAGATGAGAAATCCATGTTTTAGAGGTCCTTATGGTGGAAAATAGCCTAAACTATATAAGCCTATTCCTTTGCAAACCAAGTAAACGTATCCTTTATCCTCTTCACTTCTCATCTTTCTCAAAACGGCCAAGGTAGAACTCTGGAGCTTAGGGAGACGACTAAGTAGTGCTAAGGTGAGAAGGAACCATCTTCTAGCTCGGATTCTTGGATGAATTCATCATATAAGGTTGGTTTTATGGTTAACTCACTTAGGTTCTTTGTTCTAGCCGACCATCCCCATCTTTTCCTTGGAGAATCACCTCTGGTCGAGTTGTGGAGCTCAAGACACCATTAGAGACTTGGAGCTTGGAAGCTTAGAGCTCTAGGAACAACTTTTGAGGCGGGTTTTATAACTCTAAACTCCTTGCTTTATTATGCATATCTATGTTCTTGTAATTATGCTTAGTTCTTCTTCTACCTCCTTTCTTCCTTGCACTTTTGCAAGCAAATCCATGGAGTAACCGACCTGATAAGAGGTTGAAGATGATGGGTGTGGATTCCTAGGCAACTTTATCAACCGACCTTGGACCCTTTTGGTCCAAACGGTTGCAAACCCTTTAAGGTCAAACAGTCTCAAACTGTTTGATCTCATGCGGTCTTGCAAGACTGTTTGGATCAAAATGGTCTCAAGACCGTTTGATAGGGTTGACCAAGGGACGACCATTTGAGGGTTTATTGGTAACATACTGAATTTCATTACTACAAAGAATCATAATCTAATTCTTAACCAATTGAGAGTTGAAGGCACTTCAATACCCTAACCCTAATCGGGTTGAAATTGTTGTTTTCAAGTATAGATCTTGTTGAGTTTTGGGTTGAAGGACCCAAACGGTCTCAAGACCATTTGGGGATTCATCCAAACGGTCTCAAGACCGTTTGGACACAACCCAAGACCGTTTGGAGGTCTAGGGTTGAGGTAATTTGATGGTTTGTGGGTCCAATTGTAATAAGTTGACGAATTGATAAAATTTCTGATTTTAGACCTATTTAGGGTTCAACCCTTATCCAACCGACCTGGTTTTTGGGCAAACTTTGGGAAAACTGTCTCAAGACCGTTTGGAGGATTTCCAAAAGATCTCAAGACCGTTTGGGCCAAGTTTGGGCCCAATTGAAGGTTAATTGGTAGGTTCAACCTTGATTTGATTTACATTGTTGAACATTGATGAATATCCGATTGAAACCCTAATTGAGATGGACTTAACCCTAATTGGCTTTCAATTGAGGGTCAATTTGGTGTACAATTGATTAAGGCTCACCCTAAATGACTCAATTTGTAAGTGGTTAACATGGATTTGGAGAATTGAGGGCTTCAACATACATAATCGATTGTAACTTTTGAACCATGTTGGAGGTCCAAACGGTTTGAGCCCATTTGGACCAAATTTGGACCAAACGGTCTCAAGACCGTTTGAGGCCAAACAGTCTCAAGACTGTTTGGGGCCAAACGGTCTCAAGACCGTTTGGGCTCAAACGATCTCAAGGTCATTTGGTCCAATCGATCCCAAGATCGTTTCAATTAAAACGGTTTCAAACCGCATAAGCTCAAACGGTTTGGAGGTCAACTCTCCCCAAACGGTCAACGCACCCAAACGGTCTTAAGACCGTTTGAGGGCAAACGACCTTGGGAGTCATGTAGTCTTAAAGTCAAACCTAGCAAACGGTCAACGCATCCAAACGGTTTCAAACCGTTTGGAGGTTGAATATGTGTAACTGATTGAAGACTTTCAAAGTTGTTTATACTTAATCAATTGAAGGTGTATTTGGTTCAATGATGATCTGATTTAAACCCTAATGATAACCTAGGACATTAAGGGACTAAGAGACTAATGAATTGACTTATAATGATGATCAATAGTGTGAATTACCTAAATACCCTTGAAGGGTTAAATCAAAGGATACCTTGTTTTAACCAAACCCTAATCACATGATAGTGATGTGTTAACTTATGTCAGTCAATGAGGACTTAACCCAACCTAATCTAGAGTGGTGTAATCACCATCTACTAGTAAGAGGAGAGAGAAAGTACCATTTATGGTTGAAATTCAAGTAAATACCTTCAATAAACATGAAAGTGTATGATTAGGGTATGATCCTCCTATGTGAGATCATGGAAACCCTAATTATGATAATTTATGAATCTTAATCTAATCTGAGGATATCAATGATGATGTTTCTCATACATGATGATGTTATGAGTTCAATTCACCATGAAGTGAACAGTAAACCCTAATTAATGGAAATCAGGGAATCTATCTCTTGTAAGAATATGAAAGAACAGATCTTGAAATGAAGTGTTTACTATTATTAGTTGGTTTAACCATGTAGGTTCTCATAGATAAAGATGATCATATCCATGTAAGGATTATGATATCATATTCATTGAAAGTATGTTGTTAGCATTATGAATAGTGAAATATCCTGTTGCCTAGTAAGTGGCATCTTATGAGACTGATAGGCTGTGAGAGCCATGAGTATCATCAAGGTCATGCTTAATAGATGACTTGTGATGAAATGATTGAGAAATGATAATTGATGTGAGTTAGACTTGCTACATTTAGTATTCTTCTTTCATAACTGCTATGCTAATGGTTAAATGTTTGAGAATATGTATGATATTAAAAGAATACTGAAATGTACCTAACTAACCAAGTATAATCATACCATGTAGAGCCCTGATCATAGATCCATCATTGTTAGAAACTAAATGATGGTGAAACAGGTTTTCCTAAGGGAACTCCTGGAACACATACTTTTGAGTATGTGGGGGAATATGGATGTGTATATCCTTACATCCTGGTGTAGGAATTGATGTAGATATATCTTAATCTATCAATCCTTCGCTATATGTTTATGTCAAAGAGATGTAACACTAATCTCCCGAGGAAATCTTTTATATCGTATCGATGAGAGATAAACAAGAAATCCTTCGATGACGAAGAGAGTACAAAATGCCACTGTGACTCTAATAGCGAAGTACCAGAGTACCCTGGTGAGCTATAATAGCATAGACACTAGATGTCCTGCATGTTGATCCTCACTCTGACTGAGGAAGATGAGGTCATAAGAATCCGACTCTTTTGATGACCTAGGTATGATACCGATGCGACTTAAAAGTGATCGGTTGGAGTATGAGCGGTATACCTCATCTCCACAGGGCATAATGATGTTTGTAAAACATAATCAGCCGCATAGTATATCTGTTTAGTTTGAACTACGAGATACATGAATGATATTATACTACATAGTACACATGTCCTTCATATTTCTTATATGTTGTTATTCTGTTTAAATGTTAATCTGTTGTTGATTGCCTTAAAAGCTTGTACTGCTTATGAAGTTCTTTGATGCTATAATAAAGCTTCTGGCGAAGAGTTATAACTCTCGCTGGGAAAATTATTTAAATAATTGTCTCACTCTGTAGGTTTCTAACTTTTAGGTGGACGTCGAGGACGAAGAAACCAATCTGAGGGTGAGCAGTATCAGTAGAAGCAACATCAGGGATAGCAGTGAATCTCAGGTGGAGATACTGGTTGTTGTGTCATGTAGTTAGTTAGTCCTATGTCGTCTCTATACTCTCAGGTCCTTGGAGTTTGTTAATCTGAGATTTTGTATTTTGCTGTATGAAATCACTTGAGGAGTGGTTTAACAGAGATGTAAACTGTTTACCTTGCTTTTATGAAAGAAGTTTCATGTCTTCAAGATCTTGTCTCGAAAAGTTTTAATTTTTCATGAATTTTCATATTCCGCTGTTAATCGAATGCTTCCGCTGAGTTTATATCGTGTTTTGGAGATCGGAGCCCACAATTAAGTGGTATCAGAGCTCTAGGTTCACTGAGTCTACAGAGACATAGGACTTAGGATGTTGAGTCTATCCTTAGTGTTTCTTTCCTATCTAATAGAGTCTTCTGCTCCTCAGGAGAAGAAGATAAGTTAAGGATGTATGGACCACACAAAGAACATGAGGAGTACGAGGCTGAGAGTAGTGTCACTGCACCCCGAGGAGGTGCAAGAAACCCAGAGATAGAGCAACATGTACCTGAGCCACCTCAGTTTGACCCAGCTGACATGGGTAACCCAGCTGTCCAGACTATGTTCGGGCAGTTTATGACTGTCATGACACACATCACCGACAAAATGCCCATGCCTGCGCCTAGGGCACCTGTCCAATCTGAAGGACAAGGTATCGGTAAGACGTTCGAGCGACTTCATCGTGTCGGAGTTACCGAATACTTTGGGACAGCTGACCCTACAGATGCCGATCTGTGGTTAACCAAGTTAGAGAAAGCTTTCAGAATCTTGAACATCCCAGAAGCTGAGAAGGTTAGACATGGTGTCTATCTTCTCAAAGGAAGTGCTGGTCATTGGTGGACCATGGAAGAGCAGAAGAGGCCTGGTGTGGAGATTGCCTGGGAAGTGTTCCGACGAGAATTTATCCATAGATATTTTCCAAAGACCTTTCTGGACGAGAAAATCTCTCAGTTTGAGAGATTGAGACAAGGCATGATGAATATTAGTGAGTATGAAGCTAAGTTCATGGAGTTTTTGCGGTTTTGTCCACAAATGGCTGCTACAGATGAAGAAAGGATCAGAAGGTTCAAGAAGGGATGAAACGACGACATGACTACTCCCGTGTCTGCCCTAGAGAATCGGGAAAGGTTTTCTACCTTCGTTGAGTCAGTCCGAAGGATAGAAAGGTTCGTGGTAGAGAAAAGGCAAACCCATAAGAGATATTCTCAGTTCCAGGGATCTTCATCTAGAGACTTTAAGAAGCCTAGGTTTTCTGCACCGACACCACCACCACCTAGACCTAGTGCTCAGACACAATGGACACCAAGTAGAGGTAGAGGACGAAGCCTACCACTAAAAGAGACTCACAGTTCAACATCCATGTTAGTCACAGGACCACCAAGACCACAACAACTGGAGAGAAGCTGCTACAACTGTGGTAAGGTGGGACACCTGATGAAGGACTGCAGAGCTAGGCCTGTCAGTGTGACACAGCCTCAGAGACAGAGTCAACAGGGATCACAAAGAAGACAGTTTCAAGGAGCAGCTAGAGGACGTGGACAAGAATCTCAAGCTAGATCATCAGCACCGGCTCAACCTCAGGCGACAACAAGATTCTATGCAATGAACCCACCTGATGCAGTGATCAACCCACGGGTTGTGGCAGGTCAGATGGAGTTGTTATATTCTGATATGTCTATCTCCTATGTTGTATCTGTTTTGATTGACCCGGGTGCTACACACTCCTTTATCACTCGAAGAGTGATTCATAACTGCAATATGACAGTCAGTCATAGGGCAGATAGCTTGTTGCTGGAGACTCCATTGAGAGGGTCTGCTGTTTTGCAGGAGGTATGCACTCCCTGCATCCTCTTCTTTTCTGATCATCGCATTCAAGTGGATTTAATACCACTTGAGATGCAAGGATTTGATATAATCCTTGGGATGGATACCTTGAAAAGGTATAAGGTTGTCTTGGATTGTGAATCCAAACAGGCTGTGTTTGTCGATGAAAGCAACACATGGATCTTTCAAGGAGAGAGAAAGATTATACTCACCTGTCTTGTGTCAGCTATGGTTGTGGATAAGTTGATGAGGCAAGGATGTTATGCATTCTTAGCCCATGTGGTAGATACTAGCATGGAGAGTCCCAACCCTGCCGAAGTTCCTGTAGTCAGGGAATTTGAAGAGGTATTTCCTGAAGAACTTCTAGGTGTGCCACCGCCTCGGGAAATTGATTTTGAAATCAATTTGATCCCAGACACCCAACCTATAGCACAGACACCGTATAGGATGGCGCCTGCTGAGATGGCGGAGCTCAAGAAACAACTACAAGAGTTGCTTGAGAAGGGTTTCATCTGACCGAGCACTTCACCTTGGGGTGCTCCGGTCTTGTTTGTTAAAAAGAAAGATGGATCAATGCGATTGTGCATTGATTACAGACAACTAAATAAAGTAACAATAAAGAATAAGTGCCCTCTGCCGAGGATTGATGATCTCTTTGACCAGTTGCGTGGTGGAACTGTCTTTTCAAAGATAGACTTGAGGTCTGGATATCATCAACTCCGTATTAAGGACAGTGACATACCCAAGTCTGCCTTTAGGACAAGGTATGGTCACTATGAGTTCACAGTTATGTCATTTGGATTAACTAACGCACCAGCTGCATTTATGGAACTCATGAATAGAATCTTCCGACCTTCTCTCGATCAGTATGTTGTCGTCTTCATAGATGACATTCTGATCTATAGTAAGGATGCTCAACAGCACGAACATCATCTTCGCCAAGCTTTGACCTTGCTAAGAGAACATAAGCTATACGCCAAGTTTAGCAAGTGTGAGTTCTGGTTGCCAGAAGTATCTTTCCTTGGACATGTGATATCTGCCTCGGGTATTCGTGTTAACCCTAAAAAGGTAGAATCTGTTCTACAATGGGAACAACCGAAGACACCAACAGAGATTCGAAGCTTCTTGGGGTTAGCTAGTTACTACCGAAGGTTTATTAAGAATTTTAGTTCTATAGCCTTACCCTTAACCAAGTTAACCCGGAAGGATGTTCCTTTTTCCTGGAGTGATAAGTGTCAACAATCTTTTCAGTTGTTGAAGGAGAGGTTGACAAGTGCACCTGTGCTTGTGCTACCTGAGCAAGGTATAGGATATGTAGTTTTCTGTGATGCCTCCAAGAATGGACTCGGATGTGTGTTAATGCAGGATAAGCAAGTGATTTCTTTTGCTTCCCGACAGCTTAAGAAACACGAGGAGAATTATCCGACCCACGATTTGGAGTTAGCTGCTGTGGTTCATGCCTTGAAGATCTGAAGACATTATCTCTACGGAGAAACATTCCAGATTTTCACTGATCATAAGAACCTTAAGTACATCTTCTCTCAGCATGAGCTTAACATGAGGCAACGTCGCTGGATGGAGTTAATCAAGGACTACGACTGTACAATTGATTACCATCCGGGCAAAGCCAATATAGTTGCAGATGCCTTGAGTAGAAAATCAGCAACATCAACCATGGACAGAGCACAACTAAGTTCCTTAGTATGCGCTAGGAAAGATATGCTTATCTCCTTAAGACAAGCCAATGTACAGTTGAAAGTGTCGTTGTTAACCAGATTGTTAGCTAAGATGCATATAAAACCTACCCTAAGATTAAGGAGGCACAACATGTTGATGCTGCAGTTCAACATATCAGATCGGAGTATGGTGATGAGAAACGAGATGGTTTCCATGACTCAGATGATCAAGTGGCATGTTATCATGGGAGGATGATAGTACCGGATGTGGATAACTTGAGAAAGTTAGTCCTGGAAGAAGCTCATTCTTCGATGTATGCTATGCATCCAGGGAGCACCAAGATGTATCGAAACTTGAAAGATATGTATTGGTGGCTTGGGATGAAGAAAGATGTTGCAGAGTTTGTGATGAAGTGTCTTGTGTGTCAGCAAGTTAAAGCTGAACACCAGAAGCCTGCAGGAATAATGCAACCTTTACCCATACCACAGTGGAAGTGGGACCATGTGACCATGGACTTTGTTCTTGGCCTACCTAGGACAAACAAGGGACATGATTCCATTTGGGTAATAGTTGATAGGTTGACAAAGACAGCTCATTTCTTGCCTGTCAAAACAACCTATTCTGCCGAGAAGTTAGCACAGCTGTATGTTCAAGAGATAGTGCGACTGCATGGAGTTCCTGTCACTATAGTTTCTGACAGAGGTCCCCAGTTTACAAGTCGTTTTTGGGAGCAGTTGCACAGAGATTTAGGCATCAAGTTAAGGTTTAGTACAACCTTTCACCCACAGACTGATGGACAGTCAGAAAGGACTATACAGACCTTGGAAGACTTGCTGAGAGCATGTGTTCTCCAGTTTACAGGAAGTTGGGATCTACACTTAAGTTTGATAGAGTTTGCCTATAACAATAGCTATCAACGTAGTATTGATATGGCACCTTATGAAGCCTTGTATGGTAGATGTTGTAGATCACCCTTGTGTTGGTATGAGACTGGTGAACGTCAGTTGTTAGGTCCTGATCTTGTGCAGCAAACTACAGAGAAGATTAAAGTAATACAACAACAGATTAAGATTTCACAGGATAGGCAGAAGTCATATGCTGATAAACGTCGGAGACCCTTAGAGTTCCAGGTTGGTGACAAAGTGTATCTCAAGGTCTCTCCTTGGAAGGGAGTTCTATGATTTGGAAGGAAAGGGAAGTTAGCTCCTAGATTTATGGGGCCTTATCCAATCCTTGAACGAGTTGGAAAGGTAGCCTATAGACTAGAGTTACCTCCAGAGTTGCAGAAGTTACACCCTGTGTTTCACATTTCTATGTTGAGGAAATGTCACCTTGACACCGAGTCAGTTCTACAACCTATGGAAGTAGAATTGAATGAAGATATAACTTATGAGGAGGGACCAGTGTCAATTCTTGATAACAGAATTAAAAAGCTAAAGATGAAAGACATAAGTCTGGTGAAAGTCCTCTGGAATCACCGTGGTGTTGAAGAAGCCACATGGGAACTAGAGGAAGAGATGAGAAGGAAATACCCTACTCTTTTCTCTTAGTTTATGTTTTGTTGATTTCAGGGATGAAATCCTTGTAAGGGGTAGATAATTTGTAACACCCCTGACCTGGGTTATAAGCTAACCCTAGGTTTTTTGCCTAATTATGTAATTAAGATACTTGTGATTATCTTTTGGCATGAAATTAAGCTCCTGAGAAACATATGTTTACATTTCTATCCTTTTTAAACAATGTTTTAGTATTGCTTTGTAACACAGGGACCTATGTGCAGATTACCCAGTTAAGGGGTTTAACTTGCAAATTTCACAGGTTACGATGTTCCTCTGATGATGAGACATCATATGAGTGAATATGATGAGGTATGATGGATTTTCCAAACCTGGGCATCAAGATGCAGCTTGTGGAATGATCCTTGTGCTTAAAAACCCTAATTTGGAATAATGTGCAATTTACCCAAATTATGGGGTGCAATTTGTAAAATACACCTTCCAGAATATCTTTTATAACTTTTGACATCAATTAGAGAAGAAATGATAAAAGGGGTACTTCAATTAAATAATCAGATAAGAAAAGTGACCCTTGTAATAAAATTCACCTAGTATGTGTAAGGAGACCCTTCATATATGTACCTTAGTTTGCATGTTGGTTTTCTTTACCCTTAGAGCTTGAGTTTTGATGAACTTTGCTTATGTTTTGATGGAATTTGACGTGCCTTTGAACAAGGAGGGACTTAGATGAGAAATCCATGTTTTAGAGGTCCTTATGGTGGAAAATAGCCTAAACTATATAAGCCTATTCCTTTGCAAACCAAGTAAATGTATCCTTTATCATCTTCACTTCTCATCTTTCTCAAAACGGCCAAGGCAGAACTCTGGAGCTCAGGGTGACGACTAAGTAATGCTAAGGTGAGAAGGAACCATCTTCTAGCTCGGATTCTTGGATGAATTCATCATATAAGGTTGGTTCTATGGTTAACTCACTTAGGTTCTTTGTTCTAGCCGACCATCCCCATCTTTTCCTTGGAGAATCACCTCTGGTCGAGTTGTGGAGCTCAAGATGCCATTAGAGACTTGAAGCGTTGAAGCTTAGAGCTCTAGGAACAACTTTTGAGGCGGGTTTTTAACTCTAAACTCCTTGCTTTATTATGCATATCTATGTTCTTGTAATTATGCTTAGTTCTTCTTCTACCTCCTTTCTTCCTTGCACTTTTGCAAGCAAATCCGTGGAGTAACCGACCTGAAAAGAGGTTGAAGATGATGGGCGTGGATTCCTAGGCAACTTTATCAATCGACCTTGGACCCTTTTGGTCCAAACGGTTGCAAACCGTTTAAGGTCAAACAGTCTCAAACCGTTTGATCTCATGCGGTCTTGCAAGACCGTTTGGATCAAAACGGTCTCAATACCATTTGATAGGGTTTAACAAGGGACGACCATTTGAGGGTTTGTTGGTAACATACTGAATTTCATTACTACAAAGAATCATAATCTAATTCTTAACCAATTGAGAGTTGAAGGCACTTCAATACCCTAACCCTAATCGGGTTGAAATTGCAGTTTTCAAGTATAGATCTTGTTGAGTTTTGGGTTGAAGGAAACGGTCTCAAGCCCATTTGGGGATTCATCCAAACGGTCTCAAGACCGTTTGGACACAACCCAAGACCATTTGGAGGTCTAGGGTTGAGGTAATTTGATGGTTTGTGGGTCCAATTGTAATAAGTTGATGAATTGATAAAATTGCTGATTTTAGACCTATTTAGGGTTCAACCCTTATCCAACCGACCTTCTTTTTGGTCAAACTTTGGGGAAATGGTCTCAAGACCATTTGGAGGATTTCCAAAAGATCTCAAGACCGTTTGGGCCAAGTTTGGGCGCAATTGAAGGTCAATTGATAGGTTCAACCTTGATTTGATTTACATTGTTGAACATTGATGAATATCCGATTGAAACCCTAATTGAGATGGACTTAACCCTAATTGGCTTTCAATTGAGGGTCAATTTGGTGTCCAATTGATTAAGGATCACCCTAAATGACTCAATTTATAAGTGGTTAACATGGATTTGGAGAATTGAGGGCTTCAACATACATAATCGATTGTAACTTTTGAACCATGTTGGAGGTCCAAAGGGTTTGAGCCCATTTGGACCAAACGGTCTCAAGACCGTTTGAGGCCAAACGGTCTCAAGACCGTTTGGGGCCAAACGGTCTCAAGACCATTTGGGCTCAAACGATCTCAAGGTCGTTTGGTCCAATCGATCCCAAGATCGTTTCAATTCAAACGGTTTCAAACCGCATAAGCTCAAACGGTTTGGAGGTCAACTCTCCCCAAACGGTCAACGCACCCAAACGGTCTTAAGACCATTTGAGGGCAAACGACCTTGGGTGTCATGCGGTCTTGAAGTCAAACCTAGGAAACGGTCAATGCATCCAAACGGTTTCAAACCGTTTGGAGGTTGAATATGTGTAACCGATTGAAGACTTTCAAAGTTGTTTATACTTAATCAATTGAAGGTGTATTTGGTTCAATGATGATCTGATTTAAACCCTAATGATAACCTAGGACATTAAGGGACTAAGAGACTAATGAATTGACTTATAATGATAATCAATAGTGTGAATTACCTAAATACCCTTGAAGGGTTAAATCAAAGGATACCTTGTTTTAACCAAACCCTAATCACATGATAGTGATGTGTTAACTTATGTCAGTCAATGAGGACTTAACCCAACCTAATCTAGAGTGGTGTAATCACCATCTACTAGTAAGAGGAGAGAGAAATTACCATTTATGGTTGAAACTCAAGTAAAATACCTTCAATAAACATGAAAGTGTATGATTAGGGTATGATCCTCCTATGTGAGATCATGGAAACCCTAATTATGATAATTTATGAATCTTAATCTAATCTGAGGATATCAATGATGATGTTTCTCATACATGATGATGTTATGAGTTCAATTCACCATGAAGTGAACAGTAAACCCTAATTAATGGAAATCAAGGAATCTATCTCTTATAAGAATATGAAAGAACAGATCTTGAAATGAAGTGTTTACTATTATTAGTTGGTTTAACCATGAATGTTCTCATATATAAAGATGATCATATCCAGGTAAGGATTATGATATCATATTCATTGAAAGTATGTTGTTAGCATTATGAATAATGAAATATCATGCTGCCTAGTAAGTGGCATCTTATGAGACTGATAGGCTGTGAGAGCCATGAGTATCATCAAGGTCATGCTTAATAGATGACTTGTGATGAAATGATTGAGAAATGATAATTGATGTGAGTTAGACTTGCTACATTTAGTATTCTTCTTTCATAACTGCTATGCTAATGGTTAAATGTTTGAGAATATGTATGATATTAAACGAATACTGAAATGTACCAAACTAACCAAGTATAATCATACCATGTAGAGCCCTGATCATAGATCCATCATTGTCAGAAACTAAATGATGGTGAAACAGGGTTTCCTAAGGGAACTCCTGGAACACATACTTTTGAGTATGTGGGGGAATATGGATGTGTATATCCTTACATCCTGGTGTAGGAATTGATGTAGATATATCTTAATATATCAATCCTTCGCTATATGTTTATGTCAAAGAGATGTAACACTATTCTCCCGAGGAAATCTTTTATACCGTATCGATGAGAGATAAACAAGAAATCCTTCGATGACGAAGAGAGTACAGAATGCCACTGTGACTCTAATAGAGAAGTACCAGAGTACCCTGGTGAGCTATAATAGCAGAGACACTAGATGTCCTGCATGTTGATCCTCACTCTGACTGAGGAAGATGAGGTCATAAGAATCCGGCTCTTTTGATGACCTAGGTATGATACTGATGTGACTTAATAGTGATCGGTTGGAGTATGAGCGGTATACCTCATCTCCGCAGGGCATAATGATGTTTGTAAAACATAATCAGCCGCATAGTATATCTGTTTAGTTTGAACTACGAGATACATGAATGATATTATACTGCATAGTGCACATGTCCTTTATATTTCTTATATGTTGTTATTCTGTTTAAATGTTAATCTGATGTTGATTGCCTTAAAAGCTTGTACTGCTTATGAAGTTCTTTGATTCTATAATAAAGCTTCTTGCGAAGAGTTATAACTCTCGCTGGGACAATTATTTAAATAATTGTCTCACTCCGTAGGTTTCTAACTTTTAGGTGGACGTCGAGGACGAAGAAACCAATCTGAGGGTGAGTAGTATCAGCAGCAGCAACATCAGGGATAGCAGTGAATCTCAGGTGGAGATACTGGCTGTTGTGTCATGTAGTTAGTTAGTCCTATGTCGTCTCTGTACTCTCAGGTCCTTGGAGTTTGTTAATCTGAGATTTTGTATTTTGTTGTATGAAATCACTTGAGGAGTGGTTTAACGGAGATGTAAATTGTTTACCTTGCTTTTATGAAAGAAGTTTCATGTGTTCAAGATCTTGTCTCGAAAAGTTTTAATTTTTCATGAATTTTCGTATTTTGTTGTTAATCGAATGCTTCCGCTGAGTTTATATCGTGTTTTGGAGATCGGAGCCCACAGTGAAGTCCCATGTATTATACTAGGTGACATAGTCAGGAAAAGGTAGGTATAAAGCAACATGCAGTTACCTATGTATACCAACATAGTACTTGTGGCTTCATTCATTAAACCTAAGAGTAATGGGAACCTCAAGGCAAGAGGTTTTGATCAAATCATTTCCCTCTGGGTAGGAAATATGAGGACCACCTTCTCCTCTCTCCTATTTTGAAGATTAGACCTCTGATGATAATGCACCCATCAAACTTCTTCAAAGAAGCCACCCTCAAAAACTTATCAATCAAGAAATTCCCTCCATTGATCCTCTTCTAGTGCAAACAATACCTCACAAATTAAAAGTCATCCTTGAAGACCACACCCCCTATGTCTTCTGTTGGAGATCTATGGGATCTAGAGGGGGTGAATAGAGGTAAAATTCACTTTAAAAAGATTCATTAGATCTTCAAATTACTTTAAGAGATAATTTTGCTAATATGGAATTTGAGTGTAACTAAACATACATAGAAAGTATGAGAAATATTGAATAAGCACAAGAACACAAGCTATCCATAGTGGTTCCAAACTCCAAACTAGGAGAGTGTAAATCCAATACCTAGAGAGGTCAACCTCTAGGCTTTTTCAACCATGTCACACTCCTTATATTCCATTATAAGAGTTACATTATATGTCATTCCTTTTTCAGGACAAGGATACCCAACCTTCCCTTTGATGAGAGTGAAGTCGACAACCTACTAAATGACTTACCTGTTGATGACCATGAGTCTTCTACCTCACCAAGGACTTACCTACTTTTTCATCGAGTCTTTTGCCTTCACCAAGGACTTACCCACTCTTACAACAAGTCTTGGGCCTTGAGGATTTACCCACTCTTGACTTGTATCTTCCCCCTTTGACATCACCTTCGCCAACGAGAAGATTTCACCAAGGGACTTCTTCCCTTCTTCACCTCTCTTAGCCAAGAGAGAGAATCTTCTCTTCATCTTCATGGTAGAAATGAGAGATTGGGAAGTGGAGGAAGTGAGACCCTCACAAGATATACATGTGGACTATCTCTCGTACAAATCTCCTACTCACTCTAACGGATGTAGCAAGTGATTACACTTAAGAGTGGAAGGAGGATCTTGGAGGCACTTAATTATAATATAGGGACCTTCATAGTGCTTGGCTAACCATGGGATGAAGAACAACGATTCCTATTTATAGTAGGGGATGCTTACTATCTAGTAAAAACACTTAAGGATGAGTTCTAGTCATTTGGGGTTTTGCAAGAAATCTATTTTTGAGTTTTGCAACACTTTAATGGGTAGATACTCTTTTTTCTACAAATTTTGTATAGTGCGGTTGGTCGAGTTTACTTTTGGGAAACTAGACCAATGGCACTATGTGACAAGTCAATTTTGAATTATCATCGAGTTTATCCTAGATGAAACTTAGTCAATGGATTAAAATTTATTTGCATGTATAGGGGTGTCGATCGAGTTTGTCCTGGGGAAATTCGGTCGACCGTGGCAGTTCCCAAGATCCATCAAGGGTGTCATTTAGAAAGCTAGTGAACTCAGCAAGGGGAAACTCAGCTGAAACCCCTGCACTTTTGAGATTTTCTTTAATGAGTTATGGCACTATTAAGATTTTTAACACATTATCATTATTTTTTATCAAAATAGTATGTATTTATTCTCATCACTTACTTAATTAAGTCCTATTAATGTTGCATTATTACAAAAAGAGTTATATATTTTTGTTATGAAAGAAAATTCACATTTTACTCAATTAACATATTTATTTCATTTATTCCACTTTAATTTATATGATTGCACATGAAAATTCCAATTATCATTTTAAAACATGTATTAATCCTATTTTCCTCCATTAAGTGAGTATTAGATAGAGAAGAAAATGTATGTAATATATTTCATGGATTAACTTTCATGTTAGCGTATCTCAAATTTTTATGTAAACATCTTTTAATTTTATCCGTGTTTGGTCACACCTAAAGGACTATCCTCACTAGATTTCTAATCATAGAATAGGGTAGGATTCTTGGTTCTTGGTTGTTACAAAGCTCCACCCCTTAATAGGATTTCATCCTCAGAATTTAAACATACACATATTATCATCCAATTACTCTCCACTTCTAAAAGGTTTAACCTAAAAAAAAAACTATTATAGATATCATGGTCACTTATACCTCTATTACTTATGAACATTTTGTTTTTGTTGTTCATGAGTCCAACTAACATGTCATATACACTTAAGGTTAAATTTTAGGTCCCTATGATTCTAACCTAGCAATCCTAAGGTTCACATCTCAATACTAATGATTCACCTAGTACAACTTTCCAAAAATTGAAGGGTTAAGGAGGGTAGGTAAACTAAACTTTTTTTACATGTCAAATCTTTTAAGGGTAAACATACTATGGGAAACAAGATTGAAATAGTTAGATTGACCAATTGTTAATGGCTTTGATACCATACTATAAGGAGTGGGACCTGAGAGGGGATCCACACCCTACTAAATCAAATAAAAAGGAACCATCCCTTATAACAAATACCTCTACAAATTTTTGTAAAAGGGATGATAACCAATTTATTCAAAATGTATGTATCATGATACCAAAAGTAATTTTAGAATACAAAACATCTGACTATTACAAAACTTGATATTATCACTATACTTCACCATGCAGGGTGATACATAAGAAAAATAACAATATTAAAGGATCAATAGAGGGTCATCTAACCACCTCGAGAAAGTCTCCCACAAACTTGAGCTATACTTGATAAGGTCCTGGTCCAAACTGGTTATCTTATCCTTGACCTACATCTAGAGTTGGAAGCGTACTACAACAAGAGGAGAGAACTAGATGAATTGGAAAAATGTTGGTATGAGCATATTAGATTAAGTATTGAGCATCATCATGAAATAAAGGATGTTAAATAAAAAATGTTTCCCAAAGGAAAAGGAAAGGACTACCCAACCGGGAATAAAAGAATATGAATTTCAAAAGACAATAACATGAGGATTACTTGCCGCAAAATAAAATATAAAAGTGATGCCACACAAGCTACATATTTTTGGGCACAAAACCCACCACAAGAATATCAACTTGCATGAATGTGAGATAACCATAGTACTAGAATAATATAAATAGCAATGGCAGCCAAGGCTCACAACCTAGAAACCTGATAGAGTATGGCACACAACCACCTCCCCATTATATATAAAAGTGGGCATAAAGCCTGGGCATGGGCACATGACCTCCATCACAAAAAATATAGCATGGGCACACAACTCAAAAACCAATGTAATTACACAACTCTAAGGCTACTAAATAACATCACATGCATAATGTAGTGGAAATTATAAAGTGTAGTCTTTTATATAATAATTAGAGTTGTTGTGACAAAAATGGACAATATAACCATCAACCACATAAGTGGACAATATAAGGGTTTTATGAAGAATGAAAGTAGAAGTTAGAGTCAAAAGAAAATCCAACAAAGTAGGATGATCATACAATCACAATCAAGTAGAATATTTCACAGGGAATAATAAATTCTCAGAAGAGAGAAATTGTGTAGGCTAGTATGTCAAGAGAGTGAGAAATTAGGTTTATTGCTTAAAGAGAATAACATGGGATGCAAACATACCTTAACTTGAGTGTTAAGTTAGAGATCGAGTCCTAATCCACCAAGTCTATAGTAAACTCAAATCTACATATAATTTTTAATCCATCAATAAGGGTTTTTAATGTCATATTAGGTGAAACCCTAGAATCCAAACCTTGGGTAAAACCCTAGATTAACACATGATTTTAGTCTCGAATTTGGGTATAAGGTTACCGATCATGTGTCTGATCCAAGATCCTATTTTTACCTGTTAAAATGTTTATTAAATTATAATTAAGTTAATATGGATTATTAAACCCTAAAAATCATGTTTTTAAAACTCTAAAATCAAGTGATGGAAACTAGACCAAAAGATAGAGAATAATTTTCTAAATCCAAAGAGTATTTATGCATAATTTTTGGTTAATCACATATTTAGTTATGAATTTTGTAAGTACTGACCAATCATAAAAATATGGTTAAGCCACGTGTGTGACGCCCCGATCACATTAAAATGAGATAACTCAAAACAAAGTGCAGATGCATTATTAATAAATCAGGTCACTAGAGAACACGGTAAACTAAAACTAATCACATCACAACGTCTCAAGTTGAAACATATTACATCTAAGTCCATAAACATTGCCACCTATATCACATAACATAGCATAAAGATATGCCATCACTATTCAATAGACAACATTCCACAAGCCTGTTACATATAGAAACATGTTCACATATACAAGCCATATCTACACAACCATGGCCTACTGCCAAAACCTCATATCAATATACAAAGTCTACAAAACTCCCCATGGACATCAGAGTATAGGTACGACACATAGGACTCTCCTACAAAACACTAGAAGCATGTCCAACCTTTTACAGCTACTGCTCCTCTTGTTGGTCAGCCTCAACAACATGATCTCTACCTCATCATGCACGACCACCTAAAAGATGTGGAAACCCATAGAGTGAGACTAAAATCCCAGCGAGAGATATAACTCTCCACCAACGTCTATTATAAAAACAATTTATTGAATTAGCAAGATAGCACATATTATCAAGATGAGCAGATTTAGCTAAATAATATGAGTAAAGTAGTTACCATTGTCTAATAAATTCAAATATCTACAACTGAGCAGTAGAGCACCTTATACTTTAAGAAGGAATATGAAGAACCTGTATCACAGTTGATTTCTCTTACCGAATTATTATTCAAGAAATCGGTACAAAAGATAAGGCAAAGGGTCATCCAATGTGAATCATGTTTAACAATAAGCAAGTATACTATACGACTGAGTTACATCTTTTATTATTCCCCGAGGAGATAAGGTATACCACCCATGCTCCAGTTGACCACTACTAAGTTGAAAGTAGTGCCATACAAGATCTAGGAGGAGTTTCACTCCTATGATCTCCCACACCCTCAGTTAGTCCGAGTCTGATGTAGTTACACACAAGGTCCAACTACAAAATAGCCTAGTCTTCCTTGGTATATAGGCACAACACTAGTAAAAACTAAGTTACGACTGCAGTTGCACTCTTGTTGTGGTATGACCGTAACCATCCTCAAAACATATCATATACATTACTGATTCACATCACTGAGATACGATCTCAACCATTCACCTGCCAGGGTATGACCACAACCAATTCAGTGAAATGTATATCCTCAATAGTATATGACTCCAAGCTTCTACTAAGGGACAACCCATTTCACCATCCAACAAGTACTGACACTGAAGATGGATCTATGGCACATGGCAACTTCTTGATTAGGGTTTTACTTGATTAGTTAATACAATTGAGTGTCTTTTAGCAACAATCAAATTACAATGTATAAACCCTAAATAAAATCCACAATGATCATGGAATGTTACAACTGCAGAAGATATAAAATGTATGAATTATAAACTTATCATGTCATCATTTGATGCCTGTTATATAAGGCCATCAACATAATCACATCATTAGGGAATAACAACCCCACATCTCATCACTAGAGTTTATCACCTCACATTAGTCATAAAGCCTCTACCAGATCATAAGACCCAAAACACATTATTCTTGTATCACACCATTATCTCATCATGCGTCATAAAGGCTTATAACCATCACCCTATGTCATATCACCATAGAATTTTCTAGCTATGTCATCCATTCAACCTACAAGGCTAGATTCACACAAGTAGGAGAGAGAAAACATAATCACATTTTGTTCATTAAAGAAGGCTCAAAAAGTATATCATACCCTATAACTAGGTTTAGGGTTACACACATAGCCGATTAGACTTTCCATCCCATCATTTGATCCCAAAACCCTAGGCTCACCATTTTCCACATGATTGGAACACATTAGGATTGAGTATAATAACCATGATCAATCATCACCCAAATGTCAACATGTAGAGACTAAGAACATAGTGTAGTGACCAACTCAACAAAGTGTATCCCATAAGATACATTCTATAGAAACCATGATCACATGTATGTGTTGACCAAACCACAAAGAAAGGTGCTGCAACCACCACAAGGTAGGTGTAGCAACCATAGATGTCTAGGTTAGGTTCACCCTTGCAACCAAAACAAAGACCAAGTGTAGAGACCGCAACAAGGTCTTGGGTTAAGGTTTTGACCCAACCAACTAGAGCATGTGTTGCGACCACAACACATCACCACACATGATTAAAAGATCTTTAACCAAAGAAAAACACATCACGACAATAACATTTGTAGTGATCAAACCAACAAGAATCATGTGTAGCGACAACCCACAAGGTTAGGGTTGTTGTGCCCTCAATAACCCATTCATGTGTAGTGACCTCAAGCATCCAAGTGAAGTGTAGCGACCCAAAGGTCAAGCTATTCAAGGACCACATAACCACCTCCAAAATAGAATTAAACCACATTCAAAATAGAAGATAAACTTCAAGGAAACTAAGCATCATCAAGGAGACAAACTCCATGTGAAGATGATCACCAAAACCCTAAAAGAACGTTACCAAGGTACTCATGAAAAACCATGTTAACCAAAGGAAAACTAAGATCCCAACTCTTGAAATCAGGATCAAAACTCCAACATCACATAATGGCCGAAAATAGATCATATAGATTAATCAAGAATCAAGTGCATGTATGAATCAACAACTCCTTCATCACTTAGAAATAGGGTGCATGAGATTAGGGTTTAGGAGAAAGAGCAATCTACTTAAGAATACTACAAAATATTAAACCCTAGAACATAATCACATCATCTAGCATATTTAAGTCACATTTAAGAGATTAGAACATGAACATGCAAGCAAGAATATGGTGCAAATAATAGATGACGGGAGAGTTATATAACCCGCCCGATAAAGAAGATCAAACTCCAAGATCACGATCTCAGAGAAAGGGAAGGAAGCTCCAACCAAGATCAACTCCACAAACAAAATATAACCTCAGGAAGAAGAAGACATACCAAGGTCAAAGGAGAGCTCAAGATTGAGAAAACTCAAACCCTAGCCGAAAGTGAGAAGAAAGAAGAAATAGGGAAGCCTATTTTCACATTGTTACCACCATTGTGAAACCATAGTCTTTGACCTTTGTGAAGAGAAGATCCTCAAGATAGACACCATGGTCAAGACATAGTCTCACGGCCTAGAAAGGAGAAGAAGGAAGGTAGGGTTCCAAAGGAAAATGTGATCAAATGTAAACGACCACTTACCAAGAAAGAGATCACCAAGAATCACCAAAAAGGAGATGATCAAGCTCAAAAGCACAACATGCAAGGATGTTGGTCCACCAAAGATCCAAGATCAGCCCTCTCAAACTCCACAAAGATCCAAGGTTGGCCAAGCAAGAAGGAGAAAGCAGAGAGATCTAAAAGGATCTCTTGCATGTAAAAGAGAGAGTTTATATACACATGGGTAGGAGGGAGGTGAAGGATATGAGGTTTCAAGGTGTTGGGGCACCAAAAGAATGCTTGTCCCTTAAAGGATTGGCCATGCATGCATACATGCAAGAGAAAAGTTAAAACCAAAGTGGTGTAGTGACCACTTGGTACCCTAACTCAACTAGGCTGAAACAAAGCACTTGAATCAGTCACATTCTAATTGGCGCCCTATTGATTTATGTAATGTGTTTTATAAGATCATCTCAAAGGTACTTGCTAATAGGCTTCAACCTGTTCTTCCATCCATTATAGATGTGAATCAATGTGCATTTGTGAAAGGAAGGAGTATTAAGGAGGCTATCTTACTTACCAATTAGAATCGAAGTGATTTTAAGAAGAATCATATTTCATATATGTGTATCCCAACTGATATTTCCAAGGACTATGATTCAGTTAGCTGGAAATTTATATTCTCCATTTGCATAAGACTGGTTTTCCTTATTTATGGATTAAGTGGATTGATACTATTTTCTATTCTACTTCCTATCAAATGTTAGTTAATGGTGAGCCTACTAACCCCATTTGACAATCCAATGGCATAAGACAAGGGGATCCCACCGCCCATATCTTTTTGTGATTGTTATGCAAGGGTTTACTAAAATGATGAAGAGAAAGATTAACGATTAGGCTATTTATACCACTTGGGCTTCTAATAATGTAGGTTTATCTCATATTATATTTGTCGATGATCTTATGGTCTTTTCTAAAGATGAGACCAAAAGTGTTGTTAACATTTTCAAACTTTTTTCTAATTTTGGGAAAAGTTCAGGACTTAATATTAATCATCTTAAAAGCTCTGTGTTCTGCAACAAGAATTCTAATAGTTCCCATCTACGTAATGTCTTGGGTATTAAGGAAGGTGATTTGAATTCTTCAAAGTACCTTTATTTACCTCTATTTACATGGAAATTGGTTAAGAAGCATTGTGCTACTCTAGTTGATAGAGTTAAGAAGAGGTTGGAATCTTAGAAAGCAAAGCTCCTATCCTTGGATGGTAGGGTTGATCTCATTAAGTCCATGTTGTCTTCTATGCATTTATATTGGCTTTTCCCTTTTCATGTTCCAAGTTCTATTTTGGATGAGATTGATAAATGTTGCGGAGACTTTTTGTGGGGACACAAGGATAATAAAAGAAATCTTCATTTGATCAAATGGGAAAAAATAGCCCTTCCTAAGGATAAAGGGGGTTTAGATCTAAAACATAATAGAGAACTTGCGAATGCTTGCTTAATCATTAATGCCTGGAATATAGACAATAAAAAGGATTCACTCTGAGTCAAGTGGATTAGTGAAAAGTACTTAAGGAAGTCCACCTTTTGGAATGTTGAAAAATCACCTAATCATTCTTGGATTTTTAATAATCTTCTGGGAGTAAGGGACATATTATTACCCCTCATTGAGTTGAATGTTGGAACAAGGGATGTGTTCAAGCTCTGGCAAGACCCATGGTGCAAAACTAATTTTGTGGAAGACATTATTGGGAAGGAGATGGTTAATCACCTTGGTCATCCTTCTAATTGTCTGGTTAATTCTGTTATTCAAAATGGGAAATTGAAATTTGCTCCTAGTAGACATTCTCATATTCTTACGAATTTTTGTATAATAATTTTCCAGCTTTGGTCCAGAATGATTACATATCTTTTCAAGGTCACAAAATTGTTAAAGTCAAACTGGTTTGGAATTGTTTTAGAACTAAGGGGTCTCCATATGAAGCGTTTAACATGATATGGAGTTGTAAAAGCCATATGAACTCTCGTCCTCATTTATGGAAAGTTAAGCACAACAAATTGCCTACTTTAGATTACACAAGAAGGAGATGGATTTCAATTGCTTTGATTTGTTCTTTGCATGAATGCTTATGAGGATACTATCCATATTTGTTTTGATTGTCTATATACAAAAGGGACTTTGGAGTTTAGCAATGCAATCTCATGTGTTGGAAAAATGCCTAACAATTGGCTCGATCTTATCAGTTTCAAGAGGAGAAATGTAAAAATTATTTGTGCCCTTACTCTGCATCATGTCTGGATTGAAAGGAACGTTCACATTCATATGGACTACAATCGAAATATTGATTCTCTTTGGAAAACTATTCCAAGAGAGTTTGATGTCCTTAGATGATGATGCCCAAGTTTCTTTTGGTTTTTTAGTTTCTATAGACATTTGTCTCTATGTTTATGGGTCAAGTGAGCTCTACTTGTTTTTGGGATTGTTTTGTTTGATGATTCTTTGTCTGTATTTCCCAGTTATCATTTTCTGTTAACTTGGTGTTCTTCTGGAGTTATGAGTTTCCCTATGATGGTTTTGGTTCCATGATTTTATGACATTTGTTTATGTACTAATGGGACAAATGGATTTTGGATGCTCTTGGGCTTACCTTCCTTGAGGATTTTTTCTAAGTGTTATTTATTCTATGAAGATAACCTCTTCCTTCTGGAGCTTCTTTCTAATTTTTGAGATAATATGGAGCTTATGCTATGATTCTTTAACTAGTGTTATGGGACATTTGTCCTCCTGGTCATATTTTGAAAGCTAAGTTACATTGGTGTTCTTCCTGGTATCTTTCTGGAGTTGTGTTGATGAACTATTTTGGCTATAAACCTAAGCTTTATATGCCTATATAGATTCTTACGCTTCCATCCTTTTTGTTCTTTTTTGAGTTGTTGACTCACTAATGTTATAAAGATAGGCTTCAAGAGATGTCACCAAACTATACTCAATAAATTAAAAAAAAAAGAGGAAGAGTTTTGGCTGACCAAAAAAAACATGACCTAGTATATACCTTTTGAACTAAAATCAACATTAGGCATCAAAACCATTTTATTTGTAATATACACATTCTTCTGATAAAATTGATAGATAATATGACCACAACCAGATCAATGATGTGTTTTTTGTACTTAATGCAAGTTAATTATATCTGGGCCAATCAATGATGTCCAAAAGAAGGAAATTGTACCCTTATCATTATCATTCTGGGGGTCGGGCTTGATCCAATGGGCTCATGCCACCTTCACCTTATGGAAAAATGAATTAGGCAAAGCAAGGGAAGAGAGGATAGGAATACACTTACCTAATATTGTTAGACTGAGGGTAAGGGAGTAATTTCCCAGTCTTCATGTTCTTCCTCCTTGCCACGTCCATAGCTTATGTTTATCCATGGAGGAGGTAAACCTAACAACTGACTCTCCACTCAAGGGTGTGGCGACTAAATTGTCTCTTTAAGGATCATCAGCGAGATTCACTGGATTGCTTTGACCTAATGTTGAAGGAGTGTGGTGATTAAAGCGGCGCTAAACATGATCTAGGTAGAGAAGCATGATGAAGGTGGTGGGGCTGATAATTCCATATCCATGGGGTGAAATTGAAGGTAATATAAAGTTTTTCGAGCCGAGAAGGCACTACGTAACTACCTTTGAAATTTGGAGTCCCTAAGAAGAATCCCACCTAAGATTTGGGCATTGTCTCTGTAACTGGATACAATGAATAATTTAGGGTTAGTTGGGTTCTGGTCAAGCTTCTGAATTCATTAGTAAGGTTATCCAGAGACTCCATGGATGGGATACAGAGAGAGAATAAAGTCAGAGAGTAGTCCAACCTCTATTGACCTCATTTGGGAGGCTGATGATAATCTAACCCATATTGGATTTTCATCGAATGGTTGTGGGTAGTGACTTCCTATATGGCCATGCCCAAGTTTAGATTCCTCTCAACTTAGGCCTATTACATTACTTAAAATCCGATATATCCTAGACAAATAACTAAATAACTAACTTTGCATTGCCTCAGATTTTTCTCTAGATTGCTACGAGACTCATATTTACCCCAAATGTTGGTAATGGCTTCCCATTGTCCACATATCGAATTGGGCAAAGTTTGGGTGTAAAATAAACATGATAATTAGTATTAATTTCTCTCTAACTATTTACTTAATTTAATCACCTAAGTCATAGATAATCATGTGATTACCCTAAAACTTGGATTTATCCTTATTTACCCATTACCGTGTGTGGGACCAAGTATTACATCAAGTTCTATTTATTTGATACTTTATAGATGGAACCCAAAGAAAGGAATATAATCACTTACTTAATTATATGGGTCATTATCAACATCTTTCTCATTCTCACATTAGTTTACCAATCAAATCCAAGATAATTGGTGTCATATCTTTATGTACAAATTTCTAGTTTCTTTAAACTATATACCATGGACTATTTGCCACTAAAATAGTCCACTTGGGATTGAATTGGATTCCAAGGCCCATGGTTCATACCTAGGCCTTCCAAAGGTCCACAAGACTTATTATTTTTTTAATTAAAAAATTAATTCTTGACCCATCAGCATATATCAATGGATCATCATATTCATATGTATGTTCAACATCACTTAATTTTCTTACATTGAAGACTCATTTTAAGTCTAGGGCTTACCTTCCTTGACAAATTTCATGGTATCTTACATATTATTCCATTTCATATTCTCATCATATTATTGAGTTAATTCTAAAATTAGTAAATTTTGAAGATGTTACAAACAACTTATTGTCAAGAATTATGAGAAAAAGAGTTGATGACAATATGGAACATCACAAGATTATATATGAAAATAGGAGTTTGTTATTAGATGCTCATATAGCAATATACACATTCATTCAAAAACTACATTTCAACCTTATAATATATTTTATTAATTATTCAACAATATTATATTATATTAGGTTAGTTTCGTGGAGTAATTTTTCTCAACTTGCTTCTTTAAGAGTAATATATATTCCCACTATAGAATATTGGTTCTATTGTAAATATTGAAGAGCTTCTCAAAATTTCTACTAGTGGTCTTGTTTTTATTGGTCTCTTAATGTAATAAATATATGGTTGTAGAATGCTTAACCCCAACTTTAGAATAGTATTGGAGCTAGGATTTTAAGTTAGGAGGGGCACTATTTACACACAGCCTGAGTGACTAGAATTAGGTAGGGAACAACTCATCATTTACATATAAAATTCAAGTAATCTTGCATTGATCAATGAACAATTACATAACCTAGGTAGGACATGTGCCTACACATTCATGAATGTTCGTCTGCCCCTACTTTGCAAGTGCAAAAGTATGGGCTATTGCTCCTAGGTGCAGTATATACCACTAAAAGATAAAGTATATTATGCATATCACATGAATTATACGAGTTTGATAATATTAGATTACTTTAAAGATCATAAACTTGGTGTTCCATCACCTTATCTTGTGAAAGAAACAACTACATAGCATTAAAGTTAATAAGGAATTATTATACGTGCATGAGAGATTGTAAGAAAAAAAAATATGTCCATACATCATTGAAAACATCACCATGCATATCCTTCCTAGTGTCACATTGGTACAAATATCTCCTCTACCTCCTCCAACATTGTTTTTGCCACACTCACATCATAAGCAACCATAAAATGGTGTGAGTTCAAAGATAGGTAGATTCAACTCATATTACAAACAAAACATACAACCATATTTGAATTCCCAAGACCCAATTACCAATTTAAAAAATACTAGGGTCACAAATGCATGTAAAATAACTAAAATTTTGGATTTAGAATTAATGTAATAAAATTCAATTACTTCAAATGATATATAACCCTAGATATCATCTTAGTGTAATAAAGCACGTAACCTATCCCTAAAATGTATGGTTAGGTTTGAAATACTAAATGACCCCACATTTTTATATAATAGGATACCTTAATTGGTATATTATTATTTAATATGTTATCATAGTTCCCCTCATACTATGTTGGTCTAGATCATTTTCAATAAGTATTGTTGCATCAATTTACCCTATATGCCTAATAATGTAAAAAAATTAATTGCCTAGATTAACTATAACATTGAATAGATATTAAAATTCCTCATATTTTGAATTAGGAAATGTGCCATAATTAGATAACCCAAGCTATGTCAATTGATTCTAAGAATAAAATTGTATCATTTCACTTAATTATCTACTTCAACAGTTGATGACCAATATTTTACCTTAGTGCCCATGTAAATGACTACGTTCCATGAATAAAGTGTTGATGATAAAAGGAGTCATCATCAGACACTCAGATCTATTTAATTTGGATTGGAAGAATGAGATCTTGTCTTTTATCTCACATAGAACAAGTGTTAGGGAGTAGTAGCGCCAAATGGCTTCCCTGATCTCTCTTTATCTATCACTCTCCTCAATGATTTTGATTTTAGTCACTACTAGTGAACATTGGAGGTTGTTCCAAATCCATAGGGCCCTCATTTATCCCCTACCTCTCCTCATCACAAAAGAAGCCAATCCCCCTTCTTTTTCGTCGACCAATACAAGATATAGTTAGACGTCCCAATCATTGTAGTGGCAAAGGATTGACATTAAAGCTTAGTTGGACCTCTTCCACTAGTAGACTAAAAGACTAAAAGATCAACCACAACATTGTTGTGAGGATAATGCACATCAATGATGATGGAGTACTCAATCCAGGATATGCATACATCTGCTTCAAATTTAGCTTCCAAAAAGTTTTCTTGAACCCTTATCTTCCTTTTCCTAATGTTGTGGGAAAGTGCATTTTAGCGTATCCTTGTCCCCAAACTCCCACTTCTCATTGGAGATGACGATCCTCCTTGATATTAGTTTCTTTATGCAGAATAGGTTACCCACCCTTAGTGTCATAGAACCATTTTTTTAGCCAAATCCTAACTCCAAATGACTACAAAGTCAATGGCAATAGGATCTAGGAATCTATCCCTAGCATGGTATTAATAAAGCATGAATGTAAAATCTTAACACTTGGCATACATGAATAGATGAAAAGATAAATGAACCAATCATTATCTCAACATTCAAAAAGTATTATTAAGCAAAATCCTTTTATTACAAGATTTCAATTGCAAGTTGAGAGTCAAATTTACACAATTCTGCTCATGTACACTAGGGATCTTACAACAAGTACACCTGACATAGCTCACTAAGACCATCAACTTCTAGACATCTATGGACCTATAAAATATGTGAAATGAGGTGGGTCAACACACAAGGTGTTGGTTACAGGGCTAAAAGATACATATAAATAAGCTTTGCATAATTTGAAAAGAGGTGCAGAAGTAGACGAGCAAGAATAAACAAGTTAAGTATTTAGCAAAGGGAGAGCCCATATTTTATACCATTTCACTCCAATTATACCATCATTTTGTGCATTCATCAATATAATGTTTTCATAAGGACTTTATGGACAACTTCTCATTATAAGAGTCTATGATGGCACTCAAGAATTAGCTAACCCTTTTATCGACATGGTCCTCCCTATCTTGATAAATCAAGTAGGATGCCCAACATTATGTCCTTACCCCAAAACTTCAGGCAGGTGCATGAGGTTTGTATAATAGAGTTTCTATATTATGTTTGCATGTTATAAAACAATGACATGATACAAACATTGGGTACAATACTAAAATACTACATGATAATATCTCAGTAAGTAAACAATCATATATATGTAACAAATTTCAAGTAAGAAATACATAGTCATATAATTATTAAATCATGTACTTGATTCAGAGATTCATAACCCATCTTTGACCATATATATTACAAGCAACCACCTGGTTAAGCATAATATTACATACATGCATTAGATTCTCATCATTAACCCTAAACAGTTCAATTATTTGGGTTTTGGGTCGAGTTAGGTTCAAGTTTCTTATTATTACATTGGATGATATTTTCCTGATTTAGATTCGATCATCAGAGTGTTGTTCAAGTTTCATGTCATTTTGCGATTCCATTCATGTTATATGATTATTACAAGGTTTAGTTCTTTGTGCACATGTTAGGGTCCAACGACTCAAGATACGACAAACATGGTCAAGATTCATCAATGCATGAGGACCAAACATAAGATATGGTTTAGATCAGCAAAATAAAAACAAGATTAGCATATCTCAAAGTTAGGGGGATAGTCATCTAGGTCTAGCCCCATAAGCTGCATCATTAATATTCAACATCCCCACATGTATAGTCTACAGATTCCACCTGTGACTTAGGTGAACCATCCACACAGAAAGGGTCAATAAAGATTAGGACAATCCCTGATTTGAGAAGGTTGACGCATAACAATTTCATCCACATCAAGATTGGGGAAAAAGGGAAGACAATCAAGCAATAGGTGTCACACTAGGTCACCACTAGTGGACCTAGGGTTTCAAACATCATCAGAGAGCAAGAGGGTGGATCATATGCATTGAATTCCCCACACATAACAATATTATTGATATTAATGATCTAATATTTTTTAATGTGCAAAAGATGTCATTGTCTCCATTTTATTAGCTATAGCCATGCATCATCACAACGTGTCCCATTCATGCATACTTAGTGTAATATGTAACCACCATAGAAAATGGGGATTAGGGGGATGTTATTGTGCCATGGATAGTAATGAGTTACTATTTTCCATGATAGATATGTACTTAGATATCATTAGCAAGTAAAATTAGTCATAAATAGAAAAAGATACACCATTAAGGTCCAACCAAGTCACAATGTACAGAAAAGTGAAAAAAGTGTAAGAATGGTGCTTTGGCCTCTCATTAGATCAAAATTACATAGAAGGTACTGATTTAATGATTAGGGGTGTAAAGATGCACTCTTATTTCAAGACTTATCATAATATTCCATTCAATCTGGTCAACATAGCCAAAGATTACATTTTAAGAAAAAAGGAAAATTAGAAGAAGATCTAGAGTTTGCAAGTAAGTTCATTTTGTACTTCTTGTCCAGATGATTAATTTGGTATGTAGTTTTGCATATTTTGGCCTTAGGAGTTGGGAGATATGCAATATTGAAAATTACAATCCAAACTATAGAGAAATCAGGTCACATGCCCATGATTGTTTCCATGTTGACACGGATCCTTGGATCAGGGATCTATAGCCCATACATCATGTAGGATCTGGGTCCCCCACCACCATAGCCTTGCTGGTTTGGGCCCGCCTGCCCCCCCTAGTCACCACTACCCATCGCTCGCCTAGCCTTTGTCTCTGACCACAGACCGCTTCCAGACATAGTCAACCTCAAACGAGCATTTGCGAGCCCCTACTTGCCATCATGCCTAATGTTTGTATGTATGCCCAGAGAGACAATCATTGATGATTGGAACATGTCATTAGATACCTGATTTGATGATCATAAAAGGTAATTCCATCTATTATGTTTATCTCAGTCATGGTATGATGACACATACACTGTAGATGTCAAAAGAATGATGCTACTCGATGACATATGTCTTTAGGTTTAAGACCTAAAGGATGAGATCATATGTATGATAAGAGTACATACATTCTTATTATGTCCCTAGTCGTATATTACTATGGAATCAAAATAGAAAATAGTAATACATAAGACTGTAGTATGTGTTGACTGATGATAAAATCTCATTAGTCATGATATCTGATATCAAGTCAAGCAAACAAATACATGTTATAGAACAGTGTATCAAACAAACCCACCATGAAAGTGATACATGGAGACCATGGAATGGTAGTTAGAATCATCACTCACAGTGATTGTGGTTCTTAGACCTAAAGTCACTACATTCATAACATGTCGTGCGGTATACTATGACATCATCAAACATAATCTTGAAATAAGGGTTTCCATAATAGCGATGATGGGGTAGATGTGACGCATGGGTATTTTAGTGTAAGTGATGCAGATGGGATTTGACCCTCCTACAGGAGTTTGATATCCATGTCCTCTTGATAAGTGAGACTGAGAAATGTACGTCCATACTCATGTGATTCAATATATGATATGTGAACTCACACGCATCTTATATAGTTTGCTCTAGTTCAAGGAACATGGATTGAATGCTCAGAGGATGGCGATTCCATGCCCTGAGTTCAATCTGGATAACAGAGACAAAGGAACTATACGATCATTGTAACACTAATCACAGATAATAAGTTGAAGTTGTTCTCTAACTTTCCAAATTACTTGGGTAGCAATGATGTAGGCACCACTCTTTGCTTGTAATGTCGTAATTACTTATGGACATTCACTACCAACGTAATTCTGGACCTATAGGGTCTCACACATACGATACACTTGAATTAAAGGAGTATATTCATGAATGATGTTAAATTTTATTAATAAAGATGTTTAGGTATTCAATTAAATAATAGATCAACTGACTAGTGTCAAAACTATCAAGTTCAAGTATTGAACTGATTGATTAGAATGTCAGATTGATTGAAAATTGAATTGGTTGATTTCTGTGTAACTCAAGACACCAACATATTAGCTCACATGGTGAACCAATCGTCTCAGGATGGTGAGGTGAACCAATTGGCTCAAGCGAGATGACCAGTTCACTTAGTTAACCGATTGACTCAAACAAGCTAGCCGAAGGTTCTAGTAACTTCCCTGAATCATGAGAAAAATTGATCATTTCACTAGTTCAATTATATTGGTACAAGGATTAATGTTGGACATTAATTAGAAATGAATTGTGAATTGAATTGCAAACTGCACACTTGGGAAACAACCATTTGGCTATGTGAGATGATTGTTTCACTCACCAAATGACTGTTTGGGTGTGCAAGATGACCATTTCGTGCTGCTCAAGTTCTAGAAGATTCATGATTTTGGAGCCTTCTACTCTAACATCGACCGGGAACCCTGACCCTAACCCATCCTATAAATAGAGTGATATTAGGGGCTTCCTAACACACATATAATTGAAATTAGTGGCCCTGACAATTGTTGTCCTATCTGGTTGTGGTAACAAATAGAGAGTCTGAGCAAGTCCTACCCATTAAAGGGAGGAATAAAAAGGGAGGGAACAACTGAGATCAGTTGTAGAAGAGAATGTCAGTGACTAGTATGTTGATAGAAGGGGATAACTCCTTTGCATTGGCTCTGGAAGCACAATGTGGAGTTCTCAGTGGTCCGCATGGACTACTCTAGAGGTCGGAGGCCATTTTCTGCCACTAGGAGGACAATGCCAGCCAGTAGTTTATGGCGAGGAGAGCTATTGCAGGAGATGACATTTGAGTTTGTTGTCCGTGGAGGAGTCACAAATGAGTCCCAGTGCAACTGGAAGACAGTTGCGCATCTATAATGACAAGGAGTATGTCACTGGACTTGTTCTAGGACTAGGTATATCCTTGAAACCATCCTATCCATTATATATTTGTTAACGCAATCCACTGGTTTATGGGAAATATGGCAATAAATTGTTTGAATTTCGCTACCTATTCTGTGGCCCTATTTCCCTTTAGTGGTATGAGAGCTAAACGTCAATCTACTATATTTTGGGATGATCGATATAATCAGATTTTGGTTTTATTATTTAATTATTACATGTTATACGAACAACTTCTTATCCAATCAAATACCAAGATAATCCCAAACTAATATATATGATATATAAGCAATTTACATACGTCGCCCTAAAAGCGAGTTTAGATGGATGATATGTAGCATGGATATGGCCAATAACCCCTATTATCTATGAATGGTTGGTTCATCCTATTTTATCTTGATTTGCGTATCGAGCCTCTATCTTATCTTCCTAATGTAAAATTTATTCTTTCCTACCCTTGCTCTCCTTGAATGTAACTCAAGGTTTTTCTATAATCATGTAATAGTAGGATAGTTTACTTTCCTATTATGATGAAGAATAAAGACATTCTGACAATGTCAACCGACCATCTTGGAGACAAGCTGACTAGATGGAGGACCGAGGAGGACCAGAATGATGAGCCTAATTGACTGGTGGATCCAACCGATCGGCTGGAGGAGCCAGCAGATGGTGGATAAAAGAATAAAAAACTAGTGAGACCATGAAACGACTGGCCAGGAGGCGAGCCAATTGGTTCAAAGGTTGAACTGAACAACCTGGATTGGAAAGCATAAATCTTCATCAACAATAGGTTTTTGCATGTAATGTAGACCTCGGTTGTGGTAATTCCTTGTGGCTCAAAGGAATTACATTAATCTGTCCATAACCATTGCTTTTTGTTTATTGCATATTTGTTTGTGGGATATAACATGTATATGAAACGTACTATATATGTGGTAATTGGATAAAGTATATGCATTATAAATACAAAATCCCTCAAATAAAATATTCAGTCTTAGATGCTTTAAAAAAGTAGCACACATGAAACTCTTGATTGAAAAAGCATAGGTTATGCCCTAGATTGGTGCACCATTTATCTCGTGGAAGTGTGATGATAGTAATGTAGGTTCTTCCCTAGCGGGGTGCATTATTATCATGTCAGCTTTTGGGTCAGGCTTAACTGGTGATTCTTAGAGTGTTTAAGCCCAGATCCATGTAGATGATTGTGGAAAAGAGTTGAGCATATCATTTATCTAAGATTTACATATGATGCAATTGATAAAAGATTCCTACCTTATTGATTGACTATTGATGTTGGCATTGGTAGGGTAATAGTGCAATTGTTTTGGAACTTGGCTCACTACAAGATTGTACACTGCAACATTCCAAATTAATACATGAGGGATATCAATATGAACAAAATAGTGGATACATAATTAATTAAAGTCCTAATTAATATTGTTAACTTATCAAATCAAACAAATAAAAAATGTTTTGAAAAGTTGCAATATTTCTTTGTAGAATCAAATATCAAACACAAACATGTTACTATTGTGATTAGTCCTTTAGAAGGAAAAAACAGGATGAAGTTCCACAACTGGTTAAGGACTTTGAGTAATGTTCTCATCAATGAGTGAAAGCTCTATGTCCTTCAAAGGCTAGTGTAATAGGAACCCGCTCCAAATGTGCCTAAAGGCTGAATGGATGCTTATTGGAAGCATGCCAATGATTCCATAGGCATTGAGTACCTTATGCTTTGTTGTGTGAACTATGAGTTGCATGAACAACATGAAAGCATGGGAATTATCGAGATGCTAACACATTTTAAATATTTTATAAATAAAACAAGGGATAATGTCTCCAAAGCACTATTTGAGTGAAAACTGACTAAGGGAGGTCCAGTAGAGCCCCATGTGCTCAATATGGTTGGGCATGTGGAGTAGTTGGGATTTCTCTTACGTCAAGAGTTGACCAAGGATATGATTCTACAATTTATTGCATGAATCATATAGTCAGTTTATCAAATGCTTGGCATGTTGATTCCAAAGCACAAAAGAAGTAGGACAAATCTGTGATGGTGATCAGTGGAAGTGAGTCCAAGGGGAAAAGGCAAGGCCAAGAAGAGTTCTGAGCCTAAGACGACGTCCAAATCTTCTACACTCAATATATGGAAAAGGGTAAATGCAAAATTAATATGCCTTTTAACTTAATGTAACAAAGGAAGAAGAAAGGGATATATATATCTATTTCATGACCCAATAAGAAGAAAGCTAGAACTAAATGGAGCAAGGTTTGCTGCTTCCATAGTTGGAAGATGTCATTCATGGGCACATAATATAATTAGTGAATTTCTATTATGTGCCTACCATTGATGAAAACATCATATGTCTTGTGTGACAAGAACATTATGTTTCATTTTAAAAGATATGATAATTTATGGCAATGCCCAATGTCTCACAAACTATATATGATAGTTCTAATGAAAAATGTGTGATTGACACATATTTTGAATGACTTGATGACTCAAACATGAGTACCTATAGCATTTTCATCTAGAGAACATACATGAGAAATGCAATTCTAGAATCGATATGGTGGTTATCAAGACTATTTTGGTAATTGAAACAATAATACATGCATATCTTGTTCATTGTGTAATATGACACAAGCATCTGCACTAGATGTAGTGGGAGAGCAACTATTGTATTAGCGCTCATAAATATTGATGTATATAAACCTTTTCAAATACATGCTAATGGTAGTTATTTTAGTACCTCATTATATTTACTAATGCTATCAGTAGATATGAAGTTTGTATTTAATAAAATATAAATATGAATCTCTTGAAGTGTTCAAGGAGATTATAAATGAAGTATGCAACTAAGTTAGTAAATGTATTAAGATACTTCGATGTGATTGATGTTAGATATTTTAAACCAAGAGTTTGAGGACCTCACGGGGAGATCATGATAATGTCTCATGATGAACTTCACCAGAAACACAATGATAGTGTATCATGAAAGTGTATCAGATAGACGGTATCACACCCTATTAAGTCATGGTGCAATTATTAATTAAAATCTAGATGATCTTACAATTTATTTTGGGCATATTCTTTACACTAAAAAAATGGGCACGTCAAAAATGGTTCAAAAGACACCATATGAGATATGGCATGGGAGATGTCTTGATGTGTCTTTTATAGTGAATAGGGATGAAGACCTATATTAAAAAATTTGTTTCTTAAAAGGCTTTGTCCATAAATGACATAAACATTATTTTGTTAAGTACTATTCTTATCCCTATTCAACAAAAAAGTGTTTTTTGGTCTGGATGGTTGTATTCCTAAAAAGGAAATTAGTACTAATGGAATCAGTGGGAGTAAAACTAGAACTCAAAATGTTCAAGACAAATAATAAAACATTGAACCTAAAGAGGTATAGTAGGAACAAAGAGAATCACAAGATGTTGTGGAATCTCAAGTTCCTTATGTAGACACAGAACTCATAGTTCTTATAGAAAACACCTTGAGCAAGAAATATTGACATCTTATGGCACAAAAGCGGTGAGTTGGCCATATATGATGATTCAACAATCTACCTAGAAGATATTGAGGAACCAGATATTGAGAAATGGCTTCTGGCACGAGATAAAGACGAACTCCATGTACACCAACAAGGTATGACCTTGGTGGATCTTTACCCAATAAGGTGCATTTGGGTCTTTGAGAAAATACCAATATGGATGGGTAGATTGGTTGCAAAGATTCTCAAACAAGTTCAAGGTGTTGAACATGATGAAGTCTTTCAACGGTTACCGTGGTTAAATCCATCAAGATCATGCTTGCTATTGTAGCTTAGTATGACTATGAGATTTTTCATATGGATGTTAAAATCACATTCCTTAAGTGGAATAATTAAAAGGATGTGTACATGAAACAACCTAAAGGTTTTATAAATTCAATAATGCAAATAAAGTGTATAAGCTACAAAGGTCAATCTATGGATTGAAGCAAGCATCTTAGAGCTAGAAACTTCTATATGATAAGACAGTCAAAGTGTTTGACTTGATTCAAGATAAAAATGAAATATGTGATTACAAAAGATTTAGTGGGAGCATATTTATATTCCACATAATGATGGGGAATAATGTCCTTAATCTTGCATATGTTAAACCATGGCAAGGAAAGTACTTCAGTATGAAGGGTTTAGGCAAGACATCCTATATGATAGGAATTAAGATCCATAGAGATAGATCTGGAAATCTTCTTGACGTAAGTAAAAGAACATACGTTGGCAAGATGTTGAAAGGTTCAACATGCATGAATCTATGAGAGTAAACTTGTCCATGTTCTATTGAGTTAGTCTCTCAGAAGCCTAGTGTTCCAATTCTTATGAAGAATAGGAATACATGGAATAGATGCCATGTGCATTCACAATTGAATCTATTAATGGAATTTTATGTAGTTATCCCATTATCTCGTATGTATTGGACATGATGAGAGAATATATAGTTATCTTGTATGTATTGGACACTATGAGAGGATATATATATATATATATATATATATATATATATATATATATATATATATATATATATATATATATATATATATATATCTAGAAATCTCAAATGTATCTGACATGATGAGAAGGTATCTGTCAGATACTAGTGAAAGTCACTAGAGTGCCATAAAGAACATCCTTAAGTGATTGTAAAGCATTAATAGGATCAGTAATAAGGAAGAGTTGGGTGTATAGAGTTCCACTGATGCAAGCTTACAAATTGATAGATTAATGATCGCAATCTAAATTTATGTTTGACTTTAAAGAAAAATTTGTAAGTTGGAAAAGGGTTTCGAGATAAAGACAGTTGTGTATATATACAGAAGAAGTTGAGTATATCTGTGTTATGAGAACAATAGAGGATATTGTATGGATCAAGGAGTTCATTTGAGTGAACTTGTGGGAGGTTCCAAGCATTGATGACACAATAGAAATACTATGACAATAATGGAACTATTGGACAGGCATGGAATCTCACATATCATAGTAAGACAATTCCATCTTATGTAAAAGGTCGCACATAGATGAGATGCAAGACATGGAATTTCACATAGCATACTAATACAGTTCCATCTTATGCAAAAGGTTGCACATCGATGAGATGAAAAAATTGCAAAATACCAGCTTGAAGCAAGCATTGCTAAACCCCCTATAAAAGTGCTTGCACAACAAAAACATGATGGACATGTTAAGATCACTTGGAATAAGATTCATGGGTGATTGGCTCTAAGAGATAGTGGGAGTTTGTTGGTATGTATGCCCAGAGAGACAATCATATGATGATTGGAATGTGGCATTAGATACCTAATTTGATAATCATAAAAGGTAATTTTGTTTATTATGTTTGTCTCAGCAATGATATTATGACACATACATAGTAGATATCTAAAGAATGATGCTACTCAATGACATATGTCTTCAGGTTTAAGACCTGAAGGGTGAGATCATATGTATGATAAGAGTACATACATTCTTAATATGTCCCCAGTCAAGTATTATTGTGGAAAAAAAATAGACAACAATAGTACATAAGACTAGAGTGTGTGTTGACTGATGATAGAAATCTCATTAGTCATGATATATGATATCAAGTCAAGCACACTGATAAATGTTATAGAACAGTGTATCAGACAAACCCACCATGAGATTGATACATGGAGACCATGGAATGATAGTCAGAATCATCTCTCATAGTGATGCTGAAGTCATTGCATTCATCACATATCTTTCGGTATATTTTGACATCATCAAACGTAATCCTGAAATAAGGGTTGTCATAATTGTGATGATTGGGTAGCTGTGAGACATGGGGATTTGAGTGTAAGTGATGTAGATGGGATTGATCCCTCCTACAAGAGTTTGATTTCCAGGGCCTCTTGATAAGAGAGCCTAAGAAATGTATGTTCATACTCATGTGATTCAATATATGATATGTGAGCTCACACACATCTCAAATAGTCTTATCTAGTTCAAGGAACATGTATTAAACTTTGAGAGGATGAAAATTCCATACCTTGAGTTCAATCCGGTTATCAGAGATAAAGCAACTATATAAACATGGTAACACTAATCACAAATTGTAGGTTGAAATTTTTCTCCAACTTTCCAAATTACTTGGGTAGCTATAACATACTAAATCTTGGGTTTATTTGCAATGTAACCCACTTTCAAGATTTTATTTCCTTCCTATTCTTTTTGTCCTTTTCCCTAAATTTTCCTATCTTTTCTATCCGCTTTAGCCTCAATGTTGAAATTAAGCAACCCTTAATGGCTTGAACTCTATTTACCCACATTCATTACAATGAATGGGTTTTTTAACAAATATCTCAAATAGTGTGTCAATTAGAGTCTAATAATGCAAAATGACCATTAATGAGAGATAATGAATGGATCATACTTTTTTTCGATGGTATGAATAGATTATATAATATAGAGTCTTTGTGGATTTTTGGTATAAGACATGAGTAATAATGTGGGATTAAGTTAGTTAATGAGATAATAACCCTTTTCCCTTTCTCTCTCCTCCAAAATGTTAATAAAGTGATAAAAAAGAGAATAGGAGGTGGGACATGACTCTTGAATGATTTTATTACATTCATCTCAAAATTCTATTTAAGGATTTACTAAGACATGCATTTTTATTAATTCACCCTTTAAAATGCATTAATATACACACTTATGGCCAATATAGTGGTTAAGGGTCATATCTCATGAAAAACGAAATTCTAATTTCATAGCATTAATCTAGGCATTAATATTAGCCTATGGTCCAAATTTGGAATCAATTAGTCATTGTTTGACCCTCCAAATAGATTAAATGAGTTCTCACTAAAGTATAACTACGATTTTAATTCGATTTACATTCCATGCAGTTAATTTCCTATAGTCTGTGATTTAAATTTTTGTCACGCATTACTTTGATTTCACTTCCTCTCAAACACAGCATCTAACGGCCGCAATTCGATCATCTAAGATCTTATCTGACCCAACAATGCTCA
Organism: Alisma plantago-aquatica; assembly: GCA_963693085.1. Classification (NCBI taxonomy): domain Eukaryota; kingdom Viridiplantae; phylum Streptophyta; class Magnoliopsida; order Alismatales; family Alismataceae; genus Alisma; species Alisma plantago-aquatica. The sequence goes on from OY856411.1 coordinate 226,450,978, forward strand.
ACACATAATCTACCCCTAACCCTTACCTAGTTCAGTGAGAAATCCGTCTGCGACCCCTTCCTCCCTCGTCAATGAGCCATTTTGCAAGATTTCTTCAGCATTACCGTTTTGTGAGATTTCTTTGGCATTAGTTTCTCCTCGTCATCACGAACCTGATGAGACTTAACTCATCTCCTCTTGTGACCAGACAAATAAATGCCCATTTAGGGCTTTCTCCATCTCTCCACCACCATTTTACAGAGGGAGCTCTAACAACCCTCTCGCTTACATAAGGTTGGGTGGAGCACCCTCAGACCACAAGCATCACTCCTCCTCTTCCAATTTCTCCTCAATTATCCCCAAGGTCATGGACCTACTCAGTTCCTAATCTTCGATAACCTTGGCTTTGATGCCGCCACCTTCGCTCCCTCTTGTCTAATTGACTTCTCAATAAGCATCCACGACACCCCACTTTTGTTATCGCATCATCATTTTCCCTGAACTACCCCAAACATCATGACATGTAACTCATCCTCTAGACTGACGACACTAGGCTACCATGGTGACTCAGTGAGCCCACGAGCCTAGGAATTTCTCGGTCGGCACCACTTTGCCTCCTTATTTCTCGCGGCCTGAAGCTTAGTGTTCTGGTGATTATGGGACCCCAAGTCTTAGGTCTTGATCCCTTAGCATCAACGTCAAGCAAGGGAGCCTCCAGCAGTCTGAGTTTTTACTCAAACAGTCTCATTTTTGGGTTTTGAATCGATGATCCTCTGTAGAAATGGGGAGCTCTCACCATGGATGTGAGTATAAGAAGCCCGTCCATAAAATGACCAAGGTGTCCTTGTCCATTCAATTAAATAATTATTCCAACAAGGGAAACATAGGTATTTTAGCCTTCATTTTGGTTTCCTTGCCGCAAGTCATTTGTTAGATTGAATGACACTTTTGTCCCTACAAAATTAATCGATTTATTTACATCGCAAGGGCATTTTAGTCTTTTCACCCTTCTGCTTAGTCACGGTTGTCCGGAGCCACACGAGCACGAACACACTACCTGGCCAAGTGTGATTGGCCAAGGTCAGCGTAGGCCCCACCTTCGTGCCCTTTCTTTTCATGAAGCCTTCAAACAACGTGGCTCTTTTGAATAACATGATCGATTAGTTTTTGGAAATCATAATAAATTGATATATTATCAAAAAAATACAAAGAAATAGTCGTTGTAAATAACTTTTCATGTAGAACCTGATTTTTTGGTGTTGAAACATTGGTTTGCATCCCAATTTCAATGTTTACTATAAAACCATTTTAATTATATAAAAAACTAAAAATGTATAATTAATTGATTTTAACTCCAAATTTAAGAAATAAATATGTTTTCTTAATCAGGAGGATCCAAATAGTCGATTGGTCCAATTTTGAGTCCTAAATTGATGGTTTTCGTAGAAGGTCCAATATTAGGGTTTTCTTATACATTATGCATTATAAACCCTAATACATGTGATATAATTGTAATTGGGATAAAGTGGTCTTGGAATCAACTTAGTGATGAAAGTGATTACTAGGACTCCAAATTGAGGTATGTATATGTGCAATCCTATTTATATATGAGTTTGAACACTTGTCCTTTAGTTTGGCATTTTGATATCCAACCATAATGTTCCTAATGAGGCATCAACTTATACCTTGTTCCTTATTTATATTCTTTTGGCACATTTATTTCACTACCTGTTTGGGTTTTATACCCCCTACCATGTCACTATTAATTTGTTATTAAATATTTCCATTTTATTTATTGAGCATGATAACTTAATGACTTATTAGCCATTGCAGTGTACCTCTATACTAGCCACCCATAGTGGGCATGTGTAAATTCACCCAGGGGAATGTAATAATTCTCCCCATTTTATATATATTTGGGTTCTTGGGAATGTGTTATTTCTCCCTTACCCAAAGGTTGAGGTTGGTATGTTCCTCATCTCTAATTTAGATGATATAGTCATACTTTTATCATGCATACTTCAATATTAATATGTGATGTTATGGCAAGTAATCTCTTTTGTGTGCCTCGTACTTCTGACAATTCTTTAGCATAGTGGAATCATTACTCCAATATCTTTATACTCTCTCTCTCTCTAAAAAACTACTTTGTTCCATCTCTTCTGCGCTCGCTCGCTAGGTCGGACCCATAATGGGGGCCGATCAAGGCGGGGCGGCCTCCTCCGCCCCAGCCTCCACCTCCTCTGAGCAGTTGCTGCCGGATTGGCACGATCCGAAGACTGATGTCACAGTGGGGTGTTCTTGGGCGGAGACCACCTCCAAACCTAGGGTTGTCCACCGGAATTTCAAGTTGCTGCTGATGTCGGGAGACATTAAGGTACCGGAGTTCAAAGAGGGCAATGCGAGACCTTGGATGACGTTCTCAGAACCTGGAGTGACGGCAATGGACGAGTACCACAAATGCTCGATCATTGTCCAAATCATGGGGAAGAGGGCCATCAGGGAACAAATCCATGGGTGGATGCTGAAGAGTTGGCGACCAAAGGGTGACCTGCAGCTCTCGACCATGACAGGGGGGCTCTTCCTTGCTCGCTTTGCACTGGAGGGCGATTTGGCTACACCGCTGGAGTAAGGCCCCTAGTTCTTCGACAACCAACTGGTGTTGTCTAGGCACTGGACCCCTGATGCTGATCTTAGGCGTGCTGCCTTGACGTCCGCACCGGTCTGGGTCACCCTACCGGAGGTCGGTCATCACTGGACCAGGCGTGCTATCTCTATAATAGCCTGGAGCATTGGGGAACCCAATGTTATAGATTTCTGGACTAGAGGGGAGATGGAAGGAGCCGCCCACATCTACGTGGACCTCAGTGCGGAAAGGATTCCCCCGCCTTCAGTCATGGTGTCTTTGCTGGATGGTAAATATCTAGAGGTGAAGGTGCTTTATGATGCGCTCCTGGAGAGGTGTTCTAGCTGCAGGGTATTCGGACATTCCACTGGAAAATGCCCAGGCATCCGTGAGGTTCATACAGAACCTCCTTTGATCCGTGGAAGAGATCCTGTGAAGGACCAACACTTGAACAGAAGAGGGGCAAGAAGAGTAGGCGGTAGCCGTAGAAGACCTCCTCCACAGGTCAGAGCAGCTAACTGAAGGAAAACCAGAGAAATGATACAGAAAGATACAGTGACTGTCAATAACCTTGATAAAGGGACAATGAATACAGAGGCTGACAGCATACAAGGAGCCATAGTTATTGAAGAAGGGGAGGTGGTTGTGGGGGTGCCTGACCCACCCGTTATTAACAACACACGTCTTAAAGAGAAGGAAGTCAGTGAAGATATCTGCAATGGTGACAAATTGTTTACTGCACTTGCGAATATCGAAAACCATGACATTCCAACAACAAGCAACAGAAGCAGGAGCCCAAGGCAGACAAGAAGAAGCACAACAACAAAAGGAAAGAAGAAGGGAACCCCCGACTCTGGTGGAGGAGGGGGGAAAACAAGGAAACTCGATGATTGTACTCGCATGGAATGTGCGAGGCGCATCCCTGCCCAAGGCGCAGGGCAAGTTGAAGAAGATCATCAGTGGTATGGATGCAGAAATAATATTATGTTTTGAAACTAAAATCAAGAGGAGAACAATGGATAGAATAAACACCATTTTTCCAGAAGGTTGGGGCTGTTTATCCAACCTGACGAAATGTGAAGGAGGAAGAATTGTTATGGGGTGGAACCCAGCTTGCTGGAATGTCGAGTTGATACAAAAGACAGACCAGATTATGACGATCAACTGCTTTAATAGGGGTGGATTCTCTTGCATAATCTCAGGAGTGTATGGCGAAAACCTTGATAAAGATAGAGAAAGATTATGGGAGACCATAAAAGAAACCACCCAAGATGAGATTCCTTGGTTGGTTCTAGGGGACTTCAACAACACTAGGAAAGCTAGAGAAAAACATGGTGGTTTGCGAGTTCCGGACAGAATCCTGGAAAGTTTCAATAATGCCATTGAAGATGCTAACCTCCTTGAGCTGAATAGATATGGAGGCATAGTTTCTTGGTCTAACAAACAGAATCATAAAAGAAGAATTGCAAGACTTCTTGATAGGGGACTTATTAATGAAGCCTGGTTGGATGTCTTCCCCTACGCTGCTGTTAACATGGATGGACACCCATTTAGCGATCACGCCTGGATGAGGGTTTTCCTCACAAACACAAATCAACCTTGTAGGCCTTTCAGATTCCTTAATCTTTGGTATGGGTGGACTGGTTTCAAGGAAGAGGTGGAGAAAAGCTGGAATACGACGGTCTATGGGAACCCTTTGTTTGTGGTGCTTAAGAAATTACAACTCACAAAAACAACCTTAAAGAGTGGGCAAAACAGAAAGTGAATATCCCAAACCTGCTTAGAAAAGCTAAAGAGGAGTACAGTGAAGCCACAGAGTGGGTGAGGCGTAACCCGGTGTCACATGAAGCTATTGAAAATGAGAGACATCATCATCATCATCATCATCATCTAAGCCTCAATCCCAACTATGTTGGGGTCGGCTACATGGATCCTTCGTTTCCATTCAGCTCTATCATGGGTCATATTCTGATTGAGATGTAGAGATTCAAAATCTCTCTTTATAAGTTCATCCCATGTTAATTTAGGCCTTCCTCTTCTTCTATTTATAGTGTTTGGCTCAATAGCATTGCTTCGTATAGGCGCACTAGTAGGTCTGCGTTGCACATGTCCGTACCATCTGAGTCGGCCCTCACGCAACTTGTCCTCAATGCTCGCCACCCCCACTTTATTCCTGATATAGTCATTTCTCAAACGATCTTTTCTTGTCTTCCCACACATCCATCTCAGCATACGCATTTCGGCCACGTTCATCTTGTTGAGACCTTGTTTCTTCACCGCCCAACATTCACTCCCATAGAGCATGACAAAAAGAAAAAAGGTTGAATGATATGGAGAAAGCTCAAGAGTCCTTCCTGTGGCAAAGAAGCAAGATTAGATGGATACAAGATGGGGATAGAAACACCCGTGCTTATCACACAGCCATTAAAAAGGTGGAGATGAGAGACACGATCTGGGAACTCATCAATGAACAGGGTCAGAAGGCCAGAAGCAGAGAGGAGATATCTGAACAGGCTATTGATTACTTCTATAAGCTTTATAACAAGACAACAATGGAGAGATAGATGGGAGACATTTTTATCCAGAGCAAAATTACTGAGCAAATGAATTACAATCTTGATAAGGACCCTACTGATAAGGAGATTCATGATGCCTTGATGACAATAAATCCCGATAAAGCACCCGGTCCAGACGGGTTTAACAGCAAATTCTTCCAACATATGTGGCCTCGTATAAATAAAGACATATGTGAAGCTGTGAGATGGTTCTTGAAGGGTGGAAATATGGTTAGGGTGGTTAACCATTGTTTTATCAAGCTAATACCAAAGAAGAAAGAGGCTATGGAGATGGGAGATTACAGACCGATAGCTTGCTGCTCTGTGCTTTATAAAATAATATCCAAACTTCTGGCCAGACGTCTGAAAGAGGTTCTCCCACACATCATCTCTGAGGAACAAAATGCTTTTGTACAGGGAAGGAAAATAGCTGATTTCTCTCTGCTGGCGACTGAATTCTTAAATGACTTTAATATCAAAAGATCTAATGCTAAGGCTTGCATGAAGATAGACATAAGGAAAGCCTATGATCATGTTGATTGGGGGTTCTTGTGGAAGATGATGAGTATGCTCGGGTTCTCAACCAAATGGCAGAATACCATGTGTCAATTTGTGGAAATAACTTCCTTCTCCATCCTTATTAATGGTTCTCCTGCTGGTTTGTTCAGAGCTTCTAATGGCCTACGCCAAGGTGACCCCTTATCCCCCCTCAGACTCACGACGCTCATTAAAGATGCTGAAGATAAAGGACACATTAAAATGTTTAAAGTCAAAGGCACAAAGTTATATCTCATCTTATATTTGCTGACAATGTTCTTCTCTTCTCTGTGGGCCACGCGAGCAGACTAAAACAATTCTACAAAGTTCTTATTATGTTTGGGAAAAGCAGTGGGCTGTATATAAGTGCTATCAAATCCTGTGTGTTCCTCTCCAAGTCTTGTGACACGAGGAGAGGCAGACTAAAGAATGCTGCAGGTATGAATAGAGGTAAACTCCCTACCAGGTACCTGGGTATACCCATTGCTGGGGGTAGGGGCACTGCTACTGATTTCAAAATGTGCAAGGATGGGATAAGGGATAAAATTGAAAAGTGGAGCGGCCTTAAGATATCCATGGCGGGCAGACTTGTCTTGGTTAGATCTGTGCTTCAAAGTAAAGTCAAGTTCTGGGCGTATATGTGCCATATACCCAAACCGACACTGGACGCCATTAAATCCTTGATTGCTCGTTTTGTTTGGGGTGGTAAAGCCCATGGTGTAGCTTGGGAGAAAATTGCTAAACCTTTTTAGGAGGGGGGTTTACAACTCACGGACCCTGTTGATATCATGAGGATCAATACTATAAAGTGAATCGATAGGTTCCTGCGGACACCTAACACCGCCTGGGCTAAATGGATCACATGCAGATATGGGAGAAACCTTCTGATGAATGAACAAAGCAAACCTTCCCCCGTGTGGAGGAATATGTGCAAGACTTACTCTGAAATTCAGCACATGTACGTTGTTGATGGCAATGGTGCCTGGGCTTGCATTACCCGTTCTCCATGGATCAACAGAGGTTCTGTGGCTGGGTTTGAATGGACAAAAGCCGTTTGGGTCAAGAACTACTACCCCAAATGGAGTACGCTGCTGTATAGAGCTGTGATAAAAAGATTGCCCACACGTGATAGATTGAGTAGTTGGGGCCTGATAGGGGATATTGTCTGTCCGCTGTGCCATAGGGAGGAAGAGTCGATACATCACACCTTCATGAACTGTAGGTACGCTGCTAATGTTTGGTCTGTGGTTAGTTTGAAAAATGGACAGGGGCCGGTCCGGGACTGGTGCCTGGGTAGCATCATCCACCAGCTGCTGAGAAAAAACTGGCACAACAAAGCTGATTTCGAATTTAACTGTGTGTGCCTAGCTGCTACTTGCTTCTTCGTGTGGCAGGAAAGAAACTATATAGTCCACAATGGTACTGAATGTTCTGGTACCATCCTGGTGGATGAGATAGCTAAACATATGAGGTGGAAGTGTAGAGCCAACCATAAATGGATGTGTAATATGAATATACAAAGTAGAACCTACTGGGATCTTGTTATATAACCCGGTGGTGTGCCTTTATGGGGTCTGGTTACAGATGCCCCACAATGTTTCTGTATAGTATAGCTTAGCTATACCCCTTTTGGCAATACATTTACCTATTTACAAAAAAAAGGAATCATTACTCCAAGTTTACTTTTTGCTATACTTTATTTGTCCTTATTTTTTTAATTGACACATACCTTTTTCTCTCCTCTTGCTGGGTGATCTCAACCAACCAGGTTTAGGATCAGAGTGTGCAATAGGAGCATGGTGAACCAACCTAAGCCTAGGAGAAGGAGTTCATCCTTCCATCATGGACTATTTGTTAAGTTATTTTAATTGGAGACATTCTGATGTAGTTGAGTTTCCCTCTAATTAGATCCTCTTTTTGTATAAAGCATGTACACCCTTATTAGGAAAATCTTGATGAACTCTTTATTAAATTGAATATAGTCAAAGTTTTGATCTTCTGTTGCTATTCATTGGTGTTTTGCATACCATGATTATTAGTAGAGAGGTGATTGATTTCACTTCTTTACAAAATGGTATCAGAGCCAATGATAGTGGAGTCTTCACTATTTCAATTTGTCTCCTTAGTTACAAACCCTTACCTCATATAGTTTCCCTTTAGTTCACCTTAAGAATTGACCTATGGTGAAAAGTTGATTTAGGACTATAAGAATTTCATATTAGAAATATCTTTAATCAACTTTTAGGTGATTAGCCTATTAGGTAGCTACTAGGACATAAGTTGAAAGCAAGGGTGCCTAGAAAGGGTCAGGGTCAGGGTCTGGGGGCTGGAAAAAGTTGCCTCTGTGCCACTAGCTTGGTTTATGAGGACTCCCAGATCCATATGACACCGGCCTGACCTAAGTTGATACTATTATCCAAAATTTCATACCTTTAGGCAATTACCTCAATGTTGAGTATCCTTAGGAACCTAATATGATGATTTGGGTAACCAAAAAAATCACCTTATGAACCATAAGTTCCTTATATGAGTCTCTGATTTCCATGTTTAGGGGTTTTCTACCCTATACTAGACCTTGAGGTTTAATAATAGTGAATAGTAAAACAATTAAGTGTTGTATCTCATACATGGTTTGATTAGACTCACTCTTTTTAGTTTGACTTCGTAGGTCAACCCTTTTAAGTGGAGAAATAGCAGTATTAGTGTAATACCTTGATAGATTTTGGAATTGTTGATTTTGAGGACAAAATCCTTTTAAAGGGATGGAGTCCTACAATATATTGAAATCTTGCTTTTGTGAAATTGGAAACCCTAACTTCATAGATAAGAGATTTGTGAGCATATATGATTAGTATTGACCAAACAAATTATAGTTATAATTTAACCTATTTGTTTATATACAAATGAATATATAATAAGTAATCTAATGAATAGTTCATATGCTTGAACCTTAACGAATTCTGAATGCACATAATATGAATAACTCACTAATTGTAAATACATATAATGTTGACCATGTCACCCTAATGATATGGTAAATGGAACCAATGCATACTAAGAATGCATAACATATAATGGTCATGCTGACCTAAACCCTAATATGTAATCATCTAACCTCAACATATAAACATATATATCCTTAATGTCTTTATGATACATTAGTGACATTAGGTGTCATCATCAGATAATATACCTTAATGGAATATAACCACATAATCATAACTTGCTATATGAATCAATTCATTAATAGGGAATGTGTTCCACCATATTCACTCAAATACGTACAATGACTCAAATGTGATAAGGAGTAATTGTATTTACATAAGCATGATTATTAAGTTTACAATATTCCAAATGCCTAATGTGATGTTAAATTTATAATTTATAATATGGAGTGTAAAAAGGAGAAAATGATTAATGATGACATTAATACAAGTATGAAAGGTGATATGACAATGAGTAATATAGTTGTAAGAAATTAATGTGACATTATTTAGACTTCATAACTTGTTAAATAATATTATCTATTCCTTACAAAATAATTTTTGATAGTTCTACATGATGATAAAATGAGGATAATAGAGTATAAATTCAAGTTATTAATTATTGTGCTCTAACATATTAATAAACATTGAGATTATTTAGTAAACCCTAATTGTGCTTAAAATTCTTAATTAGTAAATAAGACACACATATGATATGTGCATAGTGTTGAGATATAATTGTTTTTACAAACAATGTGAATACAACATGACATAATTAATAAGGATGATGTAACTTCATAATGGAAATAATGCTAATAAGACAAACAATTTAATTGTGTTACATTTAATAAAAGGTAATATGAATAGTGGAAACCTTTATGAAACCTGACTTATGAGTACAGCATGTGAAGTACCATAGATTAGAGGTAACCACCTAGTTTCTTAATGTTGGGATGTTACGTACTCACCCTTCCCTCTTGTTGAGATTTCAGGGATGAAATCTGCTTTAAGGGGTGGAGTGTTGTAACATACTGATTCTTGGGTTTATTTAAAATTCAACCCATTTTCAAGATATTATTTCCTTCCTATTCCTTTTGTACTTTTCCCTAAATTTTCTTATCTTTTCTATCCTCTTTGGCCTTAATGTTGAAATTGAGAAACCCTTAATGCCTTGAACTCTATTTACCTACATTCATTATAATGAATAGGTTCTTGCACAAATATCTCAAATAGTGTGTTAATTAGAGTCTAATCATGTAAAATGACCAATAATGAGAGATAATGAATAAATTATACTAATTTAGAGTCTTTGTGGCTTTTTGGGAAAAGAAATGAGTAATAATGTGTGATTGAGTTAGTTAATGAGATAATAACCCTTTTCACTTTCTCTCTCCTCCAAAATGTTAATAAAGTGATAAAAAGGAGAATAGGAGGTAGGACATGACTCTTGAATGATTGTATAATATCCATCTCGAAATTCAATTAGAGGATTTGCTAAGAAACATCTTTTTATTAATTTACCCTTTAAACGACATTAATATACACACTAATGGCCAATATAGTGGTTAAGGGTCATATCTTGTGACAAATGAAATTCTAATTTTGTATCATTAATCTAGGCATTAATATTAGCCTATGGTCCACATTTGGAGTCAATTGGTCATTGTTTGACCCTCCAAATCGATTAAATGAGTTTTCACCAAAGTATAACTATGGTTTTAATTCGATTTACATTCAATACAGTTAATTTCCTACTGTCTGTGATTTAAATAATTGTCACACATTACCTTGATTTCATTTCCTCTCAAACGCACCATCCAAAGGCTTTAGTTCGATCATCTAAGATCCTATCTGATCCAACGATGATCAAGTCATCATCTACCCTCAACCGTTACCCAGTTTGGAGTGAAATCTGTCTGTGACCCCTTCCTCCCTCGTCAATGAGTCGTTTCACAAGATTTCTTCAACATTAGTTTCTCCTCATCGTCACAAACCTGACGAGCCTTTACTCATCTCCTCTTGTGACCGGACGAGGAAACACCCATTTAGGGCTTTCTCCTTCTCTCCACTGCCATTTTACAGAATGAGCTCTAGCAACCCTCTCTCCTATATAAGGCTGGGGAGAGCACCCTCAGACCACAAGAATCACTCCTCCTCTTTCAATTTCTTCTCAACTATCTCGAATTCCATGGACCTACTATATTCTCCACCTTCATTCCCTCCTGTCCAATTAACTTCTCGGTAAGCATCCACAACACCCCTCTTTTGTTATCACATCATCAGTTTTCCCTCAACTACCCCCAAACATCGTGACATGTACCTCATCCTTTGGACCATCAGTGCTAGGTTGCCATGGTGACTCAGTGAGCCGACGAGTTTGGGAATTACTCTATCAGCATCACCTTGCCTCCTTGAAAGGTTTGAGAACATTAGTGGAGTCACATCTCCTTGTTTTCTACGGTTTTGAACCTTTAGAGCCCTCCCCTATTTCTCGCGTCCTGAAGCTTTCATGTTCTTGTGGTTTTGGGAACCCAAGTCCTGGGTCTTGATCCCTTAGCATCAATGTCGTGCGAGGGAGCCTCCAGTAGTTTGAGTTTTTACTCAAACAATCTCATTTTTGGGTTTTGAATCGATGACCCTACCTGAAAATGGGGAGCTCTAGCCATGGATACGAGTAGAAGAAGCCCGACCATAAAATGACTGAGGCATCCTTGTCCATTCTATTAAATAATTAATCCAACAAGGGCAGCATAGGTATTTCCACCTTCATTTTGGTTTCCCTACCACGAGTCATTTGCTAGACTGAATGACACTTTCTCCCCCGCAAAATTAATCGATTTATTTACATCGCAAGAGCATTTTAGTCTTTTCTCCCTTCTTCTTAGTCACGGCTACCCAGAGCCACATGAGCGCAGACACACTACCTAGCCAAGCATGATTGGCCCAGGTCAGGGTTGACCCAGCCTCTGTGCCCTTTCTTTTCACGAAGCCTTCTGCCAATGTGGCATTTTCAAATAACATGATTGGTTAGTTTTTGGAAATTCATAATAAATCGATACATTATCAAAAATATACAAATAAATAGTCATTGGAAAGATTTTTTCATGTAGAATCTGATTTTGTGGTTTTTTAACATTGGTTTGCATCCCAATTTCAATGCTTATTATCAAAATAATTTAATTATATAAAAAGCCTGAAAATGTATAATGAATTCATTTTAACTGTAATTTAAGAAATAAATATGTTTTCTTAATCAAGAGGATCCAATTAATCGATTGGTCCATGTTTTGACCCCTAAATCGATGGTTTTCATAGAAGGTCCAAAATTAGGGTTTTCTTATGCATTATGCATTATAAACCCTAATACATGTGATATAATTCTAACTAGGATAAAGTGGTCTTGGAATCAACTTAGTGGTGAAAGTGAATACTAGGACTCCAAATTGAGGTATGTGTATGTGCAATCTTATTTATATATCAGTTTGAACACTTGTCCTTCAGTTGGGAATTTTGATATCCAACCCTAATGTTCCTAATGAGGCATCAACTTATACCTTGATCCCTATTTATATTCTTTTGGCACATTAATTTCACTACCTGTTTGGGTTTTATACCCCCTACCATGTCACTATTAATTTGTTGTTTAATATTATCATTTTATTTGTTGAGCATGATAACTTGATGACTTATTAGATATTTTAGTGTACCTCTATACTAGCCACCCATAGTGGGCATGTGTAAATTCACCCAGAGGAATGTGATAATTTTCCCCATTTTATATATATCCAGGTGCTTAGGAATGTGTTATTTCTCCGTCACCCAAATGTTTAGGTTGGTAGGTGCCTCATCCCTACTTTAGATGATATATTCATAGTTTTATCATGCATACTTCAATATTAATAAGTGATGTTACGGCAAGTAATCTCTTTTATGTGCCTCATACTTTTAACAATTCTTAGCATAGTGAAATCATTACTCCATGTTTACATTTTGCTATACTTTATTTGTCCTTATTTCTTTAATTGACACATACTGTTTTCTCTCCTCTTGTTGGGTGATTCCAACCACCCATGTTTAGGATCAAAGTGTGCAATAGGAGCATGGTGAATCAACCTAAGCCTAGGAGAAGGAGTTCATCCTTCCATCATGGACTATTTGTTAAATTATTATAATTGGAGACATATTGATGTAGTTGAATTTCCCTCTACTTAGATCCTCTTTTTATATAAAGCATGTACACCCTTCATGGGAAAATCTTGATGTACTCTTTATTAAATTGAATATAATCAATGTTTTAACTTCTGCTACTATTCATTGGATTTTTTTACCATTTTTAGTAGGGAGGTGATCTCACTTCTTTTATAGTATCAATGATGTGTGACTAGTCCCTACTCTTTGCTTGTGATGTCATAATTAGTTATGGATATTCACTGCCAACGTAATTCTAGACCTATAGGGTCACACACATAGGATGCAGTTGTATCAAAGAAGTATATTCATGAATGATGTTAAAACTTGATTACTAAAGGTGTTTAGGTATTCAATTTAACAACAGTTCAACTGGTTGGACTCAGAACTATCAAGTTCAAGTGTTGAAATGATTGATTGAAGTGTCTGGTTGATTAAAAATTGAATTGGTCAGTTTCAGCATAACTGTAGACACCAACTGATTAGCTCACAGGGTGAACCAATCGACTCAGGCTGGTGAGATGACTGATTCACCTAGTGAACCAATCATCTAAGGCTAGTGAGACAACCGGTTCACTTAGTGAATGAATCGGCTCAGACATGCCAGCCAAAGGTTCTGGTGACTTTCCTGAATCATGAGAAAAGTTGATCGTTTCACTTGTTCAATTTAATTGGTACAAGGATTAATGTGGGATATTAATTAGAAATGAATTGTGAATTCAATTGCAAACTAGAAACTTGCAAAACAACCATTTTTCTATGTGATTCACTCACTAAATGACCATTTGGGTCTGCGAGACGATCATTTCATGTTGTGCAAGTCCTAGAAGATTCATGATTCCAGACCCTTTTACTCCCACATCGACTAGGAACCCTGACCCTAACTCCTCCTATAAATAAAGGGGTACTGGGGACTTCACAACACACACAATTGAGATCAGTGTCCATGACAATTGTTGTCCTCTCTGGCTTTGGTAACCAATGGAGAGCCCGAGCAAGTCCTATCCATTAAAGGGAGGGATAGAAAGGGAGGGAACAACTAAGATCAGTTGTAGGAGACCACGTCGGCAACTAGTACACTAGTAGAAGGGAACAACTCCTTCCCGTTGGCTCTGGTAGTGCAACATGGAGTTCTTGGTGGTCCGCGTGGAATATTATAGAGGTGAGAGGCCATTCTTTTCTACTAGGAGGACAACGTTACTATTAGCTATGTGCACAAATTTTAATATTTATAAACTCAAATACTACCCCACAAGTATACGGGTGTGTGCAGTAATATTGAGGTCGTCCAAGGAGCAAAAGGTTTGTTAGGAACAAGAGTATTGAACTTCAACAATCTAGATCTTTTAAACAAGAGAGGTTTTGTTATGTTAACTAAGCAATTTGAAAGGAAATGAACTAAAATAGAAAATACTTGTATTAAGGATCAATCTGGATTAGGGATTATTAAGGATAAGGTTTAACATCCACATCATAACATGAAGAACATAAAAGATCAAGAAAAGTAGCAATAACACAAGGGAGGCATGTATCCTACACCCACCTCCCGATAGTGTAGAATAGTCCTAACTTTGTATACCATTCCCCTAGATATACTTAGATTCAAACTACAAACCTTTTTTCCCCAACACATCCCAACCACTTACGTGGTCAAGGTAGTGCAGCTAAGGTACATCCTCTAACTCATATACACAGCTTCCCAAATTATACAAAGAAACGAAATCATACATATAAAGTGCCCAACAAAGCATGTAAGAAGAATTAAATGTCGATGAATCTTAGAACATTGAAACAACTATCTATATATATGAAATTCATGTTCAAAAATGTTATGACATGGGAGTTACTCCTCCATGACCAAGAATAAGAGATCTACTCGTCCATGGTTGTAGAAAGTAGATACAAACAACAAATAGTAATGCTAGACATCATAAAAGAAGGAAATAAACTTGGATGTCTTTGGAAGAAGGAAGATAGACTTAAAACTCTGATCAAGGAGTCACAATTTCATCCTTGTTGCTGGAAACTATCCAAAAAGCTTCACTTTGGAGTGGAGAGAAGAGAACAATAGAGATCCTTATAGCAATTGTTAGAGAAGAAGCAGAAGAAGTTTCCCTCTTGAGAAACCAACTTTTCTCCCTTAGAACGCCTCCAACTCCTCCTCCCTATTCCTTGCTTGAGTCTCCTTCCAAATGGTCCAAAATAGTCTGTAGTGACTATCCCAACATGGCTTGGGGTTGTATATATAAGTATGGGGTAGTTAAATTCTCTTTTAGATCTATAGGTCACACAGTGTGTCTTTTATAAGACACAATGTGTCTTGTGCGATAACTGAAGTCTGGATTGAGTTCTGGAAAGTTACACGACATGTCTTTAATAATCCACAATGTGTATTTAATAAGACATGGCGTGTCTTTAATAAGAAATGACATGTTGCTGTAAATTTGGGAGTTATGGGTTCAATTTATAGACACGGATGTAGGGTGTCTTTAATAAGACATGACGTATCTTTATTAAGACATGGGTTGTCTT
Source organism: Alisma plantago-aquatica (assembly GCA_963693085.1). NCBI lineage: Eukaryota > Viridiplantae > Streptophyta > Magnoliopsida > Alismatales > Alismataceae > Alisma > Alisma plantago-aquatica. The sequence goes on from OY856411.1 coordinate 226,466,379, forward strand.
TATGAGTTTCAGCAACATTGATTTTCTGAATGTCTAGATGATTGGGGAATGTGTTGATGGATATTATGATGGCGTATTCTCCCCATTTTGATGCCAAATTGTTGTACCTACAAACCAAACGATAGAGCAAGTAAATATAATAATTAAGTGGGTAATCTATCATGATTAAGAGTGATTATTGGGTGAAACTGATTTGGAAATGCAACCAAAAGTTGTCCAAAAGATGATATAAAATATGCACATCAAATCCCCCTAAACTTAAATCATTGCTTGTACTCAAGCAAAAAGAGCATAGAAACACAAATGAAGGAATTGTCAAGTTCATGCATAGATCAAATCAACTGAAAGTTGTGTACAAGACCTAACCAACCATGATCAACATGTTTATACTCATAACCATTGAGTCAACTTAAACACCCAAGAAAGAGATTTTTAGTTCAGCAACGGAGGTCACCATTAAATGAATCAATCGATTACACAACACTAAGTAGAATTTGGATGACCAAGCCAAACAATTAGTGGATGTGCAACTCAAACTCTCAACTATTAAGATAAAAATGATGAAATTCTAGTTAAAATTAACAATTTTAATTGTACTATCCTTCTTTCCCAAAAATGATATGACAATGGATTATGAGTTTCGGCACTCAACTACTAATGTAGGCTTCTACACACGTGGAGTGCCGATTTAGATATTTTACCCTCTTTTAAGACATACCACCTAACCATCACGGTCAGATCGAACTTACACTAGGCTAGCATGATATGTGGGTGGTTTAGCCATCTTTTATGGGTTATGAGGTTGAAATAAGACAAAAGAAATTTTGAAAATTTTTCCACAACATACGAGAGTCAACTAATTGCATCATTAGATAGATTTCATTCATTTGTTTTAAAAATTTTCACTGAAAGAGTGGTTGAAAATGCACTTAGAGTTTGGCAAGGGCATCCCATATTCTAAATGATGTTGTAAAGTTGATTTACTCACACAAATTGAAACCATTACATGTTTTAAGAAATCAAGGAAGTGAAAGATAAATTTTCAGGCTTGAAACATAAACCAGAGTTAAGCACAAGTTGATGGCCAAATGGTTTCATTTAAATATTACATGCCTTTTACAATTTCTCCAAAGATATTTCTCAACAAAATAGGATAATAAGTTAAGCATAGGAGCTAAATCCACACACAAAAGATAAACCTCATATCACATTGGATTTTCCACAAAAAGAGCAAAATTGAAAACAAAAACTAAGAAAACGACGATAAAGAAGAAATAAAACTACACTATACTACCGTCCGGTTGCTCTCCCCTAAGCTTAAAATTTGTAATGTCCTCACTGCATGTAACAAACTCAACAGGATTGCAACCGGATACTTGTCATGGTGAATGATGAAGATGGAGGTCCATTGCTTTGATTTGAGGTTGGAATTTGTTGTGCTAAGGATCTACACCTCTTTGTTAATATATCTTTTATTTGGCCCTAAGATTGACGCTTGTGATTTGCAATAAGAATATTCTTATATATTTGAATGTTGTATGCCCCTTCATTCTCTTCTTCAAAATAATCAACATCCTATTCAAATAGAATTTTAGCATCACCAAGAATTGTATCAAACATGTGTTGTGAGGGGGCACTTGTCTTGTTTAAAAATCATCCTTAGAAGCATATGCATATTTATTGCTTTGATATTCAACATCATTGCCTACATTGGAGTCAAAACCTTCATATGATATTGTATGTGATGGTGAAGAAGGTTCTTCTATAGCATCTCCAGTCCTCAAGGTAATTGATGTGAATGTCTCCCTTGAAACTATTTATGGTTGATTAGGCAAGGTACTAGAGGGTGCTTTTTATTGGAAAGAGTTTGTTGAGCTATTCGATTCTCCAATACCCTACTCTAAGTGGAAACTCCATCCTCCTTAGAAGAAAGTTGTGAAATAACATCCTTTAGTAGTTCCCTTTGTTGATAAAGCTCATCATTTTGCTGAATTTGTATTGATACGAAGGTATCAAGCATGGACTCCAAACTCGGCTTGGGCTGTAAATATTGTTGGTGCTGGATGAAACGTAGATGACATTGTTGTTGAGCTCTAGTATCTCTTCAAATTGTGATGATGTGGAAAAACATGAAGAAGGAGTGTGTCCTGCTGATCCACATGCATCAAAATTACTTCAACAACTTTCTTTCCAAAAATAGAGCATGAAGAAGAAGGTCGACTGCTCCAATTAGGACTCCATTGGCAATGATTAATTGCCATGTCTTTAATAATGGCATAAGTTTCCCTGTATGATTTTTTCATTAAAGAACCATTTACAGCAGCATCAATAGATATCCTTGTATTGTAGAATGAGCTATTTTAGAAAGTTTGCAATAGAACCCAATTTCCTAAACCATAGTGTGGAAAAAGATGTTGAAGGTCTTTGAACCTTTCCCATGTGTCATACAAGGTCTCTCCATGCCTTTGAGAAAAATTGATGAGATGAATCCTCAACTGTATGTTCTTGCTTGGTCGAAAGTATTTGTCTAAGAAAACTTTGAGGAGTTCCTCCCAGCTATTGATGGAGTTGCTCAGAAAAAAATTTGAGCCATGCCTTGGCTCTGTCTCTCAATGAGAAGGCAAAAAGAATAAGAAAAACTACATCACTATAAATACAATCTATTTTGAAAGTGATTAGCAACTGTAGAAATTCAACAATGTGGAGGTTTGGATCCTCCATAGGTGTCCCTCCATATTGATTATGATGCATCATCTATATAATTGTGGGGCTGATAGAAAAATCATTTGCCTCGATCTGTGGGATATTGATAGCCCCATTGTTTTTTTAGCACCTAGAACAATGAAGTCTTTAAGGGGATGATCATCTTCCATGATTGGTATTTCTTGTTGAGATGGATTCTTGGGTGAAGATGGTGGTGAACATGTTGGTGATGATGTTTGTGAGTCCTCTAGATCCATTTGAGTTTCACTCATCTTTGCTTTTTGAAGACTGCAAACATTGTGTTCAAGTTTGGGGTCCAAAAATGTGGAAGGTTCATGACCCCTTTTGGATCACCTCATATAGTCTTGCTAGTAAAGAAGGTGAGTGAAGTACAAGAATGAAAATGGAAGATACAAAAGTAAGGTAATGATGATGATCATGATGGGAAGAATGATGGCGGATACGACAGGTGCTGGGGTGATCTAGTCTCTCTTACTATTCAGTAGTTCTTACTCTAACAAAAATACTAATGCTCCCCAGCAACAGCGCCAAAAACTTGTTAGATGTGTGCACAAGTTTTCATATTTATAAACTCAAACACTATCCCACAAGTATATGGGTGTGTGTAGTAATATCAAGGTCATCAAAGGAGAAAAGGTTTGTTAGGTGCAAGAGTATTGAACTTCAACAATCTAGATCTTTTAAATAAGAGAGGTTTTGTTATGTTAACAAAACAATTGGAAATGAAATGAATTAAAATAGAAAACACTTATATTATAGATCAATTTGGATTAGGGATTATGGAGGATAGGGTTTCACATCCACATTAGAACATGAAGAACAACAAAGATCAAGAACACTAGCAATAACACAAGGGAGGCATGTATCCTACAGCCACCTCCCGTTAGTATAGAACACTCTGAACTTTGTATACCACTCTCGTGGATATACTTAGATTTGGACTACAAATCATTGTTCCCTAATACATCCCAACCACTCATGTGGTCAAGGTAGTGTAGCTAAGGTATATATCCTTACTCATATGTACATCATCCTAGATTATACAAAGAGCATAAATCATATATACAAAGTGGCTGGCAAAGCATGTAAGAAGAATTAAACACTAACGGACCTTAGAAAAGTGAAACAACTAGCACTATATTTGAAAATTGTGTTCAACAATGTTATGACATGGGAGTTACTCCCACATGCCTAAGAATAAGAGATCTACTCATCCATGGCTGTAGAAAGTAGATACAAACAATAAATAGTAGTGCTAGACATCATAAAAGAAGGAAATAAACTTGGATGTCTTTGGAAGAAGGAAGATAGACTTAGAACTCTGATCAAGGATCAAAAATCCATCCTTACTGCTAGAAACTCTCTAGAAAGCTTCACTTCAGAGTAGAGAGAATAGAACAATGGAGATCCTTGCTACAATTGTTGGATAAGAAGGAAGAAGAAGAATTTTCCCTCTCGAGAAATCAAATTTTCTCCCTTGTAACACCTCCAACTTCTCCTCCTAGTTCCTTGATTGAGTCCCCTTCCAAAGGTCTGAAATAATCCATATAAATTTTCCTAAGATGTCTTGGGGTCGTATATATAATCGTGAGGTAGTTTAATTTGCTTTGAGTGAAATTTGTAGGTCACACAACATGTCTTTTATAAGACATAATGTGTCTTATGCAAAAATTGAAATATGGATCGAGTTCTGGAAAGTTACACAATGATTCTTTAATAAGACACGACGTGGCTCTGATAAGACACGGCATGTTGTGGCAAATCTGGGAGTTCTGAGTTCAATTTGTGAACTGGGACACCGGGTGTCTTTGTTAAGACACAGGTGTCTTAATTAAGACATAGGGTGTCTTTATCAGTTTCAGCGACATTGATTTTCTGAATGTCTAGATGACTGGGGAATGTGTTGATGGATGTTATGATGGAGTTTTCTCTCCATTTTGATGCCAAATTGTTGTACCTACAAACCAAACCATAGAGAAATTAAGTATAACAATAAAGTGGGAAATCTAGCATGATTAAAAGTGATTATTGGGTAAAATGATTTGGAAATGCAACCAAAAGTTTTCCAAAAGATGATATAAAATACACACATCAGTTAGCCAGTAGCCCATTGTGAGAGGAGTTGTTGCAGATGATAACATTTGAGTTTGTTGTCCATGGAGGAGCCACAGACGAGTCCCATTGCAACTAGAAGACAGTTGTACATCTATAATGATGAGGAGTATGTCACTGGACTTTCTCTAAGACCAGGTATATCATTGAAACCATCATTTCCATTATATATCGTTGACATGATCACTGATCTATGGGGAATATGGCAATAAAATTGTTTGCTTCTGCTACCTATCATGTCGCCATATTTCCCTTCACCTATCGCCCATAGCCCCTCTTCACGCGAGCTTTGTTCCCTCCCATAGGAATGGAGAGCACACATGGGAAATGCCCCTCCACTCGCTAGTGATTGGAGTAGTTGTAGCGGCCTGGGACATGGTTAGCCTAGGTAGTCGGGGTTTAGAGAGCGTCGCCAAGGACCCTGATGCTCCTAGGGCTCGTTAGCAACCTTCACACCTCTCCAAGGTGGCAAGGAGGGGAGGGGTCAATCAAGTAACCTGTCGAGGTGCCAGTTGCAAAGGGGGAAAGAAAGAGGGAGCTGGCAGCTGGAGAAGACTAGGGAAAAGTAGAAAGGAAACTGAGGGAGGGATATAAAAGGACTTTGGGTACTTGTGTTTCCCCTTCTCCATTATCTAATTTTGTTGGAGGTAGAAGAAGAGCTTCCATGCCCTACAATTTTTCCCCAAAGAAGAAGGAGGGGAGGAGAAACTAGATGAACCACGCACTTGGTGGGCCCATGGATGGGGCATCCTAAGAGCATAAGTCAAGTATAAAAGAATAAAGGAAACATCAAAATAGAGTAACTTCAACATTGCATAACTAGGGCATTGAAGGTTTGTTTGGGGCAATTATTTCACCATTGGATCCATAATTGAGAGTTCTACCACTTGAAGTATAATAGGGAATAAGAGGATCATATTGAAGAGGTTCATTTTAACTACAACATGGCTACAAAATAAAGTGTGGCTCATATTTCATTTCTCAAATTAAAGTCACGTATTGGGAAATTGATCATTGACATGGCCAAATTGGAGTGTTCCACACTCGAACCATGAAATTGATATACAACTAAGTAAGATGACACTTTATGAGATAGGAAGGGGTAGAATAGATGAGAGAAAAGCTAGGTTGTTACCCTTAATGTCGCACCATGAAGCCTCTTTTTCCCATATTTCATGTGTTTTGATGTGGTTAGAGTGAAATATGATTTTGTGTTTGATGTCCTATTTTAATCAAACCAAAGCTTGTGAAGTTTAAAGAACACCATTTGTTTTCTTGGATTGTATGATATTTGGTTGTGTGATATTATTTTGATTCTAACCTTAAGTGGCACTGAGATGCAAGATATAATGGGACAACACTCCTTGCTATTTAGCTTCCCTCCTATCACAAAGTTTGCAGAGAAGTCAAGCTACATGGTATCTTAATGACTTTGGCATGGCTTGCTAGTTCTAATTTTAAGTGGAGTATTGATTGTGAGATCATGGTTTGTTAAATAAATGGGGCAACTACATGTTCTGGTCGGAGTTTTGATGTTGCATGCCATGGCGTAAGAGGAAGAAGACATGTTCTGAAATGACTTACCTACCCCTTCTCATTGTGAATGTTAGTTCATGTTGACCTAGGGTATACATGACTTATATTTAATACATCCACATCGATTTAAATGATATTTTTATTAGATTATGCTAGTTACACATCTTTCCCTATTAATAATGCCAAGGGAATATCAATACTCCCACCTTATCTAAACCAAAATTCTTGTGTGTTATGAAATTACTTAAATTGATTTATAATGATCCTAGTTGGCTGATTAAAGCTTGATATTCAATAATTCATAGAAAATGTTAGAGGGCTCAGAGGATGATGACCATATATGAAATTTTATCGTCCTTGGATATCTAACCAATGTAATAAGTTACAAAAAAATTTGAGGGTTATATATTTTTTTGGGGGGAGAGGATATATAAATTAATTCAATCTGGTTTTTAGAAATATACATTCCTAATGAGATTATGGTCTGAAGATCTTAATATCGAATTTTGGGTATGTTATATAGGTTGATAGTGGATAAGACTAGGAAATATTGTAGGATCTATTCCTACTGGTTTAAGTGAGTGTTTTTATTATTTGTACATGTTTTTTATTGCTAACTATGATATTTATAATTTTATGTGATCTATTGTTTTAAGAATTCAAGTTAATATATGCCAATAAGACCTCCCTCTAATAATTTAGATTACAAGATAAGTTTGTTTCAAATTTCATGTTAAGAATCATGTTATGATAAGATAAGACATCATATGATCATGGAGTTAGACGTAGACAGAAGAGTACATGTCAACTCAAAACACAAGATCCAAGCACCAGAGGTAGAAAATGAGGCCCAAGTATTAGATTGTAGACTAACTCAATTTATATTGCCCATGTACCAGAGTTTAGGCCATGAGACACATGTACCAGAGCACAATTCCCTAATTAAATTTATGTACAAAGTTCCAAATTAAGCTTAAAGGAAAAACTATTTAAAAATCAAGCTCTTTATTGATTTTCAGGTTGATTAACATGCATAATATTTTAGGATAAATTATAGTCTAATTTATTCCAGTAATGTATATGATTAGAATACCCATGTCACTTATCGATAATTATTTTTCAAATATTTTTTCTTATTACATTTTTAATAAACAACTGATATGTATGTGTACTTGCTTTTCCAACAACTAGGGTGCCTGCTTGGCACACAGTTCAATTTTTTTCCTTTTACATTTCTAATCTATGTAATAATTATCAACTATTTTGTTATTTTTAATTATTTATTAGGAAATAGCAGGTTGATGGGTATTATTTGATGGAAAATTGTGTATGTCACGTCTTAAATGTGATGTGTCACCATATATCTTTATACCTATAAATAAAGATAGGTGGCGTGTCTGTGTGCTTTTTTATCTATTATACGCTATAAATAAAAGTAAGTGGCATGGCTATCTGATTGCTTTTTATTTTCTATAGCAATTTCACATGCTTCCCGTTTTTCTAAACATGTTCTTTTTCTTTCTCCAATGTGTTTCCTTGCTTTTCGCTTCCACGAATGTATTTGTTTGCTTGTGATTTCTATGATGCTATTTACCAGCTTTTACTATCATGCTTTGCTTGCTTTTCACTTCCACAAGTGTCATGCGGTGTGTCTATTAATATGTGACATATAGTTACATTTTGACAACACACAATAATATACTTATAACAAAGCCAAGTCAGGAGTATGCGTGCCTGCAAATCGACCTACTTGCCGCTTTTTTTTCAATTTTTTTCGAGATAAATAAAAACATGGACATGTTATACAAGTGTTGGGTTTAAGGTATGTGTTGTCATTAGATTAGTTTGTGTGTTTTTTAATAGTTTAGCTGGATGCTCATTGTTCCATGTAGTCTGTGTGTCCTAATAGTCTGCATGTACACTAACCGGTCCAATCTAATTGTGTGTTTGGCATCACCAGTTTCTTCAAAGTCAGTTTCCAGTAAATTATATGTGCTCATTGATCGAGTTTATTTGTGTGTTCAACCAGCCTATTTCAGTGCTAATTAGCTCGGTCTATTTTTACGTTCAAACATTATGTCTGAGTATTAAATGGTTCAATCTATTTGTGTTCTTACATGTTCGACGGAGTCAGTTTACTTTTAATCAAGATGTTTTCTCTTAGTATGTTTTCTATAGATTAATGTATGTTAATACTTGTGGTCATCATGAATTCTACAAAAATAATATTTTTGATTTAGATTTTGATAATGGCGCACTAAAATCAGAGTGAGTCAACTGGTCAGTTTACTTTTAATCAGTTTATCTCACTGTCTTCGTAGACATCAAATCGCGCGAGTCCCCATCCGCGCAACTCACGACAGCCCTATGCATTTGTGAGGCTCCGTCGGTCAATACGTTGAAGTGGAATGTGGTACGGCGCATATACTAGGTCGGTGATGGGGACTGGAACGGAGATGCGTATCTTCTCCGACACCGAAGCAAAGTCGACCCTATGTCACTATGTCCGAAACCATGTGTATGTATCCGAGTAAGGCAACTAATCACTCTCGCGAAATAATAAATAAAGACGACTTGTGAGTTGTTTGGTTTTCCAATGTTGACGTAGCAGGATTGTAAGCTCAGACATTCCCCACTTATACGGAGAGAGAATGTAACCCGATCAATAACGACGGGATGACTTTTGAAAACATGATCGTCGAGATGATAAAGAACCCAAACAAGAGCAACAAGAGTCAAATTTTGTAATATTATTATACAAGACAGGTTTATGAGACCGGACGCACGTAGCAAGCGCCGGTTCTACCAAGCGCGTTTGGGATGTTGACATGCAAGAAAAAATACTCCAGTCATGGGTCTTTGCTAATCATTACCGAGCAGGACTCCGTGCGCGCGGGTTTGGCGTAGTTCCCACATGCCAGTGGTTGCGCGTTGACCACCGTCCATATTCAAGAAGGCGGAGTGTGGAACAACTCTCTCTCCGTCTACCTCTCTTCAAGATCCTTCCTTTCCTTGCGGGTTATAACTGTAGCTAACTGGTCGGGAAGTCTAAATATCAATTATATGTTCTTTACTAATCTAATTAGTTAGAAACGTGGTCTAATTGGTCCAATCAGTTGATCAGCTCGAACTAGTGCTATTAAAGAAAAAAGTAAGGAACCAAAGTTTAGTTAGGAGGCGTATTGAGAGGAGAAACGGTCACATTGAGCACAAGAATCTCATAAAGGAGGCGCAAACATAGAGGAGTAGGAGGAACGTCGAGCTTAAAACGAGGTGCAAAGTCACTGGAAGAAAAATTCTACACATAGCACACCCTATACCCGGCCACATACCCGGTTCTCGGGAAGCCTCAACAGCCGTTTTCCTCTACTGCTGCGCCAGACCATTAACTCCTCCTGCTGTATGCACATTATCTCCAACAGCGATTTTGCATGTTTTTACATGCAAAAAAGATGCATGATCTCGTAACCAAATAAAAATCCACCATATCTCGCCACCTACTCCATGCAACTGTCATGCAAATGGCAGATATCAATCCACTATAGCTTACAAAAAAATCTATTGCATATTTATCCCCACTGCAGATTACGTAAGTACTGTACCTAAAATAAATACATATACATTCACAAATAAATTTGAGAGGTACTGTACTTATATTTGACAAACTGGGTTGAAAATTATTAATTGAGTACAATACTTATAGATGCATTTTATAGTTGATTATGGACCAGATGTGCACTACATTTTTGAAAAAAAATTATATCCATGCGAAAAATGTTGTTATTGGATTTCGTAGGTACTGTACTTATGCTTCCAGATCAGTTATACAATTATGATTGATTTTGTAATTTGTTAAGTGCTGTACTTATGCTTGGTTTTATAATTTAGTAAGTACTGTACTTATGTTTGAAAAAACTGAGTTGGAATTAACAAGTGAGTACTGTACTTATTTTTACATGGATTCCATAGGTACTGTACTTATGCTTCCAGATAAGTTATACAATTATGCTTGATTTTGTAATTTGTTAAGTACTGTACTTATGCTTGGTTTTATAATTTGGTAAGTATTGTACTTATGTTTGAAAAAACTGAGTTGGAATTAACAAGTGAGTATGTACTTATTTTGCATGGATTGCGTAGGTACTGTACTTATGTCCAGATGACAAATGTTACTACTGGATTTCGTAAGTACTGTACTTATGCTTCCAGATCAATGTTGTTATTGGATTCCATAGGTACTGTACAAATACGGGAATGCAGGTGGATGCATTAGAATGAGAGAGAATAATTACAAAGAAAAAACGAATTTGCATTGACTTTGCATGGACTTTGCATGAGAGAAGAGTGGAGAGAGATATTGTTGAATGGACTTTGCATGAGTATTAATACAAAGACAACTGCAAATGCTGCAGATGTGTTTTCCCAAAAAATGGGTGGGTGGCCGGGTATAAGGGGGATTGTGTGTAGCCTAACTCCACTGGAAAGGGGTGCAAATGCTTCATAAACATACATTAATTTTAAAGGAGAGAAGGCGCATTGAGTAATGTGCCAAGGAGAAGAGACAGCGAAGGAGGCGCACAGACTTCTAGAGGAGGCATTAGTATTGCAGGCAAGAAGGCATATTGAGCAATGAGCCTAGGAGAAGAGAAGGAGAGAAAGAGGCACATTGGAAAGAGAATGATGCACTAAGGTGTCTAAAATTAATAAATAGGTGCGTGTACAAGAAAAGGAAGCACACTGGAAGGAGAAGAGGGTACGTTTCAGAGGAGTTGAAATCGAGACGAGGAGATAGATTGAGAATAAAAATGAGTCGATAGGATATATTTAGGAGGCTCAATGAGAGGAGACCCATTGAGAAAAATAACGAGACACAAATGAATCAAAAGTAGGCAAAAATATTTGAAAATAGTTGCAAAATAGTGAAAGTAACCACGTTGAATAAAAATGAAGAGGTACCAAGAAGTGAAAAGGACAAAATAATGAAAGTAACCGCGTTGAATAAAAATTAAGAGGTACCAAGAAGTGAAAAGAAGGACAATGAGTTGTGAAGGCATGAAAATGTGGTGAAAAATAATGAAAGTAGGTGCATTGAGAAAGAAATAAGGAAACAAAGTATAGTTAGGAGGCGTATTGAGAGGAGAAGTGGTAAAATTGAGTACAAAAATGAGTGTAAAAAATGAATGAAGGAGAAGCATTGAGAGGAATAGGAGGTGCAGTTGAACAAACAAAAATGAGGTGTGAAGTCATAAAAATGAAGTGCAAACATCATGAAAATAGACACATTAAGAAAAAATATGAGCGGGGCTATAATGGGAACACATAAGATGCCAACAATAAAAGATTAGGAAGATATTACAAATAAACGTAGAGCAAAGTGAGGAAAAGAAAGTATCTTATTTTTGCCCATGTGTGTCTCCTTTTTGTTCTTTTTCCCTCCTTTTCTACTCTTTATATCATTTTTGTTCCTGCCCTCCTCTACACCCTTATCTTTGTACTTTTCTCTTCTTAGAATACTACTTTTTAATTCCTTCTTTACTTCCCTCATCTCCTCTTGTTACTTCCCTCTCTCCCCGTTACTTCCCTCCTCACTTCCCTATTTCTCATATTATATTCATCATCTCCTTTCGTTACTTCCCTCCTCTCTTTCCATTACTAACCTCCTCTCACATGATCACTCCCCTCCTCTCTTACTTTACTTCTCTCCTCTCCCCCATCACTTATCGTCTTTCCACCATTAATTCCTTATTGAATCTCTTCATTTTTATTTATTTCCCTCAAAAATTTGAGAAAAATTGCATCACATAAATGAGAGGGGACCAACGGGGCGGGTAGCACGAGGGTTGTCAGAGGAAGCAGGTGGGGACAGATTGGAAGTTAGCTTAAGGATAGTTTTTCATGTGTGTGGGTAGCACGAGAGTTTTCAGAGGAAGCAGGTGGGGACAAATTGGAAGTTAGCTTAAGGGTAGTTTTTCATGTGTGTGACACCCCACCCTGACCGTGAAAAAAATTAAACTTTTTAATGTATTGGGGGAGAAGTTTACTTCTCCCACTTCTAAAGACAAACTCAAGAATATCAAACCAATAAAAAATGTCTTCACCAAAACCAAACAACTATTAAAATTTTCACATGTAGTGACACATCCCAAACCCAATAACCCAAGTTTAAGTCTGTCAAGGTGAGATTAGACTAACCATCTACTTCTAATTACTTACTAGAAATTTGGGATTTTATACATATATGTAACTAATAAAATATCTTACAGACTTAATATCTGACATCTAAATAAAACATTAAAATCACTAGTTCACAAAAATGTTGACTTTCACAACATAATCAATTTAAGGAAACAAGTTAAGGATTCAATATACATTAAGTACAACAAATTACAAATCTTCTCACAATCCTCACTCTCATATTTCCAAGGCCAAAGGAAGGATAAGAGATCATCTAACTAAACTAGCTATTCCTCTCTTGACCTTAGATAATTTAATCAACATGGTTTTGTTTTTTGACTTGGATATTTACCTAAAAATGTTTCAGTAGACTGTGTGAGCTACTAGCTCAATGCATATAAGTCATTGAAAAGATATTATAACCCAAACACATATTGTTAATTAGATTAAGTACATAATAACATGAGCTTGGCATTTGAGATACATAAATTATATAACATGGAATGAGTTCTAGCAGTAACTACAATATGTAAATCATATATTTGTTCATTAAATTTTTCATTCATATGATTATGCTTTGGTGTTTGCTCTTACACTAATGAGCTTCAATCTTAAGACAAACCTTTTACTCAACTAGCTATTTCCTGTAAGTATATGAGAGTAGTTGTAGTCGAGATTGAACACAAGGAGCTTGGTAACTAATTAAACGCAAAAGTGCTAAGGTTCAACAATCTAGACCGTTTTAAAGATTTGATTTTGTTGATTTAAGCTAAAATTTCAGAACTAAACAAAACAGTAAATGAATTACTAAAAGAGGGTTGATTTCAGATTTGAAAGGATCTTGGACTTAGGATTTTACCAACATATCATAGCACAAAATATGAGTATGAAATTTAAACGTACTAAGAACATGTTTTAAAGGAGAGTTGTATGTTGCACTTCAGCTCTCGGTGCAACTACAATGATCCTAACCCAATACAACATTCTCATGTATGCATATCATTTTGGATCACAAGCCTACTCCTCAACTCCATAATTTCCACTCTCGTGATAAAGAAGGAGTTTCCAAGAGAATACATCCTTACTCTCCTACCTATCTTCTCAGATCAAGAAAGAAAGCATAAAACATGCACATAAAGTGGCCAGCCATACATGACCGGTACTCACCAGGTGGAAAAATAAGCAACTTAGTATGTAGTACAAAATTATCATGTTCCATACATACTATGACATGAAAGCTACTCTCTCATGCCCAAGAAAAAGAGTCTACTAGTCTATGATGATGTACAATAGAAAATATGTAGAATTTTTAGAGTTTAACATGGTTTAGAGTAGGAAAAGCTAAGAGAACCAAAAGTGTAACCCAAGAATAGTAGATTTCTGGCTTGGGGAAGAAATTCTACTCCTACAGCTGCTTCCAACCGGACAAACTTCCCTCCCGAGAAGCTTGGTGGAGAGAAGAAGCTCTGCTGCACCTTCAGAGAAGAAAATGGAGAAGAAGAGAAGAAGAATGGAGATTCTTTGGCAAGTAACCACCTTCTTCCACCCAAAATCGCCCTCCTTAACTCTGAACCTGCTCTTGGACGAAAGACTTTTGAAATATGACCCTTGATAACCGCTCCATAGGATGGTCTTATCTTTAAAAATGAGAGAAATCATATTTCAAATTTGCTAAAACTGACAGAGACACGACGTGTCTTCCTTGGGACACGTCGTGTCCTAGTCTCTGATAGTTGCTCCAAGTGTAAAACAAATGACGTGTCTGAATTAAAACACGCCATGCACGTTACCATAAATACAAGAGTTGGCTCTGAATTCCCAGGTACACACCGTTTCTATGGTAGACACACCATGTACTTTTCCTCTTCTTCTGAAGTATATGACCAACTGGAAATGTGCACACTGTGTTTTAATTTAGACACGTCGTATACTTTGTTGTTTTAGTAGAAATAGAATTTTGAATGTCTACAAGTCGTGGAGAAGCCCCAAGGATGTCGGAGTTGAGTTGGGCTATCTCCAATTTGATCCTTTCCAAGCATATCTGCAATACACATCAAGCGATAAGCAAAGTAACAAAAAGGTTGCAAGAATAATATGAATAGAGGCTAAATGAGAACAAAATAAACTGAATTTGTGTGTGAAATCATGTGGAAAGCACACAACATTGGGACCCACATAAAGTGTATCTAAACATGTGAAAGTATCACAAAAAGCTACAATCTCACCTTTTAAAATATAGAATAGATAGGGGACTCTAACTCCACTAAACTAGATACCTAGCCTGCAACAGAGCTAGCTACATATCGCCTCAACGGTTAAATTAATTAGATTGTTCCTCTAAACTTGGATACTCAGGTGGAGAGTCAAAGTACTCCCCTTAACTACCTATATCAGTTGTTCCATATGTTGTGACCCACTGATCAATATTTCAACTAACATAATAGTGGGTACCATCATTATCTCCAAATGAATTTGAGTACCTCACTATTCTAGGAGACCATCCTCACTAGGCATTATCCCCCATACCTCTATGGAACGCTTCAATTATCTTATCCTCATTATTCTTGGATACCGTCCTCACTGGCCAGTTATCCCCGACTGCTCATTCCTATTGATCCACATGCAACTACTACCAACCACCGCTAGTGTCACTAGGGACTGGTAGAAGTGTGGCAACACACCACCAAGCCTTTGTAGGATGCGGGGCAACTTCCAACACAGGTAGACATTGCCTTGCCTCTAGACAAGCATTGCCATTGAGTGGTCCTCCTCCTTTTTCACACTCTCTGCTAAGTTCTCTACTCTAGTCCTTATGGTCTTTCAGAAGAGGAGTCACATGTCACTGTCCGCTTAAGAGTTTCACCCATTTTTCCTTCAATAAGATGCATTCTGGCATAGATACCTCCATAGATGTTTGACGAGTACTTCTCCCATTTTTTGACCCACTGGATCTGAGTATGGCTGGCTGAGTTTGACATAATAGAGATCCTTTTCTAAACAAGTTTTAGAAAACCTATGGACCTTGTTTTTCTCTACTTTCCTCACCATATATTATCCTTACGTACATGGATGAGTAGTATTAATGGTTAAGGATCAATTATATTTTTCTTATTACCATGCATTATTCATGTGATAAAGTTTCAGTGACATTTCTTTCCAACTATTTATTTACTCCCACTATACATATTATCGTGTTGACTATCTCCAAGGTTGTTCTACATGTTTGATAGATTTGTCATCATCCATCTCAACCGTTGTTTTATGGCGTGACTAGTTTATCATCATCCATATCCACTATTTTTTAACTAGTGTGGATGATTCATCATCATGTCTAGATAAAAGGGTGAATAAAAAAATCACCTAAGACCATTTTCTATAATACAATGCTCCTATCTCCATCATCAAATTAAATGGAGGCAATCATCGAAATTGTTCTTGAATGTAAAGACAAGGCGAAGTTCACCAAAAAGCCTGTTGGGGATACCCCTAAATGGAAATAGGATAATAGCAAAGTCAAAAGTTGGCTTTGGAATAATATGGAGCTATCTATTGTCTCTAGATATATATTCTACAAAGTTACAAGAGTTTTATGGGATATTTCTTCTTGTCACTACACATATTAAAATAATCCTTTGTAGCTATATAAAATTTGAAATAAACTCTTTTGTAAAATTAGGGAGATAGGACCCTTGATGAATTATATGACTCCATAGTTAGCCTATCCCAACATCTTGATATGTTTAGCCTATCTCCTCCAACAATCAAACCAAAGATTAATGCCAAATGCTCAATGGCCTCAATCCTACATATGCTCTAGTATGCAACATCATCCTATTAGGCACATACTTCCCAACTCTATGATATATTTTCCCTAATCTTCAACAATTTGACGTCCGACTCATGTCTTCTGGTCCACCAAATTCACAACCTGAAACTACAGCCGTTGCCTGTGGACATTGTTGTGGATGTCTCCTAAGGCCCAAATGAACTTTCTACAATAAGTTGGATTCTTGGAAGAGAAAACCAATCATAATAATGGTCACCCCTATTGGCACAGTCATGTCACTCATACTGCTCATGTTTCCCAATGAACAAATAACTAGTATGTCACCGTCTCATTAGCTAAATTGAGAAACTTCTACAAGCCTCTCAATAGGCTCCTCACCAAGCTATACAATCTAGGGATTTTGTGATCGTACAAACCGCTACAACATATTAGGTGCATTCGGGCTCCAATCAAGGCAATATTCGGGCCTCCATGCTGGCATCTAGTAATTCCTAGATTGCTAACTCTAGAGCCACCCAACATGTGATATGTATGCGACACATTCTCTCTTTCATTGAATTCTATATTCCTATCTCACATGTCACTCTAGAATATGTGTCCTCTAAAACTATACACCTATATTGAAGTGTTAACTGCCATTTTTTCACTTATCCCCATTTTGATTTTAACTTGATGTTCATTGCTAAATTAGTTCATGTATTTACTTACAATGTCACCTTCAGTAGCCATTGTTTTGTGATGCAAGGTTCTCGCATTGTAAGGATGATTGGTTCTAGTTCCAGAGCCAGTGGCTTGTACCACTTCAATGATGGGTTCCTTCATCTCCATTTCTTGTGTGCACACCTCCCCAACTTCATAATCTTATAGTCACCCCTATAAGGCCTTTAACTTTGTTGAATTGATAAATATAATTATTTGTCTTGATTTAATGCTTTGTTTTATGATTATACTTTAATTTATATTTTAATGTCAATTGGTAGAGCTATGTTTAATATTTGAGATAAATCATACTATATTTGCTCATGTTATGTGGTTTTATGTACTTTGTGGATTTACATGTAATTTGCTCATTTTTGTGGGTCTAGCTATACTTTTGAAACATGCATATTTTTTACATGGTGTTCTTGAAAATACTGTGAAATTTAATTTATTTATATATTTTTTGGGGTATCAGTCCCATGTAAACATTAAACTAGCTGGTTATAATGTCCTACGTTTATGTCAATCAATGTCCTGGTAGAACTTTTAACTGATGAAAATTGTTGTATCATCGAAGGTCTTTTGCTTATGATATATCCACGGATGTAGCTTTTGTCTTGTTTCCATATGCGAGTCGATGCTCGAGCCCTTGTTGGCCTCATTAGAACAAAAGTTTATGGGTCGATGGTTTTGGATAAAACTATTTGACCGATGGAATTATAACTGGATCTCATGTGTAGCTTTATTGTCAATTGTTTTGTTCTCTTAACCAAAGATAAGTTTTCCATTGGATTCATTTAACGTCGGACCCAACGAGAATGTGAGGTGGCGTGTTTTTCTTCATCGGGCCGACGAGGGCATATGAGCTAATGATCGACGAGATCTTTTGCCTTTACCTTTCCCTATTTTATGACTGAGTTGCAGCCCCCCACACTTACGGACAGGATTCTGGTAACTAACCTTGTCGACGAGACATTTTTACATGAACGACAAACAAGATTAGAAGCTAACTAACTAATCAAAATCAGGCGGGTCAATGAGTTTAGGCAATCTCATCGTATTAGCTAAAGAACTCAGCCCGACAAGAATTATCGACAACTGAACTAATGAAATATGCTCCGATCTCTGATTCCTTACCAGCGGCAACTGGGCATGCACCAATGAGATTTCTGACCATGTGGACTGATGAAAAATCTGATTCCTTTAACTAACGAAATACTACCTTAAAGTCCTCAACTATCATCCTACATATAAATACTCCTTCCCAATCTCTTCTGATAACATTTTGATGAAATCTCATGCTGTGTCTAGAGACAGGCGAAGTGTCATGAGAGGTCAACGTAAAGTGTAAGTTGGTGGATGCATGTCTTGGATCAAGCATCCATAGGACAGATCTAAGACTCCTAACCTTATGGCTGCGTTTGGTATACAGACGTGGTCAGTTTAGATGCCATGGTAAACTAACCAGTGGTATGTTAACCTTGTGTAAGATAAGTGTTGTTTGGAACAACGTCAAATAAATTTGATGGTAAGATGTCCACCGTTTGGTACACAAGTAAGTATTCTTTTTCTATTTAGATAAAGTCTATTGTGCCCTATCATAGTATGTATTGAAACATCTGCTAAAGGGGGGAGTGGTGGTAAATTAATATGCACGGCATATTAACCTCTACTCTATCGCAAGAAATTAACGTGGCTCGATATCTGCAAAAAAACTTGATTAACTGACCTTTGTGGAAACCTGTCTTCATTCTAAAGGGGCTCACAAACAACAATTAGTATGTCACATCCAATGTGGTTATTGTGGTTATTGTGCTAGAGTTATATCGGTGAAACAAACACAACCTATATCTTGCTCCCTACATGTAAGATCTTCTATCCTAAATCTTTTTTGTTGATGTTTCGTTCTTCACACTTCTACCTTGAACGAAATCTATGGTGCTACAAGTGGAAAATTTGTACATATAGTTAAGAACCATCTTTTCTTCTCCCTTTTAGCTAGAGACCTATTTCTGAAGTAGGAGTTTTTTTTTTAGATTTTAGAATACAAAGATCAGATCATTGCCACCCTTTTCATGGTTTTCTTCTTAAACTTCATTTTCTCACCCTTACCATGAGTAATATAGCTTTTTATATATTTCTTTCCTACTAATTGTATGTATAATATTAATCTTGCCTTTAAAGCCTGTAATATGCTAAAAGATGACCATTAATACATTGTTTTGCATAAGTAGAATTGTAGTGTGAATATTTAGGTCACTTTTAGCCTTTAAGTATATATATTTTCTTACATCTAGATTTCGTTTGACTATGAAAGACCTAAAATTCATAATACAAGTATACATACTCATAAAATATCTTTTTATGGCATTTTAGTACTAAAAAAAAGGAAAGTTGGCCTACATGTTGATCTTTGATGTATGATAGCCATCCTAAGAAATTATAAGATTTTACTAACTATTATTGTGTTTCAATGATGATTGGATGAGAATACAGTGCTGAAAATTGCTCATCCATGCTAGATTTTGAACTTATCTTTGCCTAAATCTTAGAAATAGCATAACCTTTTCATACATTGGAGTTTGAAGCTACACATTCGGGTGATACATTGTTTATGACTTGTTAAGATCTTTGAAAAATATTGGGTGCTAATGAGGTTTCTACAAGGAGTTCGCACTATATTGGTTTTAATGACAACTTGGGCTTTTATGTGCCATAAATTTGAGGTTTGATCCTTGTTATGGTCAAGCATGGATAAATATATCATTGTACAATAATATGGAACTGTTTCACACGTTATGTATGTATGAAGTTGAATACATGATTTATTTTACAAATATATCTAGGTGTCTTGTATGTAACTTGATTGATACAATAAAATATCTAATTGTCTTTAATAGTCAAGTGTAACCCTAATCATGTGGTGTACTATGAGTGTATAACTACCTCAATGTCAGAACTTGTTGGATAGTGAAACGATCAATCCTTGTAGTAATTTTATTTGTGAGAAGAAGCTCTGAGTCATGTACATTGAGTACATGTGGGTGCAAAGAGGGTTTAACTCGCCATCTAGATTTTAAGGTTATAGAGAGTGGTTAAGACCTTGTCTCAAATTTTATGTTATAGAGAGAGGCTACGGTCATATTTTAGATTTGAGCTTTTATGCCAAGGTCTTGTTGTAGAGTACCTAAGATGGACCATGTTTTTAATGTGATGGCCTATGTGTCCCTTTTGATAGATTAGGCTACTAAAATTTAGCACATGTACTAACTTAGGGGAAGATGTCTTATAGATTCTAGTCATCCTAGATTTTATGCTGGGCCGATTGGGACTTTTTCAATGATTAGTTAGTAGTTTGGGTGGTAACCTCAAACTACTTAGGTCTTACTAACTTATAAATCCATATGTGTAGTATATATGTCAGGGTTATTTAGAAAATCACATTGGATGATAACTATTACTTTTCTCTTTTTTCTAGTGTCATATATAATTCATATACCTTCATATTTAGTTATCTCTACCTACACTTTAGTTATGTATGAACATTGTATACACACTACTCAATTTTCAAATGTGTTATATTATATGCTTTAAATGTTTTAAATTACATAGCATATTTGTAAGCAATAATTATTAATTATTGTTATATCATATCGCTAGGACTTGGGGGCTCATCTCGTGGATTTATGCATCCTTTTTTATGATCAGTAGCGTGGGGAGACCTTTGGTGGTGAGGATCCTCAGTTTGGAGATCAATAGAGCTGAGAGGTTGGTGTGTTAGTTGTTAGAGTCCTAGAGTCATCCATATACTCACAGGTCTGTGCAAAGAATTTTGCATATAATGTATATCGACTCAAGTCATGGTTATACTAGAAATAATGTAAATGTAGTAATTATATAGAAACCACCTTTTATATGCATGTTGTGGTTGAGGCTGCCAAACTCATGTCAAAATACCTGATATAAACATATTTGAGGCCTTTGTGAAAGTATCCATTTGAGACATTTGGAACTTTTTTTTTGTTTTAATTATGTAACATTTTGGTAATGTGTTTAATTAGTGCTTGATCAATGTTTTGATTTTCAACAATATCATTATGTGTTGCGGGTTGTCACAATCTCTCTCTTGAAAAGATAAAGCATCTGAAACTGTCTCTATCTAGATTAAAAAACTTCCTCAAGATTCTTATAAGTTTGGAAAGCATCATTGGTGTTCTTCTCATCAAAAAAATAGTTCATATTCTAAATCTGTTTTTTATGTTATCTACAGTGACACATGTAGTCCTTTTAAAACCACTAGTTTCAATGAAATTTATCATTTGATTACATTTGTTGATGATTTCTTTTGCATGTCATGGTCGTACTAGTTGAAATTACATAATGGGATGATTGATCTTGTAAGGACATGATCCTTATGATCAAATCATTACAATTGTTTTTTCAAAAAATATAAACAAATTGTTTTACAATCATACTTCACATCGAGTCTCTTGGAGCCTTTAATCTTGGAGCTTGCATCTCTACATAAGGTGATAACTCTCTACCTTCTTCTATTACTTGCACCATAGTATTTTTTGCATGCAACTATTTTAATCTCTAAACTTGGTGCTAATATTCTATATGAGGTTATCATGATCTAAGGTTTAAGACTTTGTAGTATTCTCATGTAGATTGCTCTCATTCTTGAACCCTAAATTTCTTGTACCTAATTTGTTATGTGATGGTTAAGGTGATTTTGATACATGCATCATGATCCTTGTTTGTATCATCATGGTATGGTTTGGCCCTTAGGTTTTTCTTGAGGTTTTTATCAGTTTTTCTTGAGGTTGAAGCTTGGTGTTCTTTGCCTTTTTTGGGTTTCTTGATGGATTATGTTGGAGATCGAATTTCAAGGTTTTGATGTTCTTTTTGCATGGAGTTTTCCATCTTGTTGGTGATGGTTTTTCCTTGATGTTAATCTCTATTTTGATTGAGGTACCTTCTATTTTAGAGATGGTAAAGTAATGTTGGGGTAGCTTGACCTTAATGGTCACTACACTCCCTTTTCTACTATGGTTGCTACATATCACATGTTGTTGCGGCCATGACCAAAACTCTAATGGGTTGATGGTCATAACACTTAGGGTTGACTTACATGTTCTTGTGATGGTCGTGACACTTGCTTTGAAGGTTCTTGTTGTGGTCGAGACACATATTTTGTTCATGGTCAAGACACATGTTTTGCTTGTGGTTGAGACTCTTGGTTTGCTTGGTGGTCGAGACACCTATTTTGAGAGTGGTCATGACATATGTTTGATGGATTTTCAAACACTCACAAGGGTACATGGTTGCTACACATGTGGGACTTTGTAAGGTTGTTACACATGTACATGTAAATGTTGGTTGATGCCTAATGCTATTTAGATAAGTTATTAACCAACTTAATGATGATGATCTAATCCTAGTGTACTCTAAGAAAGTGGGAGATGATGAAACTAGGGTGTGGTGATTGAATAATGATATGAAATCGTAATCATCTATGTGTTTGAAACCCTAATCCTAATTCTAGGGTATGCTATACTTGTTGAGTTCATTTGATGAATGGCATGTGATTACATTTTTTCTCCTACTTGTGTGATTCTAACCTTGCAGGTTGAATGAATGTCATAGTTTGTGTATGCTATGGTGGAAATCATATAACAATAGGGTGATGGATATGAGCCTTGATGAGACATGATGAGATCATATTGATGTGATGGGTCCTATGACCTGGTGAAGGCTTATTGCCCATTGTGAGTTGATATCCTCTAGTGATTTGATTAGGGGATTGATATCCCACAATAACGTGACATTGGTGGTAGCCTTGTATGGATGTGTGATTTTGGTGATGGCCTTGTGAATGACGGTGCTACAAGTATCATGTGGTAATGATGTGACTAGTTCACACCTTATTTGTTTTGTATCTTCTAGTGTTGTACTATTCCCTTATCTTTGTAGAGTTTGTTTTGGGTTTGTATGTTGTAACTTGATTGATGCTAAAAGACACACAATTGGCCTAACTAATCAAGTGAAACTCTAATCATGTAGGTTCCTTGTGCCATAGATCCATTCTAGTGTCATTTTTATTGCTGGATGGTGAAACAAGTCATTCATATGGGAAAATCAGAGCACATATTTTTGAATATGTGTGGGTGCAAGTTGAGTATCTCCTTGCGTCCATAGTGAAATGTTGTATGAGATAGCCATGTGTGAGCTTTTCTCCTTGTGATATGTGATAGGCAGTAGTTTAACTGCATGTGATGCCTCTTTTTAAGAACTTCTATGAGTGATCATGTTCTTCTAGTGCCTTGCCTGTACAAAGGCAGGCTAGGTGTTTTTATATGGATAGCCATGTGTGAGCCAATTCTTCATCTTGACTATATGTCGCTATTTGTAGTTGATTGATATGTCTCTGCGGTGTTTCTCTTGTATTGACCAAGAGGTGTTGGAGAGGTCATAGACTCCGGCTCTTCCATTGACCTTGTATGTCACTAATTTTGACTTCGTAGTGGTCGGTTGGATTTGAGTGGTATGGCTCAAAACCTCAGGGCATAATAAAAGATGTAATACAATCATGTAGTATATTTGCTTAGGGTCAAATACGCTTCACATTAGATGACCCATTTTCCTTATCTTTGCATTGATTTCTTAAATTATAATGCGGTAAGAGAGATCAAATGTTATACATGTTCTTCATATTCCCTCTTAAAGTATTATTTTTTATACTGCTCAATGACAACTGCCTAGTTTTTTTATCTACAATATTAGTATTATACATATCATTTAGCTGAATCTTCTCAACATCTTAAGTATGTTATCTACATGTGCTTTTAATAGATGTTGGCAGAGTGTTATATCTCTCGCTGGGACAATTGGTCTCACCCTGTGGATTTTTCATCTTTTAGGTAGTCGTGCAAATCATGTTGTTGAGGCTGAGCAGTAAGAGGAGCACTAGCTGAGCATAGGTGGGACAAGTTGCTTGCATTTTGTAGTAGAGTCCTTTTTGTCATCCATGTACTCTCAGTTCCTAGGGGAGAGTTTTGTATATGTTGTATATCAAGATGATGTTTTGTCTTTATGACTTTGTTGTACATATATGGCATATATGTATGTGATAGTTTATCATATATACAGGCTGTGGCCACTAATCCAGTTAAATAATGCTATGTAATAATCCTTTGGAAGGTGTTATAGATATACAAGTGGCTTTTTTGGACTCTGATGTGATATGTTTCCATTTGAGGTGGATATGTGATAATGGTTGTAATTTCCTATGTTTTTTGGTAACCTGGTCGATTAGTATTAGTTATGTGTTTTTTTTAAGTAATATCGATTTGTGTGACATGGGGCATCATAGTAGGGATCACAACAACAATAGTTTAGCAGTGGTGGAGGTCGAGGATGTGGTTAGACATTGCAAGCTAGTTCATCTTGGCAAGCCAGTAGAGGACGGGGATGACAACATGCAAAAATTGATTCTATGCCACGAGTCAGTCGGAAGGAGTGATCAACCTATGAGTCATGATAGGTTAGATGGAGTTATTCCATTCTGATATGTTTAAATCTTTCTTTATATCTATTTTGTTTGACCTGGGTGTGATACACTATTTTATCACTAGAGTAGTGATTGTTAGTTGTTCTTTGCTTGTTAGTCATAGGCGTGATAGTCTTCGCTTAAATCTTGTTGATTGGTTCCTCCAAGTTGCGGGAGGTGCGTCCATCATGTGTTCTTTCTTTCTTAGGATGTAGTGTACAAATGGATCTCATACCACTTGACATGCATGGATTCGATGTAATCCTTGGAATGGATACTTTGGAGAAATATCATGTAGTTTTGGACTGTACTTCCAAAGTGGCAACATTTGTCAATGATGATGTCTCGTGGATCTTCCAAGGTGATAGGAAGATCCTTCAGACATGTTTAGTATTGGCTATGATAGAAGAGAAGATGAAGAGGCAAGGTTGTGATGTGTTTTTAGAACATGTGATAGATACTAAGGTGAGGAGTCCTAGTATTCAGGAAATGATGGTTGTTCATGAATTCAAGTATGTGTTTCCCAATGAGTTATCAAGTGTTTCCCCTCCTATAGAGTTTGACTTTGAGATCAATCTGGTTCCTGGTACACAACAGATAGCACAGACATCGTATAGGATGGTACCAGCTGAGATGTAAGAGTTGAAGAAGTAGTTGCATGAGTTGCGTCAGAAGGGCTTTGTCAGACCGAGCATGTCTCCTTGGGGTGCTCCTATGTTTTTTTTAAGAAGAAAGAAGGATCCGTGTGGTTGTGCATTGATTACCGTTAGTTGAACAAGGTGACAATCATGAACAAGTATCCTTTGTAATGGATAGATGATCTATTTGATCAGTTGAAGGGTGTTGTAGTCTTTTCAAAGATAGATATGAGGTCAAGTTATCACTAGGTGTGGATCAAGGAGGATGACATACACAAGTCGGCCTTTAGGATGAGGTATGGTCACTACGAGTTTTTGGTTATGTCGTTTGGGCTAACAAATACACCAACAATGTTCATGAACTTGATGAATAGGGTGTTCAGGCCTTAACTTGACCAGTTTGTGGTTGTGTTTATCAAAGACATCTTGATCTACTCCCAAGACAACCAAAAACATGAGCAGCATCTACAGTAGGTGTTGACATTGTTGAGACATCACAAATTGTATGCTTAGTTCATCAAGTACATGTTCTGAATGAAGGAGTGTCTTTTCTAGGACACATCATATTTGATGATGGTGTGCACATGGATCCCATAAAGGTTCAGTTTGTTTTAGAGTAAGAGAATCCAAAGACACCAAAAAAAGGTCATAGTTTCCTTAGGTTAGCAGGCTACTACATGAGGTTCATTACAAACTTCAACACAATGTCGTTACCCCTAACAAAGCTTATGAGAAAATACATGCCTTTTGTCTGCGATGACAAGTGTCAGCATTCTTTTAAGTTTTTGAAGGAAAAGCTGACTAGTGCTCCAGTATTAGTGTTGCTTGAACATGGGAAAGGTTACATAGTATTCTATGATACGTCTAAGAATCGGTTGGGTTGTGTGCTAATGTAAGACAAGAATGTAATTTCTTTTTATTTGTTATAGCTTAAGAAACACAAGGAGAGATGCCTGATGCATGAACTAGAGCTTATAGCAGTGGTCTATGCCTTGAAGATGTGGAGGTACTACCTTTATGGTGAGAAGTGTCAAATCTTCACCGGCTACAAGAACGTTAAGTACATATATTCATAGCAAGAGTTGAACATGCGACAGAGACGTTGGATGGAACTGATTAAAGACTATGATTGCACCATAGACTACCATCCAGGGAAGATGAACATGGTGGCAGATGCCTTGAGCAGGGAATCTTCTTCATCATCATCAATAGATAAGGCATAGTTATGATCTTTGGTGTGCCATAAGAGATACATGTTGGTCTCCCTACATCATATGAATGTGAAGTTGGAAGTGTCCTTGTTAGCAGGAATGTTGGCACAGTTATAGGTGAAACCTATGTTAAGGTGGAAGATTAGAGATGCACACTAGAATGATATTGTCATACAACAGGTCCAATTATATTTTGGCAGCAAGAAGTGTGATGGCTTCCATGAGTAAAATGATGGGACAATATGTTACCGTAGTAGAGTAGTGGTAGCTCATGTGGATGATCTGAGGAATTTGGTTCTGGAAGAGGCTCACTCTTCAATGTATGCTATCATTCTGGGTAGCACCATAATGTATCAGAACTTAAAGGACATGTATTGGTGGCCTGGCTTAAAGCGTCATGTAGCTGAGTTCGTGGCTAAGTGTGTAGTATGTCAACAGGTTAAGGCAGAGCATTAGAAACTTGTAGGAACTTTGCAAATGTTTCCTATACCACAGTGGAAATGGGATCATATTATGATGGACTTCGTGGTTGGACTTCCTAGGATAGATAAAGGTCATAATTCCATATGGGCAACAATTGACAGGTTGACCAAGTCAACACATTTTATTCCTATAAAGACAATATATACAACTGAGAAGCCTTCTCAAATATATAGATGAGATACTATGCTTGCATGGTATCTCATCTACCATTGTATCAGATAGGGGTCCTCATTTTACCAGTCACTTTTGGGAACGTCTGCATACAGACATGGGTACACAGTTGAAGTTCAGCACAATGTTTCACCCACAAACATATGGATAGTTTGAGAGGATAATAAAAACATTGGAAGATATTTTGAGAATGCATGACTTACAATTTGTGGGTAGTTGGGATGTGCACCTCAGTTTGATAGAGTTTGCATATAATAACAACTACCGGAGGAGTACTGATATGGAACCATACAAGGCTTTGTATGTAAGACATTGTAGATCTATACCATGTTGGTATGAAATAGGCGAGTATCAACTTCTAGGTCTTGAGCTTGTCTAGCAAACAACATAGAAGTTAAAGGTGATTCAACAATAGTTGAAGGTAGCCTAGGATAGGTAAAATTATTATGTTGATTATCATAGTAGGCCACTGGAGTTCGAAGTGGGGGACAAAGTATACCTCAAGGTCTCTCCTTGGAAAGGCATGTTGAGGTTTGGGAGGAAGGGTGAATTGGCTCCTAGGTATATGGGACCTTACCTTGTGGTGGCACGTGTTGGGAAGGTTCCTTATAAGTTTGAGTTGCACATGTTGCATCTAGTGTTTCATGTTTCCATGTTGAGGAAGTGTCACCCTAACTATGATTTGGTTTTGTAGAAAGTGGAGGTTGAGATAGATGAGGACATGTCATATCTAGAGGGTCCCATGTTGATCGGGGATAGGAGGATCAAAAAGTTGAAGAAGAAGGATTTTGTTTTGGTTAAGGCTTTTTGGCATCACTGTGGTGTGGAGGAATCCATGTGGGAGCTTGAGGAAGAGATGCATAGGAAATACCCATCTCTTTTCGTGTAGGACTTTGGGGGAGAAATACTTGTTAGGGATTTATGGTTGTAAGGCCCCTGACTTAGCTCTCTAGATAATCTTGTTTTCTTTGTTTTATATAATGCTTATAACCTTAATCTAATCTTTTGAGATGCTTTTGTAACATGTGAAAATCTTATGTTTTTAGTTTGGTCTCATTTTGTTGATGTTTGAAATTTGTATATTTGTCTTGGACCAAGTTGCAATTTGCCCATGATAAGGGTTTATCTTGCAATTTGTCACATGTAGGTTGTTCTTCTTGTACCTTAGCATCATGAGAAAGAATATGATACTATGGGGTGCCTTGTTTGGGATTCCGTTGATGAGGTGACATTGTGAGGTGACATTAGGGTTTCCTTGAGTTGCTTAGTTGTTGATGACGACCATGTGATGTTCTTTGAGTGTAGTGGCTGATGGGCTTTATGCCTTGGGAGTTCTTCAACTGATACACCTTCTTTAGGTGAGTTTTTTTTACCTAGATATAGGTCCTATTTACTTCCTTAAGAAGAACACCATTATGAAAAAACTCCTTAAAAACTTCATATACATCATCACCAATTATGGACCAAGCTTTTTTTGTAAAAAAATCCATTAAAACTATCCGGACCAGGAGCTTTATCACTATTAAGCCCATAAACTATATCATCAATATCATTTTTGGATATAAGGGAAATAAGATTGAGCCTTTGTTCTTGTGAGATTTTAGGACGAAGCCATTCTTCCTTTCATGCATCGTCAGAGAGGTTAGATTTACAAAACAAATCAGAGTAAAAAGAGTGGACAATAGAGTTTATCACTTCAAAATCATGGAAAAGAACATCATCAATCATAAGGCTTCTAATAGAGTTCCTTGATATATGAGTTTTCATAGAAGAATAAAAGAACTTGCATTTCAATTTCCCTCCCTCAACCACTCTACATGAGATTTTTTCCTTAGAAAAGATTCTTCAACATCCAAGGCTCTTTTAGTTTTCAACCTTAAATATTTTGCAATAGACATCTTGTCTTCATCAAAAGGATTAAGATCAACACTCAATTTGGAAGCTCTACCTTCATCTTTAGCTATTGAAGCTTTGTCAAAAATATCCCCAACATTCTTCTTGTTCCATCTTTTAAGCATGACACGAAGATTCCATAGATTTTTGTATAATTTATAGGTAGCATAACCTTCAGTTTGTATGTTCCAAGCATTCTTCACAATAGAGTAAAAATTCGGAAGAGAAGCCCAGGCATTAATAAATCTAAATGAAGTTTTCAGATCTCTAGGATTACCAACTTTTGAGTTAATTCTCTTATGATCACATACAATATTAGAAGTGCATTCCCCATGGAAGTCCTCAATATGATTTATAAACACATAATTATATATAATCTTATCAATTTTTGAAGTAACAAACACATTACCAGAGTGATAACGTGTATTCCCCTCTGTTCCGGTCATGGAATAGATGAAATAAACCCAAAAATGGATTTTTGTTCAAGAATGAAATCTTATTGGAACTGTCTATATCCGGTTCATCCTTCGAAACCATATAACATCCCGGATCTGATGAAATAGGATGAATTGAGACGGTAATGGTTATCCAAGCTGAAGTAAGGACCGATCACTTCCAACTCATATAAACCACAATTAGGGACACAACCATTAAAATGATCCATGGAGAATTTAGTAGGTGGAAACTTACCAACTTTTTCACAAGTCTTTCTAACAACATAAAGTCCCCCATTATGAACTTGGGGCTAAACATGGTCTGTCTTAACATCAATAAACTACCATATCCCCCTTCTATCTAGATGGTCATTGTGACCTTAAACAACTATTAAAAATAACTCAGAATCTTCACATTGAATCTTCATATGAATAGCTTGAACATTCTCAACAACTTTAGAAATTTTGCACACTTTGGTTTTCCATAGAATAAGAACTCTACCCAATTCGATGGTGAGTCCCTTAGCAGATGGTTTTGGGTATGCAGGGTTTTTTGTCCTGGGTATTTTCCAGCCACGACCAAAGTTTTTCAAGGTGCGCTTAAGGTCTTTGCCCGCTAGCTGGAATCCCTATCAGTTTGCCTCTGGGTTCTCATCTCTTTTTGTTTTTGTTGATGAGCCTTTTAGTTGGAACCCTTTCTTGCTTTGTTCTTTCCCTTTTGTGTGGAGGTTTTGACCCTCTGTGTGGGATCCCTCTCGGTTTGTTTTTTTAGTATATGAGGGTGTTGTTTTGTATATGTCCAAAGTTTGGTTTTTAATGAATGAGCTTGTTTCACAAAAAAAAAGAACTCTACCAAGAACATGATATTTGTGGTAAGAGATCCACTCATAATTAGAAAAAAGAATTATTCATTATCCCCGAGACTTACTCTTTTCAAAACTTAGACTCATTAATAATAAAGATATCACTATTTCAACCTTGTTATTTCTTATTGGATGCCATAGATATTATTATTAATTCTCCTGACATTCCAAGAATATATAGAAAGAGAGAAATTCATTTGAACTTTGGTATGTTGACCTGACAACCTTAGGATCTTCGTTGATTGTTTCCAAACCGCCAAATTTGTTTTGTATAGGAGAAAATTGAGATTGTGAAGTTCTACAAAAAATACCAGCAATAGGATTTGAAGCACACACAGGAGGAGACTTACTTTTCTTTCTACTGTCCTAACCTTCAGAGTAATCATTGTCCAAGTTTTCAGCAAAAATCAGAATAGGTGTAGAAGGGGTAGATTTTTCCCCTTCCATGGATAGAGATCAAACCTAATTAACTAAAGAATCATTGTGACTTTAGAGACATCGTTCAATTTAATAGATAGAGAATCATGGTGCCTATTACCAAGTGAATCCATGTACATATGTGACTCCTTACCAAAAAAATCTCAACGGTACTCTTTTGACTTTCAATACTTGGGGGACCGTAGTAATCATCATGACCAAACAAGCCACACACTGAGCATGTATATGGAAGCCATTCATACATTAGATACACCTTTTATAATTCCCTTGTATCACTAATAAGATCAATAGAATTAGGAAACTTATCTTCATAAGACATGAGAACTTTAAAAAAAGCATATTCAACTCTAGTGTAAGAATAAGTAGGTATGTCCATTTTAATGGGAATGCCCAAAAATGACCCAACTCTTTCAAACACCTTGATGTCCCATAATTACAATGGAAGGTTATATACTCATATCCATACATGAACCTCCTCAGCTCTGAGTTTAGTAAATACATCTCCCTTCATCCAACACATTAGTATCATCAAACAATTTTTGACAAACCAGTTACCTTTTAGGCATTCTTCATATCAAATTCATCTAATATCTTATGAGAATAGGCATTCACTTTTGTTGAAAACCTCTAAAGAACTGTGAGGACTCCACAACTAGTAAAGATAATTCTTCAAAGTTGGGAAGTGTGAGAATAAATCGACAATGTAACTAATGATGCATTTACTCCACTTACTAGCATTCTCAATAACTTCAGACTTTAGTTATAGAAGTCTTTCATCCACAGTCTCGATATCTTTCTAGACGAGTGAGAGATCTGACTCCTCAGATATATAGAGTTTTGACCAGTGAATAGGATCTCCCAATGTAGACAACTTTGGACGTTAATCCTGATCTTCCTTTGACCCCTTCTTCCACCATATTAGGTTAGATTTTCCAAGAGGCGGTTGATGGCATAAGGTCACCATTTCAGTCACTAGAGCAGTCACCATGCTAGCTCATGCTTTGATAATGTTGAATATATACAAACCCTATATTTCTTGAAATAATATTGATATCTTGTTCAATTGGTGAAAAAAATCTAATATAATGATGATTATGATAAAACTTATCTATGAGTTAGGGTTACACATAATGCATAATTAGGGTTTAGAACCCTTATGAATCATAATATAATTGACCTAGGGTTGTGACTCTTAACCTTAATCCAACATCCAAGTTTGATAAATATCATGCTAAACTTATTTGATGTTATCAGATGATGTTGGGTAAACAATGATGTCCCAAGTTCTTAGTAAGATTACGATGATGATTAGGTTTCCTAAATCTTTAGATCCACATACATTTGAATTAGGGTTTGATACCTAACCCTAATATAATCCCTAGATGAATAAATATATATCGAGATGTAGACTTGATCTTAAATAATATCACATGGATACATGGTTACACTTTAGGGTTATGTATAATTTCAAATCATGTTGTTTTCTTGGATCGACATTATACTTGATTGTTTGGATCCCATAGTTGAAGTATATAGATAACCATACATTGTTCCTCAAAGAAAGGTACATGGTTATCTTATTAATACTCACAAATATCAACTTATGAGGATTGCCATGATATCATGATGCTTGATTAATAAACTGCTTGGATGTCTATTTAATTCCAATTCAATATACTGCCTACATGTATTATGTAATGAAACAATACAATATTTTGAATCCAGAGGTTAGTCCTAACTGGGCATAGTTCACATAAGCTTAATTATGAATATAATAGTGATTATACATGTGGTGGCATGACAAGAATGGATTATATTATGTAAATTAAGGTACAAGTTCACATGTGCCGATAGTTTATTGTTGAACAATATATGTTGTTATCATACATGCACACTTTTATAGGCACCCACATACACAATATAGAAATATATTGATATGTTTTATGCTTTTTGACATTTAGGTACCCTTCTTACATAAGATATGATGACTTAGAGATTTAGATGTATAATGTAAAGATATTAATAATATTGTCCCAATGAGAATTAGTTCGTTAGTAAATCTTGATATATTCTTTATTACAATTATAAAGTTGTCTCTTATGTAATATCATCTTGTTAAAAGATTATGTAAACTCCTTTGAGCAGATATTAGCAACCTTTTATACCATTCAAAGTTTATTAATGAAATTAGGTGTTTTTTCTTAAGTCTAAATCTTGGAAAAAAGAGATTATGATCACATCCCTCTACGATCGTCCTTCGATGGTGCCTAACTAGGGGAGGGGGTCCTAACACTATTGACAAATACATATTGAGATATGTGTATCAATAAAACTTAAGGATTCACTTTATATTGCATAAGTAAACTGATGTTGGTTTAAGGATACTAAATAAAAAAATCTTGGGAACTCATATGTTTTTACAATATTCTATTGTTTTAGTTCTATATTTTTGTCAAGTTAATTGAACATTTACAAAACATGCTCATTTTCAAGTGTAGAAGTAACATTTTTTACTATAGGGAAATGAGAAATTTTGAAATAATGAAGATATTTTAACTTTGGAAAATTATTAGAAATACACTAGTTACTATCATGAACCCCAAGACCAATGAAAAAGCTACATTATGGCAGTGGAGCACATGCCTCACTTGTTCCTTCATCAAAATGTGGAATGTATCTATTTCTCTTCAGATGAAATAAGGGAAGTATGCTACCTTTGAGATAATAATTATTTGGACTATCAAGAATGGAACTTATGTTCCATTCATGATGATTATTTAAATAAAACTTGCACTTCTATATATAGTCCTATTTTAAATGGTTAAGGATCTCATGTATTGGTATATAAATTATGTCATACAAAAAGTAATGTATGATCTAAGTTAGGTTTAAAAATGAAGCCTGATTTTAGTTCTACATTTGATTCAAGTTCAATTTTTAGGTTACAAATCATAACTTTCCAAAATAAAAAATTATCAACCCCATGCTAACTTTGTAGACCAATTATATTTACTACAAGAAATTTGAAACACATGTAAAATGGTTATGTGTTACATCTTTAGAGGCACGTCTAAGTATAGATCCAAATTTGCAATAACCATATGTTATTATAGGCTTGTGATGTAGGGACGTAATAAGAAGGGCACTACTTTTTCTATGAAATGACTATGCATGAGATGTAGTAGGTCCATGTGCTATATGCTAGTTTTATTATGCCCACATTTGTAATCCTTACTTGAATTTATTTTTGATGCCTCAACTATGATTTTTTATCTGGTTCCTAATTACTACACTCTATATGTGACAAATCTCCTACTTAAGCCTTGCATGAGATTAAGAACAAAAAAGAGATAATGTTGACCACATCCATACCTTAGAGACTAGAATAATGTTTAAAAGCTAATAAGATTGATCTTCAATATAATTAAAGTGGTTCGAATGAAACTAAGTATGTAAGTAATGAAAAATTCCAATATTGAAACTTATTATTAATGAATAGATAGCAATGTTGTGGCACATTGTCTTAGAAGATTTCCATATTTTTTGAAAAATAGTCTTCTATAAAGTTTAATAAATGTTTGTTGCAACAAAAAAATGAGTATTAATATTTAACACTTAATCATATGTCCTTCTAGAATTTCCTCTAGGTTAATTTAGCTACAATCACAATACAAATCATGGTGAATTACATATAAGACAATATCACTCAACAAGATGTAGTTCACATAAGGTTGTTTTATTACTATTATAGTACAAAGCAAAGGTTAAATCATTTGTCTCACTTAGTCCATAGATTGAGATAGAGAAAAGTTTGTGGAACCCTTCCTTGTAGTACCAGACAAAAGTAGGAAAACCTAGATATAAAGAAAGATAATCTTGATTACATTTTTAGCAAAAAAGACAAAGAAATGTCAACATTTAATTCCCAACATTATCTACAAGTAGATCATGTTAAAGGTTGCATAGTCATAAGCAAGTAACTATATGATGCTCGTCATAGGTTATTAAGGTCATAAACTATATATACTAATAAACCCTGAGAGTGGAACCAATGGACCATTGAGTAAATAAACATTTGTATATATTTCTATGTATGAAAGATATATTGGACATAATGAATCAATCAACTAAAGACTCAATATTTTTTAGATTGAATTTTCCACATAACTTTATTTCAAACAAAATTTTTCTTTACATTCTTAGTGTTTTCTCTGAGTACATGGTGTTCTTAAAAAATATACCTATATATCGAGTACTAGTAAAATAATTTTTTTATTAATCAAATATTTATCTCCAAGAGTGGCTATATCTCACAATCTATTTAAGATCTCTCTCAGATAGAATGTCCATGAGTTTCTAGAGGAATAAAATGAAATATAGACCCCAAAAGGGAAGATGGAAAGTCAAATGACCGGTACAAAATCAATATTTGGAAAATAAATAAGTATGAACCTAGCTAAAATGGATCTTCATGGCGCCGCTGGGGGGAGGGGGTGCCTCCTTGGTACCTTCCTCCCCTTGGCTCAACCACGGAAGGCTAGGGTTGTTGCAGATCTCTGGAGGCGATGAAGTAGGTGTCCTTTTGAAGATCGTCCAACAGCCTGTTTGGGTCGCGTCTTGGCTGGGCAGAGGAGGAGATGCGTGCGCCGTTGTGGAGTACAGATCCAGGTTGCAAATCGGCGGTTCGACCTTGTCGAATCCATCCCATTAACGAGTGACGGGTGAAGAGCAGCTGCGCCCTAGATTCGTCTCTCTTGCTGATGCTCCGTCTAGGTGTAGAAAAGGGGTCCCCTCGATCTCCTCTTCAGACACCAGCTCCTTATCCCCCAAGCCATTACCTGGCGTTTGCCCAGTGTAATGGCGGCCTTGATTCATCCTCAACCTGCTTAGTGATGGTAATGGAGGCTGAGCGCTGGTTGGCCGTCGAGATTGGGCGACTCGCCTTAGGCTAGTTTCTCCCGATGTCGACGCCTCCCTCCTCAGCCGATGGTTGGTCCTCTTCTTTGATTTGGGCGGGTCAGTGTTGGGGCCATGGCTTCTTTCAACGGCTCTAGTTCCCTCCATGGGCCCCTCGTCAAAGTCCTGTGGTGGTGTGCATCGACGGAGCTTCGCAGGGGTTGCTTCCACGCTTCTGGATTCCCCGAGGATCCACTAGCTAGGCAGAGTGCTTGGTCGGCATCTTGAGGGTGATGGCTGAGATGACGCCGTCTGTGGCTTGCCCGACGAGTCTGAGGTTCTGTTCTTGCTTTCATCTCAGTTGTCCGCCGGGTTCCTCTCTTGCAACCGGGGGCTCCTGGCTTCTTCGTGTCGCCCTCTGTCTGCTATTTGCAGGTACTCCTGCTAGATGGTTGACAATTTGCTGTTGTGCAAACAACAGCCGTACCCCAAAACATAACCTGGAGGAGATTGCAAGGTTTGCTTTTCAATCCGGGCATTTTTTTCTAGCTATCCTGGGGATTGCAGGTCCAGTGGAAGATGTTTTAATCCTCCATGGATTCCTATCTGATTCAATATACATCACATGGTCACTGTTCTGAATCCAGTCTGCGGATTTTGAAGGAGATGCCGACTGTTCTCTGTCTGCTCTTCTTCATACATTCTAGGTGAGCATATATCAAGTGGAGAAAGGCTTCAAAGCACATCAAATGTCGATTTCTTGATTCTTCGACTCTTTCAGCCTGGTTACCAGTCTGGTGTGCATATTGGATATCTGATATCTTTGCCGACTTGGGGGTTTCTTCCCCTTGTGTCCCAGGCTTTTGAAGGTCTCTGCTCGTGTGCAATAGGGTCTAATCACTATCTGACATCATCCAGATGGATTTGATCTGAATGCCTTGCTCTGTTTCTTTATTTTTGGGTGTTCTTCAGGCTGAACACAGGGTGATGTATAGGTCTCAGGCCCTCAGTTTGTTTGTTTGATGGGGCTTAAGTCCTATTCTACATTGGTCAGAGTTTTTTTTTCTTTAGTATCTTGTTCACTCATTTGTGAGTTTCATGTTTTTGGTTTGGATTAGTTTCTGGAGTGTCCCCCTGCGTGGGGATTTTGACTCTTGTTGAGCTTCTTAGGTCATGTCTATGTAATGGGGTACCCAGTGCCCAAAGTTTTTGGTATTAATAGTAACACACTTTTTGACCGACCAAAAAAAATAAAACGGATCTTCATGATAAAATGTAAGGGATTAAATAATATATGAAAGTATAAATGGAAAAATGGTTTTCAAAATCAATAGGATAAAATATATAAATTTGACACTAGTGCATAGCACATGTCAATGTCTATTATGTTGGGGAAGTCATGTGTTCCTTTCTATAGAGAATGAAAACACACTAACTATGTTTCCCAATATAAGGGACCATATGTCCTTTAATTCGATATAGAAGTTTGGAAGTGTAATTCCACTGAACTAATGAGCACTAGCTTATGTTTTTTCAACATTTAAAAAATATGGTACTATTTTAAAAAATGATTGTTAGATAGGTTTTAAAAAAGCAAGGTTAAAGTTTAAGACAAATTAGACAAACCAACCTATCTACAATGTATACTTTTAAGAGGGTATTAACTATCCAAAAGTAATAGAAATTTCATATCTTGACTCAAAATGAATCAATCACCAAGAAGGTCCTTCATGAAGGTTCAACTAGATTCTACATATGAATAGAAAATTGCTCACAATTATGGTCATGGGATTGTAATTATTTCTCTTTTCCTTCTCATAGTTTCCATCAATAAGATACATAACATATTTTTCATGTATTATAAACATTGATATTTATGTTTCAATAAACATTTAAAAAATAATATTCATCATTGTCAATATTTAAATTTCATATATTTCTAAAATACATCAAGTATATCCATTGAGGATTAATTATGTAATGGAGACATATTGACTAATCCAACAAATCAACATTGTAAATACTACTATTTTGATTAACCATTGAATTTAAGTCCTCCACCACTTTTTAATAAGACTGTGTTATTATGTATGTTGGGGTGATCAATGAGTTTAACCAATAAATTACACTGTCATTATAAATAAGAGTAATGTATAGAATTCTCTTATATGCTATATCTGACAAAGGTAATTGTGTTTATTTATATATTTTTGGATTAGATAAAATATACTCCATATCAAAGGGAGACAAAAGTATAGGGATATAAAGTTTCATATACTATGCAAGTGGGTACACACAAAAACCCACCACTAAGTACAGGGTACCCTAGACAAGGGTGACACTACACAATCCCAATGTTTAAGGACCAAGGGGTCGACGCCCAACACCAGTTTGGGCCTAGCTCTGACAACCCTATCTATAGTATGTACACATT
Source organism: Alisma plantago-aquatica (assembly GCA_963693085.1). Taxonomy (NCBI): domain Eukaryota; kingdom Viridiplantae; phylum Streptophyta; class Magnoliopsida; order Alismatales; family Alismataceae; genus Alisma; species Alisma plantago-aquatica. The sequence goes on from OY856411.1 coordinate 226,504,424, forward strand.
TATCAATGACTACCAAAATATCAATCAGAGGGCTCTTATGAAGTGGCCTATTCCAATTTGTCCATGTGATAAAAAAAAGGGCAATGAGGAAAATGTCAATCAGGGACTTCATCTTGCTCTTTTTATCTATATGGTGGTTCTACTGGATGCAGTCCCCAAGATTTTGGGGTGGAGCACCACCCCAACTCATCATCAGGGAGACCTTGGACCATAGGTAGGAGCTGAATTTGCATTAAAAAAGAGGTGGTCATGCACCTCCTCCATATCATTGAATAAGAGGTAGGTGGAGAGGACATTCAGACCCCAACTTCTCAACCTATAGAAGGTAGAGAGTTTGTTCATGATGGCTTGGTATGCAACAAAGGTCCACTTTGGCATGTGAGATGTAAACTTGAGGAATTGATGTTAGGGAACCTGTGGGGTATGGGAAGAGATGGACCAAGGGTTCACCTTCTCTTTGAGGATGCACCACTCACTACTAATATGTTTTTAAAGATCCTCAACTTCACTCTAGACCTCCACCATACTTCTCCAAGTCCTGGAGAAATAATTCCTTGGGACATGGAAGGATATCATGACTCCATATCTATGTTCCATCCACTTGGACCAAGGGGAGTCCTTGCATTGTAGGAACCTATCGATCCTCTTAATAGTGCCTACTCTATCCATATCATCAGTATCAAGATACTTGAGACCTCTCTTTGTGTATGGTCTAGAAATGGTACTCCATGGCACAACATGATTCTTGCTCATCCATGAAAAGCCTTCCATAACAACATGACTTTTCCTGGTGATGAACAGAGGGAAGTCCATATGTTCGCACATGAATCAGACCTTGCCAGTAAGAATAGACTTCATCAACACCGATTGATTCTGCATGGAAAGCCTGGTATCTACCCATTTTCTCTCTGTTTCTCTAATATTGTCGATACATTCAAATATATATGACCCTTTGCATCTCCCTCCATATAAATGTATTCCCATGTGGCCTAGTTGTGGGAAAGACACCCTTCTGAAGACCAGTGCATCTTCTCAGTCTCCCACTTCTCAAGTCCCAAGACCTTGTGAAGTAGATTCTAGATTTAATAAAACTGATGAAGAGGGTGGTAAGAATGGCAAGTTGGGTCATCATCCTCCTAAAACCCCTTATAACACTTGTAGTGCCTTTTAAGAAATAAAGTAAGTAATCTGCAAAGATTATGTGGGTGTAGACTTTAGTACCACCAGCCTTGAACCTATACACGATGTTAAAACATTTCACACCCTTCACCATCACAAACAAGTTTTCCATAGCAATGTTGAAGAGAAAGGGAGATAATGAATCACCCTGCCTCATACCATTGGAGGGTTTGAATAACCTAAAGGGGTTTCCATTCACTAGCAAAGAGAAATAAGAGGTCTTCATGCACTATTTCATAATGGAGATCCATCTCCTTGAGAAAACCATCGCTTCCATACTAGACCTGTAACATCCCTGGATTTGAGGCCTTGGTTGGTATGATCATAAAAGGAATGATTGGACTACCCATATCACCAAGGTGCACCTCCTTTTTAGGAAGCCCATCTATAAGAACTCCATAGTTAAGTGTGCTTGGCTTGGAGTAGTACTAGGATGGGTGACCAGTCGGGAAGTTGATCCTAGCTTGCGCGTGAGTATGGTCAAAGTGCCTTGTTAAGGCTAGTGGTGGTATGTGGGGCTAGTCGTCATTCCTAAAACTCTACTAGTGCCTTGGGCCGTGAGCTTGAGCAGTACAAATGGTATCAAAGCCATAACCCCTCCAGTAGGTGGGCCCACATGGGCATGTGGCATGTTAGTCTTGAGCCGTGTGGTCCAGGCATGCAGGAAAGGGTTGTCCATGGTGATGTAGCCACCCTTGCATTGGTATTCCATGATCGGGAGATGGGTGTCCATGGGCCATTCTGAATCTACACTAAAATGGGGAAATATTATGAGGCCATATAGTTGAGCCTTGATGAGGGCGTCAAGAGTTTAAGTGGGGAGATTGTAACATCCCAAGATTTGAGGCCTTGGATAGTATGATCTTAAAAGGTATGATTAGACTACCCATATCACCAAGGTGCACCTCCTTTTTAGGAAGTCCATCTCTAACAACTCCATAGTTAAGCGTCAGTGTGGTCAAAGTGCCTTGTTAAGGCTAGTGGTGGTCTGTGGGGCCAGTCGTCATTCCTGAAACTCTACTAGTGCCTTGGGCCGTGGGATCGGGCATTACAAATGGTATCAGAGCCATAACCCCTCCATTAGGTGGGGCCCACATGGGCATGTGACATGCCAGTCTTGAGTCGTGCGGTCCAAGCATGTAGGAAAGGGTTGTCCATGGTGACGTAGCCACCCTTGCGCTGGTACTCCGTGATCGGGAGATGGGTGTCCATGGGCCATTCTGGATCTGCACTGAAATGGGGAAATATTATGAGGCCATATAGTTGAGCCTTGACGAGGGCATGAAGAGTCTAAGTGGGGGAGATTGTAACATCCCAGGATTTGAGGCCTTGGATAGTATGATCTTAAAAGGAATGATTACTCTACCCATATCACCAAGGTGCACCTCCTTTTCAGGAAGCCCATCTATAAGAACTCCATAGTTAAGTGTGCTTGGCTTGGAGTAGTACTTGGATGGGTGACCAGTCAGGAAGTTGATCCTCGCTTGCACGTGAGTGTGGTCAAAATGCCTTATTAAGGCTAGTGGTGGTATGTTGGGCTAGTCGTCAATCCTAAAACTCTACTAGTGCCTTGGTCCATGGGCCCAGGCATTACAAGACTAAAGATATTCCCACTTGACCTTGTCATATGCCTTTGTCAAATCAAATTCACAAGATCTCTTCGATTTAGTAGTGTACTGCCAGAGATGCTTCTCATGGTGATGGAATCAGATTGGGAGGGGGAGATGACATGTAGTAGGATGGTCTTCAATTTTCTCACAAATAGATTGTCCAAAATTTTATAGATCAAATAGTAGAAAGCCATCAGTCTAAGGTCATTCATGGAGGTGACCAACTTCTTTTTAGGAATGAGTTTGTTTAATGCATGATTGATTGAATGGACCATCCATCCCCCGAAAAAGAACCACTTAATAGCTTGGCAAACATCATCATCGACCACATCCACATCTTGTGGAAAAACTTTGCATTAAAGTTGTCTATCCCAAGAGCCTTGGAGGCACTAATGGACCATACTACTACTTTGACTTCTTTGTTTGAAGTAGTTATGCAAAGGTATAGGTTCATATTAGCATTTACCTTGCATTCATGAGAAACTAGCATGCATAGATGGGTGTTGTGTTGGTTGTATAATCTTTAAAGAAATCCATTGATTCAGAAGTAATCCCCTTAATACCTCTTAGAGTGGGGCCATCCATCTTGAGAAAAGAACATATATGGTTCTTCATATCATTTCTCCACACGGTCGAATGGTAAATCTTGGTGTCTTAGCCACGATTGTGTATCCACTTCAATGCCTGCATAGAGGGGTGTTGGCTTGGAGTATATAGGGTCTCAATATATACTTTAGTGTCTCTATGGTTCATTCTATTTGACCATTTTTTGTGGAATGAGACATTGTATTTAAATTTAACAATGTGCTAAAATTTGTATGTACCTTATTCCAAAGCATGCTCGTAAACTCTGAACCTCTGTTAGACACTACTGATGCATGACCATCATATAGAAAACAATCCCATATGTCTAGATTTGTACCAATATTTCTCTAATGTAGGTAGTCTTGTCCAATAAAAAGTGGGCTACTTTCATCAGCCAATCAATTTCCACTTCGATGAAATCATAACCCTTGGTTGTCTTAGGAAGACCAACCACAAAGTCTATGGTGACACGATCCCACTTCCACTCTAGAGTTTGAAAATGTTGACATCCCTGCACACTTTTGGTGTTGTACCTTGACCTTCTTACAAACTAGACACTTCTCAACGCACATTTCAGATCAAGCCTCAATCCTAGCCACCAATATAAATCCTTGAGAATGAGATACATTTTTTACTTCCAGTATGAATTCCAAACATTGAAGAATGGGCCTTCTCAAGCACCATCTTCCTCAAATTGTCAACATCCAGAATTACCATTGCATTGTGATACTACACTGTCTCACAGTGTGACTCATGAAACTCATCATGCTTCTTGATTCGATCTCTGAATTGATATTTTGTATCATAGGATCAATTCATTATGCATCAGTGATCTATTCAATCATTGTCAATTTGACATATAACCGAGGTAACAATCTGCCAAGCAAGGAAACTTCCATCAATACTTTCATCTAATATAGAGAGACTAACATGTCTTTCTTGTCACAAGCCACATAATTTAATCTTTTAAAGATGAAAATGACCTTCTTCTCAATGCATTTACCACCGCATTCAGTTTCCTAGGATGATAGTCTAAAGACAAATACAATCCTTTACCATATATATCCATTTCCACCATCTCATGTTCAATTCTCACTTAAAAATGAGGTAGTATAGATTCATGTGATCTATGAAGATCTAGAATTTCTCACCATAAAGGCAGTATCTCTAAATCTTTAATGCAAGTACCACTACTACCAAATCTAGATCATGATTTAGGTAATTCTTTTCATGCTTGTTAAGCTGATGAGAAGCAAGAACCATTACATTCTTGTCCAACACCATCACGAATCCAAGCCCATTCCTATCAGAATCACAAAAAGATATGTAACCTTTCCTAGATTCTAGAAAAACTAGCACGGGAACCGATGTCAACTTCTCTTTCAACAATTGGAAACTACATTGATGTTCATCCATCCACAAAAAGGTTGATCCTTCTTGGTTGTCTGGTCAATGATAAGGTAAAGAACTAAAGTCCTTAATAAAATGTCTATAGTAACCAACTAGACAAATAAAACTCTATACCTCAGTTAGTGTCTCAGGCTTATACTACATCAATATTAACTCAATCTTCTTGATGTCTACACAAATCCCATTTTCATATTTGACATGACCAATGAAATACACCTCTGTCAAAAAATCCTCAAAATTACCAAACTTCTCATACAAGTAATGTTGCCTTAGAAATCCTAATGCCAAACTGAGATGCTACTCATGTTTCTACCTCTACTTGTAGTAGTTAAAGATGCCATCTATAAAGACCACTATATATTGATCTAGATATTTTCTGAACACTCTATTAATCTGATCCATGTAAGTTTTCAATGCAATGGTTAGCCCAAATGATAGAACCACAAACTCATAGTGGCATACCTAGTTTAAACAATGTATTAGGTTTGTCCTCAGTCTGGATCCTCAATTGATGATAGCCTGATCTTAAATCTATATCAGATAAGAATGAAACATTCTTTAACTAACTAGAAATATCATCCATCCTCGATAAAGGGTACCATGTTCTTCACTATAATTCTATTCAACTATTGGTAATAACCCTATATAACCATCCTTCTTAATGAATAATACTAGAGAACCCGAAGGAGATGACTTTGTTGTGTGAATCCCTTATCCAAAAAATCTTGAAGTTGTTTCTTCAACTCCTTCCTTTTTGTAGGTGTTAATATGGTTCCCTTACAATGGGATGTGTGTTAGCAGTCTAATTGATATCAAAGATAATCTCTAGAGGGGTTGGAACATAAGGAAAATAATTGGTAAAGACATCCTAAAACTTGCCCACCCTAGTACATCTTGTAGAATAGGACTCTCCACCTTAGTATCTACTAGGTTAACTGATAAACCTTCACAACTTTGCATCATCAACTTCTCAACTATCCTATTCTCACAAGAAACATATAAACAATGTGTTGGTATCCTTAGAAAATACAAGATACATCTTAATTCCTAAGTTCTACAATCTAAGATGCCAATTCTAACACTACCTTATACTTTTTTGAGGTATCAATCCCAAGGATAACATCAAATATGTCCTTCTCAAGTGGCTTGAGATCCACTTGAATGTTGCATTCAACGAATATAAGAATTCATGATGGACAAACCTCCCATAAAAATTGTGGATCCAACCGAATGGGTTTAAGAAAAAGAAGAGAAACTCTACTGCAAACAGGAAATATACAATGTACTATCACCTCTTTGTTGATAAATGAGTGTATCACACCCAGATCAACCAGATAAAGATATTATAAGTATATAAATTAGAATAAAAAAGTTTTTTATGATCTATACCAACTTGTGGATTGATGACTCCCTCTAGATTACCAATAGTGTCAAACTTAGAAGTTGCATGTGGTCTTCCTCATCCTAGGCTTCTTCCTATGGATTGTGATGACCTTTCATGTGTGTCTAACTACATTTTTAACATACCAAGATTTTATGCCCCACATAAAATGATCTTCAAAGGAATAGTTGGAATGCCCATACTTAACTAGATGCACATCCTTTTTAGAAGATCATCACTAAGAACCATGAAGTTACACACGATCAACCTCGATTTGTATTAAGATTGGTGGCATGTTGAGAAGTTGATCTCAACACGCACATGAGTGAGGACAACATGTGTAGCCAAATCCACTAGTGGTTAGTGGGGCTAGTAAGTAGTCCTAAAACTCCATTTGATCTTTATGAGGTGGTCCCGTGAATTACAAATGGTATCAAAGTCAATTACTTTTAGTAGATGGGGCCCAGATGGGCATTTGGCACATCGATCTTCAGTCAGAAGTCTAGGCAAGTTGGGAATGGCTATCTGATGAGATGAGATGGACCCACCCTCATGCTAGTAATTGTGAATAAAAATATGGGTGGACGTGGGCCTTTGGTTTTGCACTAAAGTGGGAAACAGATTAAGGAGACATATGTTTGAGTTGTGATGAAGATGTTCAGAGTCTAAGTGGAGTAGATTGTAATATTCCATGATTTACGGCCTTTGATTAAATGATCTTAAAAGGAATGATTAGACTACCCATATCGCTAAGGTGTACCTCCTTTTCATAGATCTCATCACAAAGAACATTAGATTAAGCATGCTTAGCCCAACGTACTATTAGATGGGTGATTGTGACCTATTAAGAAATTGATTCCAAGTTGTGCATGGGTGAGGACATGCATAACTAAGGCCAATGGTAGTTTGTGGGGCCAGTCATCATTCTTGTAACTTTGTGTCCTCTATGACCATCACTATTATGTTATTGTGATACCTATTGACACTGCCTCTACCATTGAGATACCTCTTGATTCAACTATGAGTCAACATCTTGATATGTCCAAATTGGTCATAGTGGGAACACTTCTTGCGGACCATATGGACCTATAACTGGCATTGATCCCAAAATATAGGATCTAGATGGAAGAAGGCATCAACCTATGTCCTGACTTGTTGACCATTGTGACTGTTATTGTGCCTTTATTTTTGATGTATTTGTGCTTTGTTGACTATTGGTACTTTTGTAGTCTCTTGGACCCAGAAAACCTCTATGTCTTTGTATTTCTTGAGTATGGTCCACATGATTGTGCAAACTTCTTATTGGAATGATGACACAAATTTGACACCATTATCCTTTCTATCTTCCTCACAACATCCCTAAAGGTGGAACAACTCCTCTACATGACTCTAAAGTTCATGTTAACGTGGCCAACTCAACACTTAGTCTCTTCACAAATCATCATATATGCCCCTTCTTTATGGTTCCATGAGTGGAAAGAACCTCAACAACTCCATAAATTGTAGCTCATACTCATTCACTATCATCATCCTCTATTGAAACTACTCAAATTGTGAAATATTCTCATTAAGATAAGATAAAGGGATCTATTGGCTCTCAAAATCCCTCCTTAAATCTACCCATGTGATCACCTCACTGAGCCATCTCTCCTCTTCAATGGCCCATCAATGATAAAGATTATCCTTCAACATGTAAATAGTGTGATTAATCTTGTCCTAATATGGGATATCAAGCAACCTATAGGCCTTTTGTAGTTTTGCAACCACAAATTTATATCTTATAAATATGTAGCACCTAATTACTCTAAGGGTCCAACAAGCTTCATCCTCTCAAATATTTTTCTGAAACCTGAAGAATCAAGTTTGCAGATGATACCTTGACATCTTGACTAGGTACCTTCTCCACAGACTGACCAAACATTGACATCATACATTCAACCATGGCTTGAAAAGTTAGATGGATATGTTGTTGAATACAATGACTTTGATATGGGCTATTATGTCCCTATCTAATTCAATGTCTATATCTGAACACTTCATGGCATGACAAAACTACTATCTACATGTTCTTCATGCTATCCAACCATATATGCATAACCATGAAAAATGGTTAGACTTGGTGGACAACTAAAAATAGACACAATAACTTAACCCCATGTCAAAATAAACATGGTGAACCTAGGATTTGTACCAGTAGCTTGTAACAACACACCGTCCTAAGATTCATATTACTAAAAAACCTTAATTAAAACAAAAAAACTATCATTACCAAGAACTTGCAACATCACAACTTGGACTAAAAATTTTCAAAGTAAAATCACATGATTGTAATCAACAAGGTCCTTGCAATATAGTTATATTCTACAAATATAATCATATATAGATTTTAGTGACTACTATCATGCTTATTGCAAAGGGAGCATGCCAATACATTTGCAACCTATAAATTGATACTGCATTTATAAGGAATGCATATCAAAGTCTCAAGATGATAGACACAACCTTACAAACTTCCCCGTTGGGGCCTAATTACATGGATGATTATAGAACTATCTAACTCAAAAATGCAAATGTCCCCTATCTCAAGATTTTGTCATAGAAACACCTAACCCAGGTGATACACAAACATCACCTACATCCAAGTGTCTGGCATCTTCTAAAAGACTGGTCCTCACCACTATAATATGGGAAGCTCAGTTGGTCACTAAAAAGATGTGGAAAGACAATGACTGAGGCCTTAGCTCAAAGTAGTACCATACATCAATTGGGAATATATATTACTTACAACTAACATTTTAATTAACAAAAATGGCTGGTAATATTTAGATTACTAAGGAAGTTGTATATCACAAAGCATAAGCTTATAGTGATTATGCCTATACAACCATGGATGCTTGTTTAGAATATAAACTACACTTATAGTTCATGTAGGAAGAACTATGCCATCATAAGACCATGCATGTTATTCATCAAATAAACCTATATAGATGTACTACTCGACCGAGTTACACATTTATTACGCCTAGGGTATCATGAGGCATACCACTCAAACTACTAGCTATCCAATGTGGAGCCCACATAATAATCCATACAAGATCTGAGGATATCACGACTCTAGTCAATCTCTCCACACATCTTTGGGCCGAAGTGAGGGCATCAAAATGTAGAGTGATCACATGCCGGTCTATCATTGAATTTCTCAAAAGAGGATCAACATATCATGATCCATCTTAGATACACTAGCCATGGAGCCAAATAATAGGGTGTCAAATGCATCAAAACTAAGACATGATTGTAACCATTACCAATTATGTATCACATATAGTCATACCATCGGTGAGAAATGAGTACAAACACAATTTTAATAGGTCAGGGTACACACCATAATCATCCCCATATATTAACTAATATATGGCTCTAAACATCTTCTCACAATTTCTAAAGTCTTACAAGACACCTCATTTCACTATATACCATAATGAGTTAGGGAAATAGATATACATATTTAGGACAATCAATGAATATGTTCTACTTGACTGATTAGATCAATTACTCATTTTAAGACTACATCAATCAAGTTGCATACAATCATTAGTTGCATAATTAAATGATTAATCAAGTCTTTACAACATCAGAAGAGAAAATATATTACCATCATATTCCAATTGTTTGCCACAGGGTGCACTATAACACCCCTCAGCCATATCAAGACCACATATTAACATCAGGGAACCACATGGACCAATTATTTATCAAATACCGATCCATGTTCAAATCCTCTCAAGGATATCACATCAAGTATCACAAGGCCTATCTCACTTGGGAACATCACAAACATCATAATATGTATACATAACGTCACAAAGACATAAAACAACAACATCCAAAATCTTAGATTAAAATTCTGTAGGATGTAGAGGTATGACGTATTCAAGATTAGGGCACAAGTAGTCTAAAGTAAGCATAGATGAGCTATTTTGACATACCAATTATATTTCCACAAATACTCAGTAAATGGTTAATAAGTCTTAATAATGTTTTAGAAAAGTGTCCAACAATATGCGATATCACGTAGTTTGTATCTTACCTTATGGAGTATTAACATCACAAGGGTATTGCCTTTAAGCTCATTTGCATTATATTTGAGTCCACACTTATGCATGCCAAACTAAGCATATGTTTATAATCAAGAAATATATTCAAGAGATTAATATGAGAATGCAAGACCATATTTCCTTTTAGTGTTTAGATGAATATAAAACCTCAATATTTTTCCATATTAACATATTAAAAACAAGATTAGAGTTTGCATACATCTCTAGGTAGTAAATGCATCATATGTTATATCACTCATATTACAAACACTAGAAAGCAATCCACTCACTAATGAAGATGCAAAGCCTTAAACCTTACTCTTCAAGCTTGAACAAGCTTTGAAACTCAAGCTTGAACATGCTTTGAACCTCAATCTTGAACAAGCGTTGAACCTCAAGAAAGCCTTGACCTCTTCAAAGATTCAAACTACCCTTCCTTGAAACTTGCAATACCTCCACAATCTTTGAGGAACTAGGGTAAGGAAAAATAAATAAATATGGTATAAGACCTTCAAGGTCAAAACATTAGAAGGAATTTGTCATGAACATAACTAAAGGGAGAATATAATGAATGATCATAACTAGAATAGGTAGAAAAGAAGCTTGCTTGCATGGATCCAGGTACAAAAGATGTAAGGCAAACATCAATCCTCAAGATAGAAGAAAGGAATAGCAACAAGCATTTTTGTCAAAGGTCGATGGAAGCAGAAATCTCATCAGTTGTCGTTTATTGATGATTGGATGTTGCTCCAACTCTTCACAATAACTCACACTAATGAGGCATAAAAGGAGCAAAAGGGGGTATTTATAGGCCTAGGGGAAAGAGAAGAAGAGTGAGAAGGAATTACCAAATATTTTGAGGCATAAGTCGTTGCACTATCGACTTCATTAGCCAATGACACCACCAGAGTATGACCTCTAACTTCATTAATAGATGGTTGTAGAAGTTTTAATAGTATAAAGCAAATAGAGATCCCATCAGTCTTTATCATCAGTTCACAAATAGGTTTATTCATAAGTTTATGAGCAAGGAAGCTCATCAATAGATGATAGGGGAGTTCTTCATTAGTAATCAAATCCAACTACAAATGGAAATCCAACTGTCATTAAAAGAGCTCTATGTTTCATTAGCCAAGCCTCAAGTTGGTTTCCATTGGTAGACATATCAACTATCGATGGAAACTCATTAGTTTGGCTATCAATGACATTATCATCGGTGAATAACTATCCACAACTGACGGAAGGGATGGGATGTTGCTTAAGCAACCAAGTCCTACTAATCCAAGATCAAATATGAGAGAGAAGATATGAAAAATAGCATGATATGTTTGAATTAGAACAAGGACCTTCAAGCATGGAGACTTTGCACATTGATCCACAAGAGAAAGATGTCAACCAACTAACTACATCAATATACTCATCATGTAATTAAATCACCCATGCATATAACTAGATATCAAAACATGTTTTAAGGGTTAAGCTAGGCCAGGGATCTTACATACACTGATGAGGCTACATAGTTTGTTTATAACTTTTATAGTTTAGCTCGAGTTAGTTTGTATATGCTACCTATACTTAGTTAGTGATTATGAAACCCCCTAGACCATGATATAAGGTCTTAGGAAATATTTGTCTCTATAAGACCTCCCCATATATTGGGCATGGTGGGAATACAGATAGGAACTTTTCAACCAAGTTTAAATAGAGAGTACTCAGGTCATGACACTTATCATATATCATGGATAATGTTGATAAAATTATCATCAAATAATACTTCTCCTCTCAATCATATAGGAGCCACTACTTTAAAAACAATATATACAACCTCTAACACACTCATATAAATATATAATTCATGTGCACTAATGTAACCATGCCTCATATGCTTTTTCATAAAACCCATAAACACACAATGTTCGACTTCGATTAGGTACCTTCTCACAATCCCTTGGTTGTTATGAAGGTACCCATTTTACGACTCCCACTTCCAAACTCAAGGGTAGTTTGTATAGTCATAAGCCACCACATGAATTAGGGTTTCCCTTGATTATTTAATTGCCTTATATGTATTAATTAAATATAAATAGTAAAAATAAAAACAATCCATGTGGTATGGAGCCATTCAAGCGCTACAAGCATAAGATAACTAATTTATATTAAAAAAGGATATACACACAGCCATAATCATCTCTTTCAATACAAACATAATGCATTTAAAAGATGTCACAATTCATGAATAAGGGTAGGAATCTCTTCTTTTTAGTATGGATCCATCATTCAAAAGTTTGTCCACATACATCATTATATGCAAAAGATATGTTAAATATTGTAAATATGTCTTAAAAGGCCATTTTCAGGACAAGATGCACATAACATCTGAATCTCATGAATATAATAGCAACAAGGCTCATCCTTTCCATTTCAAAATATGATACAATTTTAATAAGCGTGACCAACCCAACACTCCCCATATTCCAATCCAAAAACCAATAAAAACCACATCTTCAACCTTTGTATCATCTATGTAAGTGTTATAATGTGATTATGTGTAGAAGTTATGTGCACATAATACTAACATGGACTAAATCACTCACCTTCTATAAAGAACACAAGCTACAACATGAAATCCCAAGAGCTTAGGACTAAAAAATGGTTGAAAAATGATACCAGGATTTGATCTTCTTAAGGGATGACATGAGTACTTTTGCGCCTAGCAATACCTTACTCCTTGGACGACCTCGATAGACAAAAACCATTAAATGAACATTAAAGTAACTCTTGCGCCTAGCAATACCTTACTCTTGGACGACCTAGATAATACTAGATGCACCCATATACTTGCGGGGTAGTGTTCGAGTTTATAAATATTAAAACTTGTGCACACAACCAACAATCACTCACCTTCTATAAAGAACACAAGCTACAACATGAAAGCCCAAGAGATTAGGGCCAAAAAGGTTGAAAAATGATACCAGGATTTGATCTTCTTAAAGTCAGATAAATCACCAACATGCACAAGCTCCACCTTTAGGAGCTCCTTCTGCCCCACCAACATTCCAACAACCCAAACTAATCTATATGAACTTCAAGAACAAATGAATCACAAATTTTTAAGTTGAGGAATATTAAAATTACATGTCAACAAGTAAATATTACCCCATATACCCACACATTCTCCCACATCATCCAAAAGGTCAAAAAATTACCCTCTATACCCAATCAAATATAAAATATGTGCATTGAGAAAGCCCTCGATAGTCATGGGAAAGCTCCCAACTTGCATTAAGAACCAAGGCTCTAATTTCACATCGGGTATCCCTTGACACAATCGGGCCGTCAACGGACACCCATAGTGCCCACATTGAGTGGTCACAGAGTGCATATTGGGCTCAAAGACTTTTCTTGATGTGGCTTCGGTGAGCCTACGTGACTAAAAAAATTTAAATGGTGAGAATTTATGTGTACATTTTGTAATCATTTAAAACATATATTAATAATTTGAAAAAGTATGACTTTTTTATATGCAATTAATTCAATACAAATCTAATTAATACCAATAAATCATACAATCAAGGAAAATATATGAGTATATCCGATGTATAAGGAGTAAGATTAGGTATGGGGTTTTACATTATTAGTCTTTTGTTATAAACATACACTCTAAGTTTCTCCGTTCATTTAAATCATATGAAAACATAAGAGTACGATGATAATTTTTTTTTTGGACAGCACAAGATGGACTTGAACATTTTCAAATGGAACAAAAGATTGGAACCGGATCAACATATAAACTCCATCCTTTTTTGGTAGGAAAAATGACAAATTACAATACGAGATCTTGGGTGTGTTTAACTTCATATTATGAGAACCACAATCTAGTTATATTGGAATTGGAAAAAGAGTATTTGAGTATCCACATAAGTGTTCGATGATTTTAATGTTTTCTTTATACTCGTAAACAAAGTACCAATTGTGGTAGCCAATTCACATTTGATTTCTGTATTCAAAAGAGGGCGAAACAAAATTTTGAATATGGAATGATTAGTATTTACTTCCATAAAGTATACCACGTCTGGCATAACTTGTATGGCTCATGTGTGGCCAAATATTGATTTCATTTGTTGGTGCGGCATAAGTTTGATTTAATTATCCAACAAGACAAAAAACATTAGATGAGTTCAATTAGTGGTTTGATTGCAGTTTTGGTCAAACCAATAAAAAGTCATTCAAATTGACACTAAGCGACCCAACCGAATAAGCCCCCCAACAGAAGAGAATTCAGACATGTTTTGTTAGCCACCTCAGCCGCCATTATATCTTGAATGTGGGCCAGCCGCAATTCAACCAACGACTGCAAAACTACGCAAGAGAAAACGGTTGTAAGCTTGATCCCACATTTCCGACCATCCAAACAATCGATGGAGATCAACCTGCATGGTTGCACGGCCCGCACTGTGTGGTCGGTCAGTCTAAATAAGGGGGCCAAGGGACAACAAACCCAGCACGCATGACTCTCCACGAGATTTGGAAACGCATGCAAGACTCGACAACAGCTCGAGAATTATAAAATGGACGGTTCGATGTGGACAATTATAGGATACAGAAAGTAGCGGCGTACGTACGAATGGGTTTGCGTGTGTGTAGTTTCGCGGCTGCTCGCGGGTTGGTCCGTTTGATGCTCGCATCGGCGGCCAGATGGCTAACTCAGCAAACCTTGTGGCTTGTGATTTGTGAACGGTTCTGGCCGGTGCAGAACATGGCGATTCGTTGCGGCTGGGATAACTGCACTCAGTACGGCGAGGACGGAGCAACAGCTACAACAAAGGTATGGACTCACAGAGACAATGAGACATACACCAACAATCAACATTATCGATCCATCGCGCTCATGTTATGACTCATGAAACAATCTGATTTGTTGTGAGCATCAACATCGTCGACTATGCATTACCCGTCAATATCTGGTATACGTCGACGTGGCCATGTTGGTTACTTAAGTGAACTGAAGTCAGTACAGTTAGGTTGATAAGAATCTTAATTTTGATTGCTAATATAGAGCACATTCCGTCCACCCAATTTCACATCCTGACTTCGATTTATATATGTACAACGTTCTCTTTCCATCCACTACACATCTGTTTATATTTAATATACCTTTTCTCTCCATCTACTATTTCATTCTTTTTTTTTATTGCACTTTTTTCTTCTATCTATTATAACATTTTTCTCCACCCACTAACTTCTTCTTTATATCAATATTAGATTTTTTTTCTCCATCTAATGAGGGACACTGTACTAATAGTGTTCCGTGTGTATTCCTGAGATGAGAGTGTAAATTTTGATAGACTTAGTGTTGGCTTAATAATTTTAGGTTATTAAGCCATGGTGGTTACATAAGCGAACTGAACTCAGTACGGTTAGGTTGATAAGAATGTTAATTTTCCTGTCCCGAAGTGGAAAATTAACATGACGGAGGATGAGTCTACGATATATATCTGCCCTCCGCTAGATGTGCATTATAAACTTGTGGCGCATACTCGCGCTAGCGTGTGCACCCCTAGCTCTTCCCCAAGAAAACGGGAGTCAGTGCTTGGCCGGCAATCAACACTAACTGCCAACCAAAAAGGGCAACATGAAACTGGCCTACGGTCCGCTGGAAAGTCAATAACAAGATAGTTGTACCGGCCAAGGCCAGGATTTTAGACTTGGTAGTAGCCTAGTACTAGTAGGTGTTGAGACTTGGTAGCAGGCTAGTAGGTGCTCAAGCTGTCAAACCTTTCCCAACCTAGCTTTCTCAGCCCATCCACACCGTAGCTTTCTCACCCCTGGCTCTCCCCCAAGAAAAGGGGACTTAAAAGGGCAACATGAAACTGACTTCTACGGTCCGCTGGAGAGTCAATAACAATATAGTTGTACCCGCCTGACAGACATCAATGTAGCAATTGCTTCCTGCAGCTAACAGATTCGCAAGCAACACCTCTTGATGTGGTCTCCTTTATAGGCATGTTTGGTTACTTGGATTTTGCTGTATTGGATTGTATTTTGGACTCCAGTTCAACAAATTTTATGTTTGGTTTGCAGGATTGGAGAACTGAGGCTAATCCCGGGATTTTCAGACATAATAGGAATCCCGCATTTTGGTCTCCATCAAAATTCTCCCGGACGCCAAAATCCAACATGGCGAACGTCGTGGATACGAAAAAAAATAAATCCCGCACTTACAAAATCCAGCAAACCAAATATAAAATTTTATTTTCCGGGATTTTGACAATGCCGCATTTTAATAATGCGGGATGGACAAAACACAGGATTTCTAAAAATCCTGCAAACCAAACGTGCCCATAATAGGAGCAATGTGGCTGCCAGACGGACACATGAATGAGAAAATAAGAAGATTGGTCATCAATTTGGACAAGATGACATATTAATAAATAAATTTCAAAAAGATGGCATTTTGATTTTTGCTCCACCAAATTTGTTAGCAAGGAAGTCGACATTAAATGCGACTTTACTGCATCCGTAGCTCTAGTACATGAGAAATGCAATGAAAGCACTGTCTCCTTGAAGTAAAAGACAGAAGTACATAGGGCATGTTTGGTTTGCTGTGTTCCACTGGATTTGATGGACTGCAGCATTCCAATAGTCCAGGTACATGGATCTTCTGATTGGAAAAGCCTCCGCAATACGAAATATTAGGTTTGGTTGATCTGCACTTGCGCGACGGACTGCGGGCGGTTGAACTTCTTTTTGTACTGCGGTCAGCGAGGAGGTAGGGGCGGCCGTGCTGGATCACGGCGCCCAGCAGTTTTGAAAAGGAAAAGTTAATCCAGAGTTTATTACCCGTCCGAAAATGCAGGATCCTCTCTAGTTCTCCACTCCTTTAAACCAAACGTAATTTTCATCGTGCAGTATCATCGAATGCAATCCTTTACAGCCGAATCCCGTTAAACAAACGTCCCCTATGTGGCTCCTGGGATGACCCATTGCCCCTCATCAGACAAATGTGTCACGTTCAGAGACACATTATTCTTAAATACACTTACTTTGTTATAATAGCATGCTACTTTACGTCTATAGTTCCCTGGCGCACCACCTCTTGACGTGATATCCTTTATGTTCTTTGTCTTTTAATTCAAAGAGACGGTGCTCTTCATTGGATCCCTCATATAGTAGAGATGTGGATGCAGTAAAGTGGCATCTTTTCAAAATTGTATATATTAATTTGTCATCTTTTCCAAATTGATGATCAATCTTCTTATTTTCTCATTCATGTGTCCGTCTGGCAGCCACATTGCTCCTAATGTGTGGCTCTTGTGATGACACATTGCACCTTGTCAAGCAAATGTGTCCGGAGACACATTATTCTTAAATATACCTATTTTATTATAATAGCATGCTACTTTACTTCTATAGTTGCCCGATAACTAACTGATTCGTAAGCACCACCTCTTAACGTGGTATCCTTTATGTTCTTCGTATTTTTATTCAAAGAGACGATGCTCCTCATTGGATCCCTCATATACTAGAGCTGCGGACGCTTTAAAGTGGCATTTAAGATGGAATTCCTTGCTTGCAAATTTAGTGGGGAAAAAATCAAAGTGGCATCTTTTTGCATATATTAATATTTCATCTTTTCCAAATTGATGATCAATTTTCTTATTTTCTCATCCATGTGTCCAACGGATAACACATTGCCCCTTGTCAGACAAATGTGTTTCGTTCAAAGACACATTTTCTTAAATATACTTATTTTATTATAATCGCAAGCTACTTTACGTCTATAGTTCCATGAAAGCTAACTGATTTGCAAGCACTACTTCTTGATGTGGTCTCTTTTATGCTCTTCATCTTTTATGCTATGTTTGGTACGCGGTGAATGGAGGGGAGGCGAAGGGAGGAGAGGGGAGGGGAGGGGAAGGGAAGGGAGGGGACAATTACTTTAGTCTGTTTGGTTAGCATGGGGAGGGGAAGGGGGGATAACATAAAAAATATAAAAAAAACATGTCACTTTTTTGACAAGTCATATTTTCGCAAAAGGTTACATACATCACATATATTAATACATAAAAAATTAAGATAAATTTAACTCACATGTCTCATGATCAAAATAAAACTATTCATATAATTATTTTGTTAATAAATAAGATACACTTCCCATGTCTAACATCATTGAATTCTATATTTTAGGAGTTTGACAACATATCTATCAATAATTCATAACCGTCTTCTGACGAGAAACCCAAAAAAAAATCTGGATGTTGCACAAGATATATTTTATCTAAATATATATTTTACCATTTCTCTTTTTATACCCATTGTGGTTATACATGTAATTCCCTCCATATTTATAATTTTCCCTCTATTTATTTAAGTTTCCTCCACTTTCCTCCACAGTCCTCTCTATTTTTCTATTTTTTCTTATATTGTTATATTTGTAATTTTTATTTATCTCAAACCTTACGTATTTTCTAAGAATTATTTTTCTAGACTTTCTAATATTTTTCTAAATTGTGCACTACATTTATTCTAGTTTCATCTTATTTTATATTTTTCCTCAAAATTCTCCCCAACATTTCTAAATGGTACGCTACAATTCTCTCACCTCAATTGGAGGGATACAAGTATTTTCCACTATATTATTTATATTTTCCCTCCACATTCCATATTTTCCTCAAGATTTATAATAAATTTCCCGCCAAATCTTTTCCCTTCCCCTTGTCTCCACTCTGATTTGGTAGGGAGTAGAGTGGCTGGAAATACACTTGATTATTTTCTCTTCATTCCCCTTCATTCCCCTCCATTCCCCTCCCTTCCTCTTCATCATGTGCAACAAAATAGCTTAAGTCTTTTCCCCTCCCCTCCATTCACCGCGTACCAAATAGGCCATTAACTCAAAGAGATGTTGCTCCTCATTTGATCCCTCATATACTAGAGCTGCGGATGCTTCATAGTGGCATTTAAGATGGAATTCCTTGCTTACAAATTTGGTGGGCAAAAATCAAAGTGACATCTTTCCCATATTGTATATATTAATATGTCATCTTTTCCAATTTGATGATCAAAATAACTTTTTCTTTCAATCAATGTATCCTTTTGAGAGCCACATTGCTCCTATTGTACGACACCTTGAGAGAATCCAAAAAGTTACTATGCTCTATATTAGAACTATTCATGTGAGGTTGAGCTTCAAGAAATGCAATCTTGTCAAGAAAATTTACATTTTCAAGTTAAGAGAATCTACTTGACTAAGACAAGCACTTTTATCATCAAGCTTGCAAGTATTAGCATGTTCAAAATCATCTATTTTTACAAGCGAATTATAAACAATTCTAGCAAGCTTTTGCCTTTTCTTTTAAGAAGACTTAAGAGAGGCACGCGTAGCATTAATATAGAAATTAAAGCTTCTTTATCTAAAGAGTTTAGATTTACCTAATTTGGGTTTTCACTTATTAAAGCCATGAGAGAAAAATGACATTCTCCTTCATTGCTAGAGCTTGAGCTTGATCGTTCTTCACTTGAGCTTGAGCTGGAGGAGTCACTTGAGCTTTTGTGCCATTTATCTTTCTTCTTGTACTTCTCTTCTCTTCTCTTGTGATGATGGGTCTTTTTGGCTTGTAGATAATCTATTTTGAAGTGACCTTTCTTTCCACACATGAGGCACCAGATGGAGGAGGAAAACTTTCCTTTATAGAGTCTACCCTTGGAGTTCATGATATCTTCTTCAACTTGATGGGATGGATAATCTTGACCAACAGTAGCCTTAATTTTAGCTTTTATTTCAGCCTTCTTCAATGTCTTAAGCACTTTGTCCTCTTGTCTTTCTTCTTCATCTTGCTTGTCAAGTTTGACTTCATGGGCTTGTAGATTTTCTATGAGTTCTTCAATAGGAATATCACCAGGGGACTTTACTTCTTCAGTGGAAGTCACCTTGGGTTCCCATATTTTTTGGAGAGTTCTAAGGATCTTTGAGTTGATCTCTCCTCTACTCATAGGATGACCTAGAACGGAAAGACCATTTAAATGGTTTTGAGCCTTGAGAACATCTCTTCTATCCTCTCCATCTTCCCCATCTTGAAGTTCTCAAGAAAGCCCTTCAACATGTAGACTTTTCTTACCTTCACTTGTTGAATCCCCTCATAAGTGATGCATAGCTTTCTCCATACCTCATATGTCGTCTCACAAGAAGAAATCTGGTTGAACTAGGTGGGGTCATGGTGGCATAGGGGATGTTGATTGATCTTGCATTCAAGGTGGCTTTCTTCATGGTAGCTTCATCCCATTATTCCATCCTTTTCTCTGGTAGCATGTATTGATGGTCCACCTCACTACTACAGAAACATCATTCAGTGTCGCTTTTTTGGGCATCGGTTATTTAGGAAAATCGATGCCTATAATATTAAATGTCCGTTATTTATGCAAACTGACGTCTATATTTGAAGACCAGCCAGACACGGGTACCGCTTTGTATTCAGCGTCGGCTGGTTATAATAGACCGACGCCTAAAATCGCCAGCGAAATCCAATTTTTGAGCGAAAACATTTTAGGTCACCTACAACGTCGGTTTTTTAACTATTCACTGACGCCTATTTAACATGAAAATTTGCGCGAAAAGTCTCACTTTCAATGTCAGTTATCCTTAGATAACGACGCTGATAATGGTTCCCACCAAATAATTTAGGGTAAAGGTTGTCTAGTTGGGCGTCGGTGTTTTACTATCAACCAATGCTAAATCGTAATAGGTGTCGGTTGTGTAGATAACTGACACCGTTGACCAACTTAATAGAGGCCCGATCACCCGACTCTCCCCCTTTCTTCCTGTTTCATCGATTCTCATGTGCACTGCTCGTCGCCGCTCTCCCAAAATCGCCACCTGGTGCCTGCTGCTTCTCGCTCACCGCCGACGCTCCCTGCTGCTGCTCTGCGTCGCTGCCGCCACCCGCCGCCTTCCTCCTTGTGTCGCCGCCGCGCCACCTTCCTCCTTGCTCACGCCCTACTGCGGCGCGCTCCTTCCTCCCTTCCCACGCCCTACTGCGGAGTTGTCTTCTTCCTTGCCTCCGCTCGTTGCTTGCTGCTCTGCTCTCCAGGTATTAGCCGTAGCCTCTGTTCTTATTTCTCCCTAACTCTTTAACTACAACACTTCTTGACTTCAAAACCTAAGCACCTTAGCCACTTGTCTACGGTTACCTAGAAATTCAGTGAGATCCCTTCTAGTTATAGAAGTCCTTACTTCACTTTCTTCCCGACTAAATAATCAATCAATTTCGTTAAAGACTAGTTAGTGTTCTACTTCTTTCACTGAGAAGAATGGCCTACCACGGCCGTGCTGGGAAGCACGGCCGTCGTAGGCCAACACAGCCACGGCCGTGTTTGCTGTTGGTAAGGATATGAACAAATCTATATGTAATGCTTTATGTAAATTCTAGGATACGAACAAATCTTTTGCTTGCATATATTTGTGCTTCTAATCCTAATGCTTGACCTAATTCAGTAAATTTTGATGCATGTTGAAATAAGATTTAAACTTGTCCATTCTAGCATCCTAATTTGATTTGATTAAACCCTAACATTTATGACACCCTAACATCAATTGTGATGAAACCCTAACATGTACATATCTATTATTGTGTTTGTTGGCCTAGAAACCCATCCAAGATTTACTCATTAAGAGTAAATCTTGGATAGTCCCCGGTTTGGGACTGTTCTTGAACACCTAATCTCACTTAGGATGTAAGTGTATAATGTGTATTGGGGTTTTGAGAAAATTTCAGTAGCATTTCCCCGTTTGTTCTCTAAGTACATATGTACTTAGAGAACAGCGGGGAAATGCTGCCGAAATTTTCTTGAAAACCCAATACACATTATACACTTACTAGTGAGATTAGGTGTTCAAGGATGGGATAGGTGGTATACATTTATTATATATAAGAATGAAATCACATGTGTTTGTTGGCCTAGAAACCCGTCCAAGATTTACTCATTAGGAGTAAATCTTGGATAGTCCCCGGTTTGGGACTGTAATAGGAGTAAATCTTGGATAGGATGTAAGTGTATACCCTAATCTTGTCCTAATATATACTTGTTTTCTCTTTGATCATAGAATGGATAGATCATGGATGTCCATTCGCAATCGCTGCACCCCAGAGTTTATATCTGGTCTTGATCAGTTTATTAGATTTTCCGAGGAACATAGGAAAAAACTTACAGATAGGTTATACTGTCCATGTAGGCATTGCGGTAACAAATTGAAAGTCAGCACTGGTGAGGAAATCAAAAGTCATGTCATGTGCAACGAGATTGTACAAGGCTATACAGAATGGCACTGGCATGGAGAGATTTCAAACTCGAAACCAGTAGATGTCGATAGCAGTGCTTGGGTGGAAGAAATTGCCTCTGATGACGTAGATGTGAACGAACCAATTCCAGTAGACATCGTTGATGCGATGCTGGATAGTTGTAGGATAGAGCACACCGATCCACCTCCTATATTTAGAAACATTGTGCATGATGCTGAGATACCATTATACACAGGATGTGCTAAGTTTACGAAGCTTAGCGTTGTGTTGAGATTGTATAAGTTGAAAGCTAACAATAGAATTGGGTTGATAACACCAAAGGAGTTATAGTGGATGAATTGGGTTTCACTTTGGTAAACTTTGAAAAGATTGGCGAGAAGGGTGAACCATTCATATTGGCATCACAGGCAAAACAAATATTCTATATCAATGATCCTGCAAATGATAAATGGTCGGTTTTTCTTCATGGTAAAAGACAGTTCATTGAAGATCCTATAGATGAAGAAGAGTACTATGATAAGTATGATGACTCCAGTCCATTCTCTATTGGGTTGCCAACTCCACAAAATATTGAAGCTAATGATGACTTATATGTGCGCGGAGATCACAATGAAGGATTGTTAATTGATAAAAGATCACAATTTTAGAGGCATGTATGTTTATATTTTTTATTGAAGCTAAATGTTTGCTTTTTTAATATCAATATCATTTTCAGATTTGATTTTTCATTATCTTCTAGTTAATACAAATGCTAAATGTTTGCCTTTTTCTAGTTAATACAAATGCTAAATGTTTGCCTTTTTCTAATTAATACAAATGCTAAATGTCCTGTTACATGAAAAGGATCTAAAATCCAAAGCCCTAGAATGGGTCAAGTTCAAGTCAAAATGGCTACAAGTGTGCGTTTTGGGTTTTGTATGTAAACAACCTTAGAACATCTATGTAATCACTTGTAATGATGAATTGACTTGTAACTTAGAAGAGAAAAATGTTTGGGACAAATTTCACCAAGTGCTAATCACTTTAAATGCAAATTAGAAAATGGATTACGGGCACTTGGTCGGTCGAGTTTTCCTGGATTGAAACTCGACCGATCATCCTCGGTCGATTTTCTGAAGATTGCATCGGTCGAGTTGTGCACTCACAGAACTCGACCGATGCAATCTTCAGAAAATCGACCAAGGATGATCGATCGAGTTTCAATCTAGGAAAACTCGACCAACCAAGTGCTTGTAATCCATTTTCTAATTTGCATTTAAAGTGATTAGCACTTGGTGAAATTTGTCCCAATCATTTTTCTCTTCTAAGTTACAAGTCAATTCATCATTACAAGTGATTACATAGATGTTCTAAGGTTGTTTACATAGAAAACCCAAAACGCACACTTGTAGCCATTTTGACTTGAACTTGACCCATTCTAGGGCTTTGGATTTTAGATCATTTTCAGATTTGATGTTTCATTATCTTCTAGTTAATACAAATGCTAAATGTTTGCCTTTTTAATGACATTTTCAGATGGCTGACCATGATGAGCATGATGTCCATGATGAGCATGAAGTCCATGATGAGCATGCTGTCCATGACGAGCATGGCAAGGATACCAATGTAAGTTCTAAAAACATATCATGTATTTCTATAAAATTCATTATCTTCTAGTTATGTCATATATCCCATATTTCTATATTGCGCTAATTCAGTGTGTTTATTTTTGTCAAATTTTAGGTTGATGATGCACATGTACCCACTGAA
The DNA here is from genome assembly GCA_963693085.1 of Alisma plantago-aquatica. Taxonomy (NCBI): domain Eukaryota; kingdom Viridiplantae; phylum Streptophyta; class Magnoliopsida; order Alismatales; family Alismataceae; genus Alisma; species Alisma plantago-aquatica. The sequence continues at coordinate 226,528,725 of OY856411.1, forward strand.
GCACTGGAGCAACTTGATGCGTAGCACCAAACACTTAACAAGAAAAGGGGCATCACTCTGTTGAAGAAGTTAATAGCGCTAAGTGGTAGTGGATCCAAATTGGTTGTGGAGTTTGATAATGGAGGAAATGCAAACCGCAATAATTTTGTAAACTATCTTGGGTGTCACTTGAAGCCATTGTGGTGTTAAGTATGATAATTGGCATAAAGTTCCTCAAGGGAAGAAAGACTTGATATGGAAGGATTTATGCGTGAGTTATTATTATTCACAATTCTATTTCGTAGATTACAAATTATATTATTTGCAATTCTATTTTTGGATACTAGTTAATAAGAATTCTATTTTACAAAATCTATTTGCATTGGATGAGAAGCTGCATCGTAAAAGCGTGATGCAATGCGATGGAAAGATGCTTAGGAACTATAGGACAAATATCAACAGAGAATACATAAAAGATGGTGATAAGAAGAAGAAGTCAGCCCTTGAACAGTGGAACTTCTTGGACAAAGAAGATTGGGACAATTTTGTTGCTTCAAGAAAATCTGAAGAATTCAAGGTATTAGGCGTCACTCCCAATTTAATTAATATACGTTGTATTCACCTATTCAAGATTAACATTTAGTGCTACTAACCAAATCATTAATGTGCATACTAACTAGGCCCTCAGTGACGCGCAAAAAGCAAGGCGTGCACTGAATGTGCATGACCACACTATGGGTCCAAAGGGCTATGCAAGCGTTCGCCAAAGACTACAGGCGGAGTCTGCGGCTACTCAGGAGTCTGCTCCTACTCAGGAGTCTGTCACACCCATGCCTCGCCATGATATCTGGATAGCTGGGAGGAAAAATAAGAAGGGTGAAATAAAGAAGCCTGTAACTGCTGAGGCGGCTGTGAAAATGGTAAAATACAACTCTTAGAGAAATTGTTTGAATATTAATTATTTGTGGTGTTAACTTACCAATTTCTGTTGATGGTGATTAGTGGGAGCTGCACGAGCAGAGGAAACAAGGCACGTTCATCCCTCAGGGAACAAGGGATGAATTGACAGTTGCTCTGGGTAACCCAGAGCATCCTGGACGTGTTAGGGGTGCAGACGCTGGTGTGGGCATCAAAGCATTCTTTGGGCCATCCCAGCGCAAACCCAGAGTGGGACTTTCACAAGAAGAGGTAACCTATTCTTTTTTTAGAATGTTACTGCAAAAGGGAATTCAATAATAAGAAGCTAATGTTTCTTTTATCCATGTATAGGAGAATAAGAGATTCGAGGATATAGTTGCCAAGAAGGTCAATGATATAGTTGCTGAGAAGGTCAATGAAGAAATAGTGCGGTGGCAGGCATCTCAGGCTTCCAATCAGCCTATGGCGACCCACTCTTCTCCTGATGCACAGACTGCGAGTAATCCTGGAGACCCATCGCCTAACACGTCTGCCGTAACTATTGTTTATGACATTGTATCTAGTCTTTTCAAGATGACATGTTTTCAAGATGATATGTATATATGTATAATATTCTTTATGTAAATTTGTAGGCATTGAAGCCATGCCGCTTAAGAATGCAAGACTATGTTGTTGCAGAGGCGCAGGCTTACCCGTCCCTTCCTAGGGCAATGTTTCACGGGACTCCAATGCCACAGGGATACGTTCGTGTGAGCCCGATACGTGTGTTACCCGATTGGAGGGAAGCTACATTGCCATATCCCCACCCGGATATTGATACACTTTCTGAGGTAGAAGGCGGGGTGATATTGTGGCCCAAAGCAGATGTCGTCTACACTACTGAAATTGTAAGTCAAATTTACATTACTTTAGATTGTTAATGTGCATATATGAGGTCAACTGATCTGAAATTATATATGCAGGTTAAAAAGAAGACAGCCGGAGCACCTAGGCCTCCACCTCCACTTCCTGCATTACCAAGTTGGGTTCCAACTGACCTAAAATACCCGTTAGGTCCTCCTTGTAGGGGAATGGCATGTTGGCTACAGGCACATAATATACATTGCCCTATAATTGTTTCTTTAGAAGCAGATTATGCAGGTCAATCATACGATAGCTCTTTATTTATATAAGATATTATTGAGCTATTTATGTATGATTGGTTGAATACATCAATGATAGAGACATGGATAAGGTGAGATCTTGTTTATACATCCATATACCTTGTGTAAGATCCGGTGATCTGGTTTCTTATATATTAATGCATACGTAATACATGTTTTGCAGCTACTTAGTCGAAGATCAATGCAAACAATTTGCATTTGATCATGTGGGTTTTTTGATTCCATCATTGATTAGTATGGTAGCTAAAGACCCTGATAGTGTTCAACAATATTGTATAGATGCTTTTAGAATTTTTGGTCAGCAAAAGAAGATGATAATAATAGCTCCATTCAATGTCAAGTAAGTTTACTTTATTTATAATTTGGATTTAAGAAAATTCCATTTTTATTGTGCATTTTGAGTTATTAATTTTTAACTTTTTTACCTCTAGCGGTAGACATTAGGAGTTACTAGTTATTGTCCCCGGGACGTTCACTATTTATTATCTAGATCCTGTGGGAAGTACATTGAACACTAAAATTGGTCACATATTGAGAATGCCATTATTCTGGTGAGAAATATTTCATTTTTATATCCGTTAACATATGTTATTACATTACTATTTAATTATGCAATTTACTGTGTTACATTAACATGTAGGGGTTTAGATGCATTCAAAAATGTTGGAGGAAATGTCACAAAGAGAAAGAATCAGCCAATAATTTGGGAGAACGTAAAAGTAAGTTCCCGACTCCAATGTATATATTATTTATGTGAACTGTACTTAGTTGTATTTTTTAATATTTTGTATGTTTTAATTTATAGTGCGCTACACAAGACAACGGCTGGGCATGCGCATACTATGTGATGTGATTTATGCAGATGATTATCCGACATGCCACATTGGATATTAATGCCATACATGAGGTATTATATATAGTCTCATTAGTTAGTATGAAATATATCAATCTTATTTTTATATTATTACTTATATATATACATCATTCTCTTTGCAGGTGTTTAAAACTGACCACACTATAGGTAAACGCTTAAAAAATGTACATCCTCCATATACGATGGAAGCATTAAATGAAATAAGAGGAATGGGCAAAAGCCATACAAGCAGTGGCGATTGTAAGATATAATTGGGATGCTGATAGCGATGCTGAATGATATTTTGTAAATGAATATTTCTGAATGTTTATACATGTCTGAATGTTTCTACATGTATTTGAATGTTTCTACATGTGTGAATGTGAGAATTGAATTGATTTCTGAATGTATCTACTTGTGTGAAAAAATATTTGTTGATTTTGCTGGTTTGTGGCCTGTTTGTAGGCTGATATCAATGGATGTCGTAAACCTGCAGTTTAGAAAACTGAACTGCAGATTCTCATCCTGCTGACCAGCCACAGCAGGCCTGCAAACTGATAAGAAAAAAAAATTTAAAGTATAGGCGTCGGTTATTTATAAAACACCGTCATCAAAGGCCTACAGTGTCGGTTTTTAGATAAAAACCGACGCCTAATATGACAAACAACCCGACCATGTAGGAAACCACGACCATGGTGGAAAAGGCGTCGCTTATTTGTATAAAACCGACGCCTATAGTACTAAACACGGCCGTGCAGTGAAGCACGGCCGTGTCGTCTGAGAGTATGGCGTCGGTTGTTCATTTGTTAACCGACGCAGAAAGTGTCCTAGGTGGTGCCCTTTTTTGTGGCGCGAACCCTATAGACGTCGGCCAACTATATATAACCGATGCCTATAGATCATGTAGGCGTCGGTTAGAAAACTGACGCCGAAGAGTTTGACCTTTAGCGGCGCCCACATAGGTGTCGCTTGAAAACCGTCGCCAAAAGGGGTTAAACAACCGACGCCAAAGGCGTATTCTGTAGTAGTGACTTTTCTATAGCTCAAGACTTTTTTCTTGGATGTGGAATTGAAGCCTTCTATTCCAATAGAGGAAGTTACTCTCATTAAAGATTGGAAGGTTGACAAAGTATCTCCCATCTTGGTAATCGCCCATCTTCTCCTACTTGTGGAAGTATATGCTTGAAGAAGACCCACTCTGATACCAATTGTTAGATCCTAGGATGGGTGATTGGATGCTCTAGAGGGGTGAATATAGCTTAATACACTTAAACAATATTCAGTAGACCTTCAAGATATATCACAATATTAGGTTGTTAATATGGAAATTTGAGAGCAACTAAAATATACATAGAAAGGATGAGAGAAATTGAACATGCACCAATTGACAAGCTATATAGAGTGGTTCCATACATCAAAACTAGAATTATGTCAGTTCACTACCTAAAGAGGTCACCCTCTAGGATTTCTTAACCATTGTATTTTTATATTCCATCATAAGACTTATAATACATGACATTCCAAAGGACTTACCTATCCAACCATGAGTCTTCACCCTACCCAAAGACTTATCAGCTTTGCATGGAGTCTTCTACCTTCACCAATGACTTACCCGCTCTTGCACAAGTCTTCGGCCTTGAAGGAATTACCCACTCTTCTTGGATCTTTAGCCTTTGACTTCACCTTCTCTAATAAGAAGATTTTTCCAAGGACTTACCCACTTGAGCAAGGAGTCTTATGCATTCACCAAGGGATTACCCACTGTTGCTCCAAGTCTTTTTCCTTGAACTTCTTCACTAAGGGATCCCTTCACTTGTTCTTCTTCACCTCTCTTATCCAAGAGAGAGAAGTTTAACCTTCAAGGTTGAATGAGAGATTGAGAGGTGGTGGAAGTGAGAGCTTCACAAGATATGTATGTTGGACCAACTCTCATACAAATCTCCTAATCAGTATAATAGATGTAGCAAGTGATTAAGCTTAGCGAGAAAGAGTTGGCTATAGGATGAAATCAACTATAGAATAGGGACCTTCATAGTACTTGGATAACCATAAGATGAAGGCAAATGGGTCCCATTTATAGATTAGGATTCCTAGAAGCCTTTGGGAACACTTAAGGATGAATACTAGCTATTTGGAATGTTGCAACCGATATTTTTTCAAGTTTTGTAACATTTCAATGGCTAGAAGCACTATTTTTCACTATTCCATGCAATGCGATTGGTCATGTTTCAATAAAGGTAACTCGACTGATTGCACTATATGACAAAGAAGATTTGAACAATCAGTCGAGTTTATCGTGGATGAAACATGACCAATTACTTAAATTGGTTTCACCTAGTATAAGGACCAGTCGAGTTCTGTGAGTGTGTAACTCGACTGAACTATGACATTTTCAAGCTCCATTAAGGGATCGGTCGAGTTTGAAACTTGACTGACAAACACACTATAATGAATTTTGATTTTTTTTTAAAAGTTCTTAAATATTTGATTTAAGTGTGCATGATTATTTCTAAGCTTAATTACAAGTCATACAATCATTACAAGTGATTTACAATGTGATTCTAATGGATATACAACATATTCCACAAAAGTACACTTCCATTTATTTTAGCTTGTCTTTTCTCCAAGTTAGGATGCACATGTTAGGGCATTTGGAGTGTGTCTATACCTAATCTAAAATCACTCAAGTTGAAGCATTTGACACAATTAAGTAGAATGGTTTAGTCATCATCAAAACAAGGGTTTGGTAAATTTAGACCTAGAGCCAACATTTACCTAGCGTCAACATTCTCCCCCTTTTTGAAGATGACCAACCATTCCATAAATACATCGAAAGTATTTAAATAATGTCATACCTTTGGAGAAACCTAGGGGTTTCAATAGAATTGAGTTCATATGCTTCCCCAAAATTGATGCTAGTGGAGTTCTCATATTCCCCCTTAATTGATGTTATTTCTCCTGTATGGCTAGCTTTCATAACATTTATAGAACATTGTCTTCTACTCATATATGTTATAGACATATATGTCTTCTTTCTCTTACCTTCTACCCTTTACATAGATATGCTTCTCCCCCTTCGTGTGAGACATGTTTTTCACCCCTGCCTTACAAAAGAAGACATGCTTTCTCCCCCTTTGTCATTTTAAAAAGGAGGGGGTATGAAGAGATAAGAAAAACTATTTGTTAAAAGAAAGAAGATAACAAAAGTTATAGCATAGATTAGAAGAGAAAAATTAGGGCCTGTCCAAGCATAGAATAAAAAGCAAGTTAAAGAATAAACTTTAACAACCCATTATGTAATTCTAGAAAAGATCAAGACAAGACAAAGTGTTAAAAAAACAATGAATCATAATTTTCACCCTCAAAATTACAAAATTCCCCTAAAAAGTGTCAGGGCCCATTGGATAACAATGAGTCTTGCTCAGATAGCTGTTTCTACATAAAAATACTAGTCTTGCATCAAAATATGACACTAGAGAAAAATCTGCATAAAATCCAAGGACGCTCCAATTTCTACATACAATGTAGATCTATATATCCTGCATTACAATAATATACAAGAAACTCAAGATAGTAGATATTAAATTCAAGGAAAAAGCTTCAACAAGTCCGAAACACGATACAAGCATAGCATATAGTAGAATACCACTTGATGAGAAGAACTCAAATTACATGTAGATAGACTACTAGTAGATGTTATCACAAGTTAAGGATACTAGTAGGATCTATATCATAGAAAAAGATGCACAACGTAAAGAGAAATCTATGAGTAGATGTACAGATATATCCAAACAAAGAGATGTGTAGATTTAGAAGTAAGAAAGGATATATCTCACTACCAAATATGCATCATTATCAAAATATGATTACCACTAAGAGCCTAAGGTTGTATCCAAACAAGAAATACAACTAGATATATATAGAAAGTTAGAGCACAGTGGAAGCAAATTAAGACACAACCAAGAGATCCAAAGAGATCATCATCAAAATCTACATAACAACTCAAGACATGTAATCCCAAGATATAAGAATACCACTACTGGGATATCAATTTAGAGAAACTAGAAAGATAAATTCGTAAGAAAGATAAGCAATTCAAAGTATGACAATATGCATGTATGAAGGTGCCAAGGAAGTGCCAACGAATAATGGTATTGGTTGAGAAAATCTAGTTGAGGGGGAAATTCCCGTTCAATAAGCCAACTGTGTATTCTGTGCATAGTGCTATCAGTCAAGTTAGTGATAGGACGCACTTGATTGACAACAACTTTTGGCAACACCCATTGGTGCTGGTCAGTCGAGTTTCTATCAGGACAAATCATCCAATCAAGCTGCTATCATGAACCACATATATGTCTGAAAAAACATATCTAGAGGCGTGATAAAAATGTAAATCATATCCAACCATGTGTATGCAAGTTATTAATGCACTGTGAAAGTATTAGAAGCAACTTTTGAGTACGAAAATGATTAGAACCACAATATACCACCTTTGACTCAAAAACTACATGCACATTGCACACAAACTTGGGAAAAACACACCATGATCAAATATAAGAAAGAATAACATTAACTCTATGCTTACCATTGCTTTTCCACTTGTTCTCATCTCTTACACATCTCACCTTTCTTCTTTCGTGTGGATTGAGAAGTCAATTCAATTCAAATTGCTCATGTAATTTATTAACAAGTGATCTACAAGAAGAAAGATGAAATGGTCCCCAATTATGTTTATGGGTATGGAGGGGTTAACTTAGCAACCCAAGTCCTATTTCTCTTGGGTGCTTTCCTAAAAGGACACCAATTTTAATAATGACCAAAATCATTACAATAGTTGCATGTTCCCATAGCCTTAGAACTAGAGGATTCTCCATGAAAGATTGGAGGTCCTTTACATTTGTTGTTCCTTTGGCTACCATCATACCTTAAACCATGTCTACCAATTTGTTTATTAGTATGGTGTAGGATATCATTAATATTCTGTTTACCAACTAAGAATCTTTGCAAAGAAGATCTTAAACTATTATTATCATGCATAACTGAAGTAATTGTAGAAGACAATTGATTCATATCATTTCTAGCATGCATAACATCATTTTCTAAATAAAGGAAATTGGTCATATAAGAATCTCTATCAATATGAAGAGCATAAACATTTTTCTCTCTACTAGTAAAATAAGAAAAAGATTCAAGAACATTGATTTTAGCAAGAAAGGAAACATTTTCATTCTCAAACAAAGCAATCTTAGAATGATAGATCCTATTTTTCGATTATAAATCTTGCCAAAGCCCAATCTTTGTTCTCGTTTTCAGATTTAAGAACAGCAATAGCATGCATGAGAGAATATAAAATGTTTCTATGCTTCACATTAGAATTATTCATGAGAGATTGAGCTTCAAGAAATCTAATCTTGTCAAGAAAATTTTCATTTTCAAGTTTAGGGTAATCTACTTGACTAAGACAAGAATTTTTATCATCAAGCAAGAAAGTGTTATCATGTTCAAAATCATCTATTTCTACAAGCAAATTAGCAACAATTCTAGCAAGCTTTTTCTTTTTCTTTTTAGAAAACTAAAGAGAGGCACAAGCATCATTAATGATAGAAATTAAAGATTCTTATCTAAAGATTTTATATTTACCTCATTTGGTTTTACACTTTTTGAAGCCATGAGAGCAATTGGCATTCTCCTTCATCACTAGAGTTTGAGCTTGATCCTCCACTTGATTATTCACTTGAGCTTGACTTTGAGGAGTCACTTGAGCTTTTGTGCCATTTATCCTTCTTCTCATACTTAAGTTTTCTTCTTTTGTGATGATGGCTCTTTTTACCTTGTAGACAATCTATCTTTAAGCGACCTTTCTTTCCACACATGAGGCACCAGATGGAGGAGGAAGACTTTCCTTTGTAGAGGCTACCCTCAGAGTACATGGCATCTTGTTCAACTTGAGAGGATGGAGAATCTTGACCAACAATAGCCAAAATTTGAGATTTTATTTCATCCTTCTTCATTCTCTTAAGCTCTTTCTCCTCTTTTCGTTCTTCTTCAACTTGCTTGTCAAGTTTGACTTCATGGGCTTGCATATTTCCTATGAATTATTCAATAGGAATATCACCAAGGACTTTACTTCTTCAATGGAAGTCACCTTGGGCTACCATATTTTGGCGAGAGTTCTAAGGATCTTTGAGTTGATCTCTCCTCTACTCATAGGATGACCTAGAATGGAAAGACCATTCACAATGGTGTTGGGACTTGAGTACATCTCAACTATCTTCTCCATCTTCCCCATCTGTAAGTGATTCAGCCCTATCTTAGGGCTTTATCTTGTGTCATTTTGCATTTCAGCCACATCTATACTTGTTAGATTACATGTTATTTCCCCCAATATGCTTATTTATATCAAATGCACTTATGGAGGCTCTTTTCATGTTTTATAGGTACTTTGTCCACTACTTGATGGCATGGAAAGAGGATGGTCCAGTCTAGGGTTTCCTCAGGCTGGGAGGAGCTCAAAATGAGGCCAAAACCACTTCCAACCTACCCCAAGTGGTCAAAGAAAGTTTTGAAGCAATACCCTCCATGGATGATCAAGTTCAAGGCTCAAATGCATGGGAGAGACACCACCACAACCGTGGTGAGCCCCCACGGCCGTGGTGGACATGCTCCAAGTACAAAAAATCAGTAAAACTCCCAGAAATTGATGAAAATGGCCAAAACGACCGTGGGGATCAACACGAACGTGGCCATAGGTCCCCACCACGACCGTGGTGACCTCCCCACGGCCGTGGCCATCCATGAACCTATCCCTGTGATCTACACATTCTAATAAACCCACGACCGTGCCCATCCACCACGGCCGTGGTCTACCCTACCCACCACGACCGTGGTGACCCACCACGGCCGTGCTACTCACAAAATCCACCCAGTTTTCACTGCTTTCCCCATTTTGCCCCTAACTTAACCCTAGACCCCCCTAGACTCCTATATATACCTAGGTGGTGGCTGGGGCACGAGGTTGGCTACCTTCTACCCCCTCCTAGCTCCCCAAATCGCCACCCACTCCATTCCACTCCATATCCACCTCAAATCCACTCCATTTCACCATTTCCACCACATAACCCCCATATCTAAGCCTTCCATCCACTTCCCACCACCATTTTACACCATTCCATCCAAGAAGAAGGAGGAGGACGTCCCTGCAGCTGCTGGAGAGGAGGACTTCTTCATCTACACCGCGCTCCATGGCTTCTTCTAGCTCTTTCTTCTCTCTTTTTGTATTTTCCATTTCCATGAGTAGCTAGGCCCCTTGGGTGGGCTGTTTGGGGGAAAATATGTTACTTTGATACCATGTTGGGGGAAAATGACATGTAAACTTTGTAATTCCATTTGTTAATGATTATATTCTATTTACATCTCTTTCTCCATGGATTGCTTGTTGGTTTGTGTGTGAAATCACCTAGGAATTTAGGCAAATTGCTTATATGTGTGAATTTTGGGATTTGCCCCTAGGTCCAATTCTTGGATCTCTAGGTTGCCTCCCATCTTCCTACATCTTAATCAATCTCCCTAAACCTAAGTGATAGATCTAAGTAGCTAGATTAGATAATTCTAGTGCAATTAGCATGGAGCCTTCTCAAGGCTAGAATGTGGGGGAATTGGGGTCCAAAACACTAATCTCACCTCCCCATTACTACCCTCGGCCCCTAATTGCCCTAGGAATACCTAATATAGAAACCTAGACTTGATTAGACTCTAATTGAATTGAACCTAACCCCTAACCCAATTGAGCCTCGTAAGGGTAGTAGGGGGTGCTAGGGACTAGTTCCCCTATACACAACCTAGCATACCCATGGCCAGTTAGTAGCTTAGGTTAATTCATTAGACTCTAACTTGTTGTTTGGTTTGGATAATCTAAATGGAATCATAATGTTCATATGTCACCCCCCAACTTAAGTGATAAGTTCATACCCCTAAACAGCCCACACATCCCTTTATTTCTTAAAACCCTAGTTTTGTGCTTGCTTAGCTTAATTAGCTCTTTTCTTGCTTAGTTAGCTTCTTGCCTTGCTCTTTCCTTGTTTATGCTAGTTTAGTTCTTTAATTGATCTTTTGCTTTTCTCTTGCTTGCCTTAGTGTAACTTGCCTTTCATACCTAGCTTAATCCTTTCTTGCTTGTTTAGCCTTAATCTATTCTAGGGTTAACGTGGATTTCATTCTGGCCTTTAATTCCTCGCTTGTTCATAGTAGTTTAACAATCAAAATCAACCTTCAAACCCTTAACCCTAGTCTCCACAGTTGGAACCTAGCCAAACTAATCTAGCTCTAGCGCCCCCTCTTTTCCCTGTGGATCGACCCTATACTTGCCGCCTTCCTATACTACGACACGACCCTGTGCGCTTGCGGGTGTAGTGTTTTAGTAGACGTAGGTAGCTAGTTTAGGTTTATAAATTTTGAAAGAAAACCCCCATCCATCGTGCATTCCGACCTCGTGGGGTGCATCTATTCAATTGAGTAGTGTGTTAGCACCACTAGCGGAATCGCACCAGTAAGTTATCAAGAAGTTCAACATGTAGACTTTGCTTTCCTTCACTTGTTGAGTCCCCTCATAAGTGATGCATAGCTTTCTCCATACCTCATAGGTCATCTCACAAGAATAAATAATGTTGAACAGTGTGGGGGTCATGATGGAATCGAGGATGTTGATTGCTGTTGCATTCAAGGTGGCTTTCTTCATGGTAGCTTCATCCCATTTTTCCATCCTTTTCTCCAATAGCCTGTATGGATGGTCCACCATTTCCCATAGCTCAAGACTTTTTCCTTGGATGTGGAATTTAAGAACTCTCTTCCAATAGAGGAAGCTACTCCCATCAAAGATTGAAAGGTTGACGAAGTATCTCCCATCTTGGTAATGACCCATCTTCTCCTACCTGTGGAAGTATGCTTGGAGAATACCCGCTCTGATACCAATTGCGTGATCTTAGGATGGGTGATTGGATGCTCTAGAGGGGTGAATAGATCTGAATACACTTAAATAATATTCAGTAGACCTTCAAGATATATCCAAAGATCAGGTTGTTAATATGGGAATTTGAGTGTAATGAAAACATACATAACAAGGATGAGAGAGATTGAACATGCACCAATTGACAAGCTATGTAGAGCGGTTCCATACTTCAAAATAAGAATTATGTCAGTTCACTACCTAGATAGGTAAAGCTCTATGATTTCTTAGCCATTGTACTCTTATATTTCATCATAAGACTTACAATACATGACTTTCTATAGGAGTTATCTATCCAAGCAAGAGTATTCAATCTACCCCAGGACTTACCCACTTTTCAAGGAGTCTTACGTCTTCACCAAGGACTTACCCATTCTTGTAAAAGTTTGTGGCCTTCAAGGAATTACCCACTCTTCTTGGATCTTCAACCTTTGACTTCACCTTATCCAAGGAGAAGCTTTCCCCAAGGACTTACCCACTTGAGCAAGGAGTCTTCTGCCTTCACCAAGGGCTTACCCACTCTTACTCCAACTCTTCAGTCTTGATCTTCTTTACCAAGGGACTCATTCCCTTATTCTTCTTCTCCTCTCTTTTCCAAGAGAGAGAACCTTCATCTTAAAGGTTGAATGAGAGAGTGGGAGGTGATGGAAGTGAGAGCCTCATAAGATATACATGTAGGACTAGCTCATTAAAAATCTCCTACTCACTCTAATTGATGATGCAAGTGATTAAGCTTAGAGAGTAAGAGAGGATGTTGTAGGATGCACTCAACTATAGAATAGGGACCTTCATATTACTTATCAAACCATGGGATGAAGCCCAAGGGGTCCTATTTATAGTTGAGGATACCTAGAAGCCTTTACTTAAGGATGAATACTAGCGGTTGGGATATTGCAACGAATATTTTTAAAGTTTTATAGCATTCAACAACTAGAAAGGTAACTCGATCGATTGCACTATATGACAAAGCAGATTTCAACAATCAGTCAAGTTTATCCTGGATGAAACTCGATCGATCACGAAATCAATTTTTCCTAGTGCTGGGATCGATGAGTTTTGTGAGTGTGCAACTCGATCGAACGATGAAATTTTCAAGATCCATTAAGTGAGCGGTCGGGTTTGCAAATCGATCGACAAACATCATGTAATGAATTTTGGAAAATGTCATTAAAGTGCTTAAACATTTGATTTAAGGGCTAATGATTTTTTTAATTACATGTCATACAATCATTACAAGGGATTTACAACATGATTTTAATGTATATACATCATATTCCACAAAAGTGCACTTGCATTGATCTTGATTTGTCTTTTCTCCAAGTTAGGATGCGCAAGTTAGGGCATTTGTTGTGTGCCTATACTTAATCAGAAATCACTCAAGTAGAAGCATTATACACAATTAAGTGGAATGATTTAGTCATCATAAAAACAAGGGTTTGTTCAATTTATACCAAGGGTCAAAATTGACATAGAGTCAAAATTCTCTCCCTTTTTGAAGATGACAAACCATTCCATAAATGTATCAAAATCATTTAAATAAAGTCATACCTTTAGAGAAACCTAGGGGTTTCAATAGAATTGAGTTCCTATGCTCCTCCTCAATTGATGCTATGGAGTTCTCATATTCCCCCTCAATTGATGCTATTTCTCCTACATGGCTATCTTTCATAACATTTATAGAATAATATATCTGCTACTCATATATGTTCTAGACATATATCTCATCTCCCTCTTACCTTCTCCCCTTTACATAGACATGCTTCTCACCCTTCATTTGAGACATGTTTTCCCCCTGCCTTACAAAAGAAGACATGCTTTCTCCCCTTTGTCATTTCAAAAAGGTGGGGGTATGAAGAGATAAGAAACACCGCTTGTTAAAAGAAACAAGATAACAAAAATTATAACAGAGAGTAGAAGAGAAAAATTAGGGGCTTGTCCAAGCATAGAAAGAAAAGCAAGCTAAAGAATACACTTTAACAACCCATAATGTAATTCTAGAAAAGATCAAGGCAAGATAAAGTGTTGTAGAAAAATAATGAATCACAATTTTAACCCTCAAAATGACAGAATTCACCCAAAAATTGTCAGTGCTCATTGCACAACAAAGTGTCTTGCTCTGAAGGTTGTTTCCACATAAAAAACACTACTCTTGCATCAAAAATCTGACACTGGATCAAAATATGCATAGAATACAAGCATGCTCCAATTTCTATATACAATGTAGCTCTATATATCATGCATCACAATGCTATGAAAGCAACTCAATATAGTAGATATGAAATTCAAGGAATAAGCTTCAGCAAGTATGAAACAAGATACATGCATAACATATAGTATAATACCGCTTGATGAAAAGAACTAGAACTAAATGTACATAGACTACTAGTAGATGTATTACAAGTTAGGGCTATTAGTAGGATCTAGATCATAGCAAAAGATGCACACGTTAAAGAGCAATCTATGAGTAGATGTAGAGATATATCCAAACAAAGAGATGTGCAGTTTCAGAAGCAATAAAGGATATAGATCACTATCTAATATGCATCATTACCAAAAGATGATTACCATTAAGAGCCTCAAGGTTGTATCCAAACAAGATATACAACTAGATAGATATAGGAAGTTTGAGTACAACATAAGCAATTTAGGACACAACCAAGATATCAACATCAAAACCTACATAATAACTCAAGACAAGTAATTACAAAATATACAAATCCCACTAGTGGGATATCAAATTATAGAAATTAGAAAGAGAGAGTTATAAGTAAGATAAGAAATGTAAAGCACAATAATATGCATGTATGAAGGTTCCAAGGAAGTGCCAAAAAATAATGCTGTTGGTTGAGAAAATCTAGTTGATAGGGAAATTCTTATTCAATAACCCAACTATGTATGTGCACAGTGCTATTGACTCAGTTACTGACATGACAAACTCAACCGACAACAGTTGTTGGCAAAACCCTTTGGTGTTGGTCAGTCGAGTTTCTATCACAACAAACTCGACCGATCAAGCTGCCATTAAGAAGCAAATATATATATGACAAAACATATCTAGAGGCGTAATAAAAATGTAAATTATAACCAAACATGTGTAAGCAAGTTAGTAATGCACTATGAAAGCATTAGAAGACGTTTTTAAGCATGAAAATGATGAGAACCACAATATACCATTTTTTACTCAAAAACTACATGCATAGTGCACACAAACTTGGAAAAAATACACTATGATCAGATATGAGAGAGAACAAAATTACCTCTGTGCTTACCCTTGCTTTTCTACTTTTTGGTATCCTTACACATCTCACCTTTCTTCTTTCATGTATATTGAGAAGTCAATTCAATTCAAATAGCTCATATCAATCCATTAGCAAGTGATCTACAAGAAGAAAGGGAAACAATTAGAATAATGACCAAAACCATTGCACTAGTTGCATGTGCCCATAGCCTTGGAAGTAGAGGATTCTCCATGAAAGATTGGAGGTCCTTTACCTTTGTTGTTCCTTTTGCTACCATCATACCCTAAACAATGTCCACCAATTTGTTTAGTAGTATGGTGTAGGATATCATTAAGATTCATTTTATCAACAAAGAATCTTTGCAAAGAAGATCTCAAACTATGATTATAATGCATAAGAGAAGTAATAGTAGAAGATAATTGATTCATATCATTTCTACCATGTGTGACATCATTTTCTAAGCAAAGGAATTTGGTCATATAATAATCTCTATAAATATGAAGAGAAGAAACATTTTTCTCTCTACAATCAGAATTAAAACAAGATTCAAGGACATCAATTTCAGCAAGCAAGAAATCATTTTCATTCTCATACATAGAAATATTAGAATGATAAATCCTATTTTCAGATTCTAAACCTTACAAATCCAAATGTTTGTTCTCATTTTCAAATTGAAGAACATCTTCATGTTGAATGAAAAAATCCAAAAAGTTACTATGCTCTACATTAGAACTATTCATGAGAGTTTGAACTTCAAGAAATCTAATATTGTCAAGCAAATTTGCATTTTCAAGTTCAAGAGAATCTACTTGACTAAGACAAACATTTTTATCATCAAGCAAGCAAGTATTAACATGTTCAAGATCATCTATTTCTACATGAAAATTGTCAACAATTCTGGCAAACTTTTTCTTTTTCTTTTTGTAAGACTTAAGAGAGACATGAGTAGCACTAATGATAGAAATTAAAGGTTCTTTATCTAAAGAGATTAGATTTACCTCATTTGGGTTTTCACTTGTTTAAGCCATGAGAGAAATATCATTCTCCTACATCACTAGAGCTTGAGCTTGATCCACCACTTGATTCTTCACTTGAGCTTCAGTTGGGAGAGTCACTTTAGATTTTGCGCCATTTCTCCTTATTCTTGTACTTTTCTTATCTTCTCTTGTGATGATGGATCTTTTTTCTTGTAGACAATCTATCTATAAGTGAGATGTTTTTCCACACTTGAGGCACCGGATGGAGGATGAAGACTTGACTTTATACAGTCTACTCTTGGAGTACATAGCATATTCTTAAACCTTAGAGGATGGAGAAGCTTGACCAACTATAACCTCAATTTGATCTTTGATTTCTGCCTTCTTCATTTGATTAAGTTCTTTCTCCTCTTGTCTTTCTTATTCATCTTTCTTGTCAAGTTTGACTTCATGTTCTTGTAGATTTCCTATGAGTTTCTCAATAGGAATATCACCAAGAAACTTTACTTCTTCAATGGAAGTCACCTCGGGTTTCCATCATTTGGGTAGAGTTCTAAGGATCTTTGAGTTGATCTCTCCTATACTCATAGGATGACCTAGAATGGTAAGATCATTCACAATGGTGTTTAACCTAAAGTACATCTGATGTAATGATTTTGAGTCGCATTTATAGACTTGTTTTACTTGCATTTTATGTGCTTATTGGTCACTTTGGTGGTTAATATTGCATAATTCACTTACTTTAGTCTATGATCCTTCTCAGTGTCAAATCTCTCTTATTTTATCATTTTGAGCATAAATGATTAGAATTATAGGTTTTATCTCAACTGATTTGGTTTTGTTGTGCAATTTCAGGAAAAACACATATCTGCAGTTGTCAATACCATCGACATCAGTCGATACTATCGACACAGCCACAGGTAGGTAGCCACAAGGAGCAGTGCAGAGTCGATACCATCGACTGGGAAGTCGATGGTAGCGAGTTACCATCAGGTTGCTGGTGATCAGTCAGTCGATACTATCAACACCAAAATCAATACTATCGACGCTTATAACTTCAGTGACGGGAAAGGGATAAAAACGACGCCTAAGGATGTCGATACCATCGAACCGCGTCGATGGTATCGAGTCAGCATCAGGCGGGATGACAGAAAAGAAAGAAGGCTTGCCGATATCGCGAGGGGTTGATGGTATCGACACCATCAGATCAGAGTTTGCTTCAGATCAGCCTAAATCCAACGGCTGTGATATTTTGGCAACCTAACTCGGTGTTAGTACCTAATGACGACATACAGGAGCAATCTAATCACGTCATTAGCCGTTGCACACATCCCGAGAAGGTGTGGAGAGAAGGACAAAGCCCAGAAGTATGCCCCGACCGTTCCGGAAGCCGAAGAAGACATTTTCCACTTCCGAAAGGCTGTAGATTGCACACTCTATGCTGAGGAACGATTGGATCTTCTCCGTTTAGGGGTTTCATCACTTTATCCATGTTTTTATCCATGTTTCCCCTTTCTTCAATCATGCCTTGCTCTGAGATGAACATGCAGGGCTAATCCCCTGTATCTTTAGGACCGGGAGTAGCCTGAGGAATCATTGTATGACGTTTTTATCATAGTAATTCACAATTTGTCTCTTAAATTCGTGGTATGATTTTGTTTTCTCAATTATATCATTATGCTTGATCACCCTAATGATAATATAATGCCTTAAATTGCTTTGAAAGAAGAATTAACGGTTGAAAAGAGACGAAATTCACATTAATTAACAAATCCCTTGAACAAGGTGATGTACGGTTAATGGTGGAAACCCAGAGGTCGATTCTAATGCACCTAGTTTAGGGTATAGGTTACTATGATGGTGGAGCCGACCTAGACCTAGGTAGTGAATTGTATCACGACAGTGAACAATTCTGACTACAGGCCACTACCCGGATTGAGAGATGAATATGATTAACTATGTGGAAATTCATACAATGAAAACCCACTGTGAAACCGCAATCCTAAAGATCTCCATTTGAATTGATTAAACTAAACACTTAATCGATTGCTCTATTTTATTTTGTTTTATTTTTCAAAAATTCTCAGGACCTTTTAACTGTTCTAGCTGATAGAGAGCAGTTAATAGTAGTCTACCGATAATTCAATGTCCCTGAGTTCGACTCGGGCCTCACAAGGGCCTATACTACATTGACGCATGCACTGGTGTTATACGCACGGTAAAATCCAGCGTCGAGTTTTTGGCGCAGTTGCCGGGGACACGACAATTGTCGGCACTACGAGTGCTGCAAGCAGCCATTTTAGGCCACTTTTTATTTTATTATTTGTTTTTATCATTTTTGAAATTTATAGTTTATATTTCATATTTAGCAATCGTCTAGCACGGTACTAAACCTAAATTATTATTTTGTAGGTACTAGTGCATGGTGAGGACGCGTAGAACAGACTACACGCATATATCACCAGAGGTTCCACCGTTGGGACCAGACGAAGAGGAGAACTACATTCAAGACCAACCAGAAGAAATAGACTCCGACTCCGAACCAGAAGCCATGGCAGAAGAACATACAATATGAGAGAAGATAAAGGCTTCTTCCTCCTCCGCATCAAAGGGGCCAATCAAGAAGCTGGCAGTTAACATTCCGACATATAAGATTGATCCAGCATTAATAAATTTGGTCAAATCAAATGCATTCCACGGGCTGAAGAATGAGGACCCGGTCGCACACATCAACACATTTGTGGAGAACTGTGATATGATCAAGATTGATAGGTTTCCACAGGAGACACTTTACCTGAAGTTGTTCCCCAACTCTCTGGCAGGTAATGCACGTGAATGGTTGCATAATCTGGATGATGAGACAGTGGAAACATGGGACCAGACGATCGAGGTTTTCTTCGAGAGGTTATTTCCTCCTGAGAAGACCAACGATCTGGTACGGAAGATCCATAACTTTAGTTAGAAAGCCAGGGAGACTTATTCTGAGATGTGGGAATGTTTACAAATCATGCTGAGGAGGTGCCCACATCATGGGCTTGATAAGGAGAAGCAAGTTAAGATTTCTATTTTGCTCTTTCTGAGTATGATAGAAGTAACCTGGATTCAGCATGGTCATGGTTCTTCTTAAACAACACAGGCACAAGGTGTTGGGAAATTTTGAAGAACATGGCCAAAAAGCAATCTTGGGGCGACAGAGACGCAGTAGAGCATGTTCGAGCTACAAGTGAGTGAAAGGCCATCAAGGAGTTGAATGAGAAGATGGACCTTCTAGCCAAGAAACTACTTGCAAAAGAAGATGCAGAATCCAAGGATGAAGCTCAAGTGCAATTTATGCACCAGCAGCAGGGGTACATAAATAATGACTATTCATGGAGGAAAGATAAGAAATTTTCATGGAAGGACCCAAATAATTTCTTGCAGGACCCTGACGCAAAACCCCAACCGTCGCCAGAGGATAAGAGTAATGAGTTGCTCAACCAAGTGATCAAGCAGAATCAAGAACTCATGAGCACGTTTGGTCAACAGATTAAGCAACAAGGAGAATTTATGAATCAATTTGGGCAGACCTTACAAAGTTATGGGGCTCAGATGAGGACTATAGAGACATCTTTGGCGTAGATGACAGCTGAAATAGAAAATTTGAAAAAGTCAGTGCAACCATGTTTTTCGGGAAATACAAACATTCCAGGAGGAAACCAACACGCTAAGGCAATCTTGCTATGGAGTGGTAAGAAGATTTTAAACCCCAGGGCCGATGAACTAAGCACACCCCAGCCAAAAACCACATGTGAGGCCATAGAGGAGGTTCCGATTCCAATCACAGAGCTGATAGAGATGTGGTAGAGGATGTCACAATAGAACCCGTCATTAGTGAGGAGGAGACATTGAAGAAGACACCATAGTGCTGCCACATCAAAGGGCACAGACTGTACCAGTTCCTTATCCAAACAGCTTGAAAGCAAAGAAAGTGGATGCTTAGTTCAAGAAGTTCCTAGATAGCTTTAGGAAACTTTCTGTCAACATTCTACTGTTAGAAGCAATTGAGCAGATAGCTTCTTACGGAAAGTTTCTGAAAGACATAATCATGAATAAGAGGAAGATTCTTGATATGGAGGTCGTGGTTCTTAAGGAGCAGGTGAGTGCCTTCATCATGGGCACATTGCCACCTAAAAGGCAGGATCCGGGTTGTTTCAACATTTCCTGTTACATTGGTAAAGTGAAATTCGGAGAAGCACTATGTGATTCGGGGGCAAGTATAAATTTGATGCCTCTCTCTATGTTCAAGAAGATGGGACTGAAGAATTGAGACACAATAATATGACGATTCAGTTGGCGGACAATTCTGTGGTGAAGCCATACGGTATTTGCGAGGATGTTTTGGTTAAAGTAGATTGGTTTGTATTTCCAACAGACTTTGTGGTAATGGAAATGCAGGATGAACAAGGAAATGAGTTACTCCTTGGAAGACCCTTCCAAGCTACTACATATATGATACTCGAGATGGGAAGAGGCCATTTAACCTTGGGTATCGCTGATGATCAGTTTGAAATGGTTATGCCCTCAAGCACAACACAATCAAAAGCAAAGGAGCAATGCCGCATGGTGAAGCACTTTGATCAGAATATTTCTCTCTGTCAAGGGAAGTCGTTTCTAGATATGGCTCATGTAATGACTAAGATGGAGAAGGGGACACTGGCTATAGACATTATGGAGCAGACCAAAGTTGTTTCTCTTAGCAAGGCTGTGGGTTTTCCAAATGATGAAGAGGAGGACATCCCTCCTTCTACTGAAGATGATGCCATAGAAAGTTCTGTTCTCGATGCATATCCAGAACTGCCTCTTGAAGCTTGCCTAGTCAATATAACACATGATTGGATATGAAGCAAGTCACTACAAGAATGTGTCAACATGCTTCAAGTGCTGCCGTGTTTTTATGCTAGGTACTATGAAGATCTTGGGGAACTCCCACCACCGCTTCAGTCATCCTTGATCAGTCCGCCAGAGTTAGACTGGAAGCCACTGCCGCCTCACTTGAAATATGCATTTCTAGCTGAGGGTGGAAAGATACCACTGATTGTTTTGACATATCTGAGTGTCGAGGAGTAGGATCAACTGATGATCGTACTGAAGAACCACCGAGGTGCATTCGGGTGGTCAGTCGCGGACATCAAGGGGATCTCCCCTACATTGTGCCAACACAAGATCCGGCTCGAGGAAGGAGCCAAACCTGTAATCCAGCCACAGTGCAGACTAAATCCAAGCATGATGGAGGTCGTCAACAAGGAGGTCATCAAGCTCCTCTCTGCAGACATCATTTACGCTATCTCTGACTCGACGTGGGTAAGCCCCACTCAGGTAGTCCCTAAAAAGGGGGGAATTACCGTTACGCATAATCTGTTAAATGAGCCAGTCACGACCTGTCTAGTAACCGGGTGGCGTTTGTGTATCGATTACCATAGATTGAATGCTGCTACATTGAAGGATCATTTTCCTCTTCCATTCATTGATCAGATTTTAGAGCGATTAGCAGGTCGATCTCACTTTTGTTTTCTAGACGGTTATTCGAGCTATAATCAGATTTCCATTGATCCTAAGGACCAAGAGAAGTCCACCTTCACTTGTCCTTACGGAACATTTGCATACCGCTGTATGCCCTTTGGTTTGTATAATGCACCAGCAACCTTTTAGCGTTGCATGCTTGCCATTTTCTCTGATATGGTTGAGCGCTGTTTGGAGGTCTTCATGGATGATTTTTCCATCCATGGTGCGTCTTTCGATGAATGTTTATATAACTTGGATAAAGTTTTACAACGATGTGAGGACACGCATTTGGTTCTCAACTAGGAAAAATGCCATATGATGGTTAGTGAAGGGATTGTGCTTGGACATAAAGTGTCTAGCAAGGGGTTGGAGGTAGATCCGGTTAAAATTGAGGTTATTTCCAAATTACCCTAACCAAACTCGGTTAAAGGGGTACAGAGTTTTCTCAGTCACGCAGGATTTTACCGCCGCTATATAAAAGATTTCTTAAAAGTTGCTAAACCATTATCTGAGCTGTTGGAGAAAGATGCGGTGTTTTATTTTAATGAGAAGTGTTTGCATGCTTTTAATTTGCTTAAAGAGAAATTAATTTCTTCACCGGTTGTGTAAACACCGGATTGGACAAAGCCATTTGAATTAATGTGTGATGCGTCAGATTTCACAGTAGGGGCTGTTTTAGGACAACGTGTGGATAACAAACCCGCTGTGATTTTCTATGCGTCCAAAACTTTAAATGAAGCACAACTTAATTACACTACAACGGAAAAAGAGCTTCTCGCCGTCATTTTCGCATTTGAAAATTTTCGGCAATATCTTGTGGGTCAAAAGTCGTGGTATGGACGGACCACACCGCCATAAAGTATTTGATGGAAAAGAAAGATGCCAAACCTAGATTGATTAGGTGGATCTTAAAATTTAAAAAGAATTTGATATTGAAATTAAAGATTAGGTGGGAATAGAAAATGTGGTTGCAGACCATTTGTCTAGGTTGGAACGGGTAGACGAGAAGGACATTCATATACCCATTATCGAGACGTTTCCTAATGAACACCTTCTTTCTATAAAATCTAAAGATCCATGGTTTTCTTATATTGTTAATTATCTTGCCCGCAAAATTATCCCAGATGATTGGACAAATCAAGAGAAAAAGAAAAATTTCCATTCTTTGAGATATTATTTATGGGATGACCCCATTTTGTTGAAGCAATGCATGGATGGCGTGTTGTGCAGGTGTGTACTGGAGGTTGAATATGAAGGTGTTCTTCGTCATTGTCATACTCTACCAATGGGTAGCCACCATGCTAGTTCCAGAACGGCGGCCAAGGTACTTGAGAGCGGCCTTTACTGGCCTACATTGTTCCGAGACGCATATGACTATGTGCGACACTGCGATTCCTGCCAACGGGCAGGTAATATTTCAAAGTGACAGGAGATGCCCCTCAATGTATTTCAAGAGGTTGAGGTGTTTGATCTGTGGGGTATTGACTTCATGGGACCCTTTGTGTCCTCAAACTCTAATTTGTACATTTTATTAGCTGTTGACTATGTATCGAAGTGGGTAGAGGCAATACCCACTAGGACTAATGATGCTACTGTAGTGTGCAGGTTCGTAAAAGACTATATTTTCTGCAGATTTGGCGTACCAAGGATGATTATCAGTGATGGAGGTACCCATTTCAGAAATCAAAAGTTCACTACATTATTGAGGAAGTATGGGGTAAAGCACAACATTGGTACCCCGTACCACCCACAGATACAGGGGCAAGTCGAAGTCTCCAATAGAGAAATTAAGAAAATCCTGGAGCGCACAATGGCTTCGACATGAAAGAACTAGAGAACCTTGCTACCAGACACTTTATGGGCATATAGGATGACGTTTAAGACACCTATAGGTAGTACGCCTTTTAGGTTGGCTTATGGGCGGGTCTGCCATTTACCGGTAGAGTTGGAGCATAAGGCGCACTGGGCGCTAAGGAAGCTGAACTTGAATTATGAAGCGGGAAAGAAACGCTTGCTAGAGATGAATGAACTCGACGAGCTGAGGATGAATGCATATGAAAGCTCACGGATTTACAAAGAGCGAACCAAGCTGATTCACGATCGACACATTCAACTGCGTGTTTTCAAGAAGGGAGATCGTGTGCTCTTATTCAACTCAAGGCTGAAGATGCATCCCGGGAAATTGAAATCCCGGTGGAGTGGACCTTTCATTGTAGAGGAGGTCCGGCCACATGGAGCGATCATGGTGTGTGATGGAGAGACAACATTTCTAGTTAATGGACATAGGTTGAAGTTGTACTTCAGCGAGGATTACATGAGGAAAGTGCATAAAGTCAAACTCATTGCACTCAAGGATGTGTGATATGCTTGGTTTCGTCTAGCCTAAGATGTTAAATAAGGGCGCTTGTTGGGAGGCAACCCAACCATAGGTAGTTTCATTATTTTCTTCACAATTTGTAAGTTAGTTTGGTTTAATTTTGTTTTTAGTGTAAAAATGATACCTTGATCGTTTGTTCAGTGTGTAGGCCTGAGGCAGGGTCGATACCATCGACCATTGTGTTGATGGTATCGACAGGGGCACAGTTAGGCGGCTGCAAAAATTTCTCTGAGTCGATACTATCGACGGACTCGTTGATGGTATCGACCTACCATCAGTGAATCGCCAGAACGGGGTCGATAGTATCGACATGGGTGTCGATACTCGCGAGATCCCTAAAGATTTTCAGACGAAATTTGTCTCAGTGAAGTCAATACCATCGACGGGCCTGTCGATGGTATCGACCCGACAACAGACAAAAAGCGGTGGCCGGGCCTCACGAGGGTGTTTGACCTACAAAGGGTCAATACCATCGACCCGTGTCGATGGTATCGACGTGACACGTCACTGATCCGCGAGAGGAAATCAACGACGATCGCTACATCAAGGAAGTCGATCCGTTCGAGGGGTCGATACCATCGACCCTTGTCGATGGTATCGACGTGTCATCGATCCGGGCCCCCACATCAGGCTATTGACAGCCATCGATACTTGTGAAACCCAGATTGTGCTACAGGTGTCGATACCATTGACACCCTATCGATGGTATCGATGGGTGCACAATAGCGACAGATGAAGTTATAAAAGGAGGGATTGCTCGTCAGATTTTTTCACACCTTCAGAGCTTCTTCCCTATACTTGTGCATTGAGCATTGTTGTGTGACCGAAGACCTGCTACGAGCATCCACAGATCATGATCTCTTCCCAGAGCACTGCACCGAGCGGAGATCATCTTCTCCGACCTTAACCGAGCTCTCTTTCCTATTCTCTTTCTTTCTGAGACAATGGTGCGTACAGTAGGAGCATCTTCTTCACGGGCGGTCCCAATGGAGATCCCCGAATTCATTCCTCCACCACCCGCGTCGATTCCTCGTCCGAGGATTGTCCACCCTTCCACGGAGATCCGGAAGGTGTACGAGGAGTTTCTCAAGAGGAAGATTGAGCCCACCCGCTACGTCGATCGGGCAATGATCCACGACTTGGGGTTCAATGACAATCTTGCCTACGTCCTGAAGGGGTAGGCAAGGCATACTACCAGGAGGCCCGACGAATTGGAGTACCATGCTGACGACCAACCATTCTTCGGCGAGTGGCTGACATACAAGGAGCTCGTGGCGGAGTTCATGGCATCATTGGATATCAATGTGGTGCCCAATGACTTGATCGCCACCGATAGAGAGTGGAAGAAAGGGCGTGTGTCCTTCAGACTCTACAACAACAATTACACCCTTGCTCTTGCCCATTTCAATTCTATGTATAACTGGTATCATGACGATTACCAGCATCTGAGGCCAGACAACTGGACGAACTACGACGATATCTTTGCCCAGCTGGTGACTGCGCCTCCTGGCAAATCCGTGAGCTACCACAACGCTGCAGTCACCGACTTCGAGCATCCGTTTGTGCGGATTCTGCACCGCATGCTCTGTACCACGCTCTTCGCTCGCGGCGACCTGTCTCTTAGCAAATTCAAGGAGACAGATTTGTTCTTTCTTCATAAACTGTTGAAGCGCGAGGAGTGCAATTGGGGCACGTTCTTCTTGACGTGCGTGTTGGCTATGAGGAGGAGTACGCGGAAGGCTCCTATCCACTTTAGAGGGCTCATCACACTGCTTGCCCTCTACCTTGGGTTAGCTTTCTCCCAGCTTACTCCACTTTCCAACAGGAACAAGGTCAACCTCAATCATCTACACCATTCCAACCTCCTCCTGCTCCGTGATGGTGTGGCTTATGCACATTGCCACGTCAATCAAGAATATCAAGAATGTGCGCTTCCTGACCCCGTCTTCAACATCGAGGGCGCTCAGCATTTCTAGTGGCCTATCATCGCCATCGATGACTCTGATGAAGAAGACGATTATGACGACAATGATAATGACGACGACGAGCATGAAGAGGAAGAGGAGGCTTTCACTCCTCTTCAGGCACGGGTAGCACCCCAAAAGCGTCCCCGCTTCCACCCGGGTGAATCATCATCTTCACAGCCTCCACCACCTCAGCCTTCTCATCAAGGAGAGCATGTTTACTCAATGCAAGGAATGTACTCGATGCTGCAGGAGATTCATCAGACCCATCATCAACATACAACATCCTACGCCGGTATTCAGGATACCACGAACCGGCTGTTAGAGAACCAGAGGGCCATTTTTGAGAATGAGTGCCTCCTCCTAGACAACCAACAGAACATCAATGACAGGTTGCATAGGATGGATATGCAGCAACAACCCATCTACGACAATTACTGGAGACATAATTATTTTGGGGGGTATCCAAAACCTCCGTCGATGCCCCAATACGATCTGAGTTTCCAGGGGTAGTACCCATCATGGGACCCCACAGCCCCGCAGTACCCGCCTCCACCTGAAGAATGATTGGTATCACTGTTCCACCTTTCAAGGTTGTTTTTGACTATGAGGCCATAGTCGAATTCAAGCTTAGGGGGGGAGTTGGAACAGCTTCTATCTCTTATTTTTCCTAGTTTTTAGTTTTTAGTGCTTTGTCTTTTGTTATTTATTTCTCTTAGTTATTAGTTTGTTTTTAGGATCCACACTCTATCTAGTGTAATTGTGGATGTCTAATGTCATATGTCATCTCGTTGTTTGTACATGGGAATTAGGGGTAAATTTGAATTTTTTTTAGTGCTTTTGCAAGCTTGTGTTGTTCAACTTTGAGCACATAACTTAAAAAAATAATTGGGTTTGTCAACTCTAAAACAGGAAACCACAACTGTACATTCCTATGATTCATGAAAAGTGGATGGAATTGGTTGTTTGAGCCTAAACTGACCAAATGATAATGAGACCTTAATTTGAAATAAGAGAGAGAAACCTCTTAATCGCTACAAAGGTCAGTAAGGAGGGACATATAATATTTTCAAAAGGTTCAGTCAATTAATCTTGTGATCTATCCACCCCATCGTTTTCATACTCCACCATAGGAACTGGAAGCATAGTACTATTTTCATCTCTTTGATTGCATCCCATGTAGATAGGTCTTGCATTGCAACTATTTTCACATATTTGTGCATGAAAATGAGAAAAAGATATAATAGTTATACATGCACATTATTCTTAGGTGCATGTCATTTAATTGCATAACTATCATTTTGTAGCTGCATTCACATCTTTTGTGCATATAGTACATCATGCATCTTATTTCTTTTGAAACATTAAAGGTGGTGAATTTGTTCCATACCCTCCAAATAGAATGCTTTAGATGCACAAGTATGTAATTAGAAGTGACCCCGACAAATAATTCATTGTCACCTATGAAAATAAGGGCTTGAAAAAAAAGTTGAAAATTGAAAAAAAAAGTTTTGAAAAAATGAAGAAAAGAGAGTTGAGAAGTAAGTAGGAATGAGAGGGAGAAAGGAACCTATTCTCACTTGCATACTAAGAAGAATAAGCACATGGTGTAGTTTCATAGATATTCCATCTCACCTTGAGATGGAATGATAGTGCATGCATCATTCCATCCAAATGTAGGCATTAGGGCATTTTTATTTGCATATGCATCATTTAGATCATTTTTGTCTTTGTGCATGTTAAAATCGTATAATGCTTCCATTCTATCCACATCCACCCATTCCATCTACTCATTGCTCAAATTGGTAGGACACCATGATTTTCTCCTCACTCATTAATACCAGGAGAGCTGCTTCCATCTAGATGGTAGTTAGGACGAGCAACGTAGATAGAAGATCACAAGATGCACTGAGTCTGGACCGGATGATTTTATTATGTTAAGTGCCTTACATGATATTGTTCAACAATTTTGAGGTAGATATCTTTTATGGATGATTATTGTCGCCTTTAGGGTAATTATCATTCTGTGGTTAGTTAGGGTCGGAATGTGAATGTCTGGCAGGGATCATATGGCACAATCTGTTGTGATAATCTATTCTTTAGTTGGCCCTTGCAATTCTATTCTAGAGTTTTGTTGCTCGAGGATGAGCAATGTTCAAGCTTAGGGGCGTTTGATGCGATGATTTTGAGTCGCATTTATATACTTGTTTTACTTGCGTTTTATGTGCTTATTGGTCACTTTGGTGGTTAATATTGCATAATTCACTTACTTTTGTCTATGATCCTTCTCAGTGTCAAATCTCTCGTATTTTATCATTTTGAGCATAAATGATTATAATTATCGGTTTTATCTCGGCTGATTTGGTTTTGTTGTGCAATTTTAGGAAAAACACATATCTGCAGCTATCGATACCATTGACATCACTCGATACTATCGACACAGCCACAGGCAGGCAGCCGCAAGGAGCAGATTAGAGTCGATAACATAGACTGGGAAGTCGATGGTAGCGAGTTACCATCAGGTTGCTGGCGATTAGTCAGTCGATATTATCGACACCAAAATCGATACTATCGATGCCTATAGCTTCACTGACGGAAAAGGGATAAAACCGACGCCTAAGGGTGTCGATACCATCGACCCGCATCGATTGTATCGACACCGTCAGATCAGAGTTTGCTTCAGATCAGCCTAAATCCAATCACTGTGATATTTTGGCGACCTAACTCGGTGTTAATACCTAATGACGGCAGCCAGGAGCGATCTAATCACGTCATTAGTTGCTGCACACATCCCGAGAAGGTGTGGAGAGAAGGACGGAGCCCAGAAGCACGCCCCGACCGTTCCAGAAGCCGAAGAAGACATTTTTCACCGCCGAAAGGCTGTAGATCGCACACTCTACGTCGAGGAACGATTGGATCTTCTCCGTTCAGGGGTTTCATCACTTTATCCACGTTTTTATCCATGTTTCCCCTTTCTTCAATCATGCCTTGCTATGAGATGAACATGCGGGGCTAATCCCCTGTATCTTTAGGACCAGGAGTAGCCCGGGGAATCATTGTATGACATTTTTATCATAGTAATTCACAATTTGTCTCTTAAATCCGTGGTATGATGTTGTTTTCTCAATTATATCATTATGCTTGATCACCCTAATGATAATCTAATGCCTTTAATTGCTTTGAAAGAAGAATTAACTGTTGAAAAGAGACAAAATTCATATTAATTAACAAATCCCTCGAACAAGGTGATGTACGATTAATGGTGGAAACCCATAGGTCGATTCTAATGTACCTAGTTTAGGGTATAGGTTACTACAACGGTGGAACCGACCTAGACTTAGGTAGTGAATTGTATCACGACAGTGAACAATTCTGACTACAAGCCACTACCCGGATTGAGAGATGAATCTGATTAACTATGTGGAAATTCATACAATGAAAACCCACGGTGAAACCGCAATCCTAAAGATCTCCATTTGAATTGATTAAACTAAACACTTAACTGATTGCTCTGTTTTATTTTATTTTCTTTTATTTTTCAACAATTCTCAAAACCTTTTAACTGGTCTAGCTGATTGCGAGCAGTTAATAGTAGTCTATCGATAATTCAGTGTCCCTGAGTTCGACTCGGGCCTCACAAGGGCCTATACTACATTGACGCATGCACTTGCGTTATACACATGGTAAAATCCAGCGTCAACATCTCAACTATCCTCTCCATCTTCCCCATCTTGAAGTTCTCAAGAATTCCCTTCAACATGTAGACTTTGATTTCCTTCACTTGTTGAGTCCCCTCATAAGTGAGGCATAGCTTTCTCCATACATCATAGGTCATCTCATAGGAGGAAATATGATTCAACTTGGAGGGGGTCATGGTGGCATAGAGGAAATTGATTCTTCTTGCATTCAAGGTGGCTTTATTCATGGTAGATTCATCCCATTCTTCCATCCTTTTATGTGGTAGCTTGTATGGATGGTCCACCATTTTCCATATCTCAAGACTTTTCCTTGGATGTGGAATTGAAACCTTCTCTTCCAATAAAGGAAGTTACTTTCATCAAAGATTGGAAGGTTGATGAGGTATCTCCCATCTTGGTAATCATCCATCTTCTCCTACTTGTGGAAGTATGCCTAGAGAAGACACGTTCTAGTACCAATTGTCTCTAATATGGGAATTTGGGTGCAACTAAAACATACATAGCAAGGATGAGAGAGATTGAACATGCAACCATTGTCAAGATATGTAGAATGGCTCCATACTTCAAACCAGAAGTATGTCAGTCCACTACAAGAGAAGTCAACCTCTATGATTTATTCACCATTGTACTCTTATATTTTGTCATAAGACTGATAATACATTTCCTTCCAAAGCCCATACCTATCCAACCAAGAGTCTTCAACCTACCCAAGGACTTACCCACTATGCAAGGAGACTTCTTCCTTTACCAAGGACTTACCCATTTTGCACATGTATTCGGCCTTGATGGAATTTCCCACTCTTCTTGATTCTTAAGCCTTTGACTTCACCTTCTCCAAGGAGAAGCTTTTTCCAAGGACATACCCACTTGAGCAAGGAGTATTCTACCTTCACCAAGGGCTTACCCACTCTTGCTCCAAGTCTTTGGCCTTGAACTTCTTCACCAAGGGAATCCTTCCCTTATTCTTCTTCACCTCTCTTATCTAAGAGAGAGAACCTTCATCTTTAAGGTTGAATTAGAGATTGGGAGGTGGTAGAAGTGAGAGCCTCACAAGATATACATGTAGGACTAGCTCTCTTACAAATATGCTACTTACTCTAATGGATGTAGCAAGTGATTAAGATTAGAGAACAAGAGGAGGTTTTAGGATACACTAAACTATAGGATACAGACCTTCATAGTGCTTGATTAACCATGGGATGACTATTTATAGTTGAGGATACCTAGAATCCTTTGGGAACACTCAAATATGAATACTAGCTATTTGGGATGTTGCAACAAACATTTTTTCAAGTTTTGCAATATTCCAATGGCTAGAAACACTTTTATGCACTTTTCCGTATAGTGTGATCGGTCAAGTTTCAATAAAGGTAACTTGACCGATTGTACTGTATTACAAAATAGATTTGAACAATCGCTCGAGTTTATCCTAGATGAAACTTGACCGATCTCTTAAATTCATTTTGCCTAGTGTAGGGATTAGTAGAGTTTTATGGGTGTGCAACTAGACCTAACCATGACATTTTCAAGATCCATTAAGGGACCAGTCAAGTTTGCAACTCGACCGACAAATATCCGGTAATGATTTTAGAAAATGTCATTAAAGTGCTTAAATATTATATTTAAGTGTTCCTGATTTTTTCTAAGATTAATTGCAAGTCATGCAATAAATACAAGTGTTTTACAAAATGATTCTAATGGATATACATCATATTCCACAAAAGTGCACTTGCATTGATTTTGACTTGTCTTTTCTCCAAGTTAGAATGTGCAAGTTAGGGCATTTAGAGTGTCTATCTAAAATCACTCAAGTAAAAGCATTAGACACAATTAAGTAGAAAGGTTTAGTCATCATCAAAACAAGTGTTGACTTAGACCTAGAGTCAACACTGACCTAGAGTCAACATTCTTCCCCTTTATGAAATGACAAACTATTCCATAAATTTATCGAAAACATTTAAATAAAGTCATACCTTTAAAGAAAACTAGGGGCTTCAATAGAATTGTGTTCATATGCTCCCCCTCAATTGATGCTATTGTAGTTCTCATATTCCACCTCAATTGATGCTATTTCTCCTGCATGGATAGCTTTCATAAAATTTATAGAATACTATGTCTTATACTTATATATGTTCTAGACATATATGTCTTCTCCCTCTCACCTTATCCCCTTTACATAGACATGCTTCTCCCCCTTCATCTGAGACATGTTTTTCTCCCCCTACCTTACAAGAAGACATGCTTTCTCCCCTTTGTCATTTCAAAAAGGTGAACGTATGAAGAGATAAGAAACACTGCTTGTTAAAAGAAAGAAGATAACAAAAGTTATATTGGAGAATAGAAGAGCAAATTAGGGGCTTCTCCAAGCATAGAAAGAAAAACAAGTTAAAGCATACACTTGAACAACCCATAATCTAATTCTAGCGAAGATAAAGGAAAGATAAAGTGATGCCGAAAAATAATGAATCACAACTTTGACCCTAAAAATGACAAAATTTGCCCAAAAAGCATTAGGGAACATTGGACAGCAATGAGCCTTCCTCAAAAGGCCGTTTCCACATAAAAAAATGCTAGTCCTGCATCAAAATATGACACTGGTGCAAAATGTGCATAAATCCAAGAACACTCAAATTTTTACATATAATGTAGCTTTATATATTCTACATCACAATGCTATGTAAGCAACTCAAGATAGTAGACATGAAATTCAAGTAACAAGCTTCAGCAAGTATGAAACAAGATACAAGCATAGCATATAGTAGAATACAACTTGATGAAAAGAAAAAGAAGTACATTTAGATAGACTACTAATAGATGTCATCACAAATTAGGGCTACTAGTACGATCTAGATAATAGAAAAAGATTCACAAGTTAAAGAGCAAGCTATGTGTAGATGTAGAGATATATCCAATCAAAGAGATGTGCAGTTTTAGAAGCAAGAAAGGATATAGCTCTCTATCAAATATGGATCATTACCAAAAGATGATAAACATTAAGAGCATCAAGGTTGTATCCAAACAATATATACAACTAGATAGATATATAGCAAGTTAGAGCACAACAGAAGAAATTTAAGACACAACCAAGAGATTCAAATAGATCTTCACTAGAACCTGCATAACAACTCAAGACAAGTAATTGCAAGATATAGCAATACGACTAGTAGGATATCAAATTATAGAAACTAGAAAGTTAGAGTTGTAAGCATGACAAAAAATTTAAAGTATGGCAATATGCATGTATGAAGGTACCAAGGAAGTGCCAAAGAATAATGTTATTTGTTGAGAAAATCTAGTTGAGAGGGAAATTCTCATTCAATAAGACAACTGTGTATTATGTGCACAATGCTATCAATCGAGTAACTGACAGGACAAACTCGACCAACAACAGGTGTTGGCAAAATGCATTGGTTCTGGTTAGTCGAGTTTCTATCCGAACAAAATCAATCGATCAAGTTGCTATATATATGTATATTTATGAAAAACATATCTAGAGGCGTGATAAAAATGTAAATCCAACCATGTGTATGAAAGTTAGTAATGCACTATGAAAGCATTAGAAGCAGTTTTTGATCACAAAAATGATGAGAACCACAATATACCACTTTTGACTCAAAAATTGTATGCATAGTGCTCACAAATATGGCAAAAACACACTATGATCATATATGAGAAAGAATAACATCACCTGTGTGCTTACCATTTCTTTTCCACTTGTTTCCATCCCTTACACATCTCACCTTTCTTCTTTCATGTGGATTGGGAAGTCAATTCAATTCAAATAGCACATGTCAATCCATTAGCATGTAAACTACAAGAAGAAAGATGAAATGGTCCCCCATCATGTTTTTGGTTCAGGAGGGGTTATCTTAGCAATCTAAGTCTTATTTCTCTTGGGTGCTTTCCTAAAAGGGCAAAAATTAGAATAATGACAAAAATCATTGCAATAGTTGCATGTTCCTGTTGCCTTGGAACTAGAGGAATCTCCATAAAATATTGGAGGTCCTTTACCTTTGTTGTTCCTTTGTCTACCATCATACCCTAGACCATGTCTACCAAATTGTTTAGTAGTATGGTATAGGATATCATTAAGATTCTTTTTTACCAACTAAGAATCTTTCCAAAGAACATCTTAAACTATGATTATCATTCATAAGAGAAGTAATAGTAGAAGACATTTGATTTATATCATTTCTATCATGCATAATATCATTTTCTAAGCAAAGATATTTGGTCATATAAGAATCTCTATCAATATGAAGAGAAGAAACATTTTTCTCTCTACTATTAGAACTAGAACAAGATTCAAGGACATTGATTTTAGAAAGTAAGGAAGCATTTTCATTGTAAAACATAGCAATATTATAACGATAAATCCTATTTTTAGAATCTAATCCTTGCAAAGACAAATCTTTATTCTCATTTTTAGATTTAAGAACGTCTATAGCATGCATGAGATAATCCAAAAAGTTACGATGCTCTACATTATAACTGTTCATGAGAGGTTGAGCTTCAAGAAATCTAATATTGTCAAGCAAATTTGCATTTTCATGTTTAAGAGTATCTACTTGACGAAGACAAGAATTTTTATCATCAAGCAAGGAAGTATTAGAATGTTCAAGACCATCTATTTTTACATGAAAATTATCAACAACTCTAGCAAGCTTTTTCTTTTCTTTTTAGAAGACTTAAGAGAGACACAAGTAGCATTAATGACAGTAGTTAAAGTTTCTTTATCTAAAGCGATTAGATTTACCTAATTTTGGTTATCACTTGTTGAAGCCATGTGAGAAAAATGGCATTCTCCTTCATCACTAGATCTTGAGCTTGATATCTCGTCTTGTTTAAGTGTGTGACGAGGAAAGGTTTCCTTGAAGGTATAGGGAGAGATGACAGTTACCGATGCCAGAAAGGGTCTGGCACATTAGACCATGCTGGCAGCCGACTCGGTTCAACAACTGAATGTGAGAAGTATCTCATAATCACTGTCAATGTTAATGGTAACGACTCAGAACAGAGTCGTGTTGGTATTTAACAGGAGGATGATGTTATGTAAAGAGAAGATGGGGGACATCTGAACAATAGGCAGAACATGATCCACATTCTCAATGACCCTAGCAAGACGAACAATAGATCTCTCAAGCCATTGACATACTCAGCAACAAATTCTGATAGACTAGAAGTTAATCATGACGCAATCAGGATTTTGTTGCCGAATTAAGGCAATGATGATGTCTCTTCAAAAGTCATTCATGGAACATCCATGCAGAGCGGTTATGGTCATTTTTATGGTGGCTCTAATCACAATAACTTGACAATCATAGAAATTGGAATGAAGTTGGTGTATGCCAGAATGTGAGGAAGACCTTCCGCACAGATTCATGTGCCTTTACATGTTTCAAATTCTTCTCACCAATAAAAAAATCTATCGCATGATTTATCTTGGACTTCTCTATCAAATGTGTCTGAAATGATGCCAGCCATAACTGCATGCATGCGATCATTCTGAGATGCTATTGTAGGCATATCATCTGTGCCTTCTAATAGATACATAGATGATGAGATCCAACATGTACATCCAGACGATATCTCTATATCCTCTATACATGGCTCACCAGAATTATTAATTGCACTGGATGCTAAAACTATACTTTAGAAACCTTATCTCTTTGTAGTCATTGTTAAACCTATCGGGAAGAATGTCGGATATCTTACACTTTGTGATAGAGTGAAGATACTATGGAAACTGATTACTTGTTGGTGTGTGTTTGAGATTATTATGAACTATTTTTTGTTCAACTATCTTGTGAACATGATCAAATGAATGCTCTTATAGGAGGTCCTTGGTCCATTTGTGGTTCTAGTTTAATGGTATGGAAATGGAAAGATAATTTCATCCCATCTACTAGCCTGTCACCCCATATTACTTCATGGGTTTAGATACTTGATCTTTCACTATATGTGTATAACCATATAATCTTTGAGAAGATCGACGACACACTTGGGAAGTTCATAAAATTAGATGATCATACAACCAACTATTGCATGAGTCATTTTTCTAGGCTTGCTATTGAATTGGATATGGAAACCATAATTTACCCTACCATTATAATAGATGGTATGATATTTTGAGTTGAGTATGAGACAATTCTAGAAGTATGCACAAGATGTGGCATTATGGGTCACTTTGCCAATGATTGAAATGTATTCACATAAGCCGAGGATGCATCCAACTCTAAAAAAAGAGAGGGAGATGCATGGGCTACTTGGAGTCCTACAAAACAACAATGTAAAACCTTCTATGGGAAAAATATTCACTCTAAAAGTCCACAACACAAGGATCACATGACTAAGTCAATTGTTGCAACAACAAATAAGTTTGATGTATTATGTTCTGATGATGAAGACAATGAAGGAATTGGCATTAAAATTCCTTAATTTGGGCAAAAACATATGGAAGTCACAAACTTGGTATAACAACCTATAATGGTATAGATAAGGAAAAGAAAGCAAGTCTCTACTTGATCTACTACAGATACTGAAAAAACACCTGAGCTAAACCTTCATTGCAAATGACGGAGCAAGAGACATGGCAACCACAGGTTATTGATGCTAACAAAGGTCATCATAAGCACTCTATGTTAAATCCACATGGTGATGAAGTCATTACTCATATCACATATGTTGACTCAAGCATTGTTGCATAAGATCATAGTGAAAGCTTTAAAGATCTAAATGAGTTTCCCTTACTACTATCTTCTGTTGATCAACCATGTACTCATAGTACATTAAGGAAATTTGGAAGAGAAACTCACAATCACAATGGAAAATGAAAAAGGCACCCTATCTAACCCTAAGCCAGACTCGTCACTTAGCTGAAGAGTTATACACTGAAGACTCTGAGGACTAAGTATCGAGGTCAACTAAGACCGATCTCTATATTTTGTAATTCTTGCATTAAGTTGATTCTGTTGCAATCTATGTAATGTTTGTTTAGCGGGGTAAATATATCTTTCCCATTGATGAATCATTCAACTTCAAATCCCATTTGGGAGAAGTATCATTAAAATGCTTTTACTTTTCCAAAAAAAAGAAGCTTGAGCTTTATCTCCATTTTATTCTTCACTTGAGCTTCAATTAGAGGAGTTGCTTGAGCTTTTGTGATATTTCTACATCTTCTTGTACTTCTCTTCTCTTCTCTTATGATGATGGGTCTTTTTGTGTTGTAGACAATCTATCTTGAAGTGACCTTTCTTTCCAAATTTGAGGCACCATATGGAGGAGGAAGACTTTCATTTGTAGAGTCTACCCTTGGAATACATGTCATCTTCTTCAACTTGAGAAGATGGAGAAGCTTGACCAACAATAGCCTCAATTTTAGCTTTGATTTTAGCCTTTTTCATTCTCTTAAGATCTTTCTCCTCTCATCTTTCTTCTTCATCTACTTGTCAAGTTTGACTTCATGTGCTTGTAGATATCCTATCAGTTCTTCAATAGGAATATTACCAAGAGACTTCTTCAATGATTTCATACACAAACTTACTCACGCACGACACTCTGGCGATAGCGACGGTTATCTAGGGTTCCCTCTGCGTGCGGTGATCAAGCTTGGGGGAGGGGGTCAGGCGTTCTA
The DNA here is from genome assembly GCA_963693085.1 of Alisma plantago-aquatica. Taxonomy (NCBI): domain Eukaryota; kingdom Viridiplantae; phylum Streptophyta; class Magnoliopsida; order Alismatales; family Alismataceae; genus Alisma; species Alisma plantago-aquatica. The sequence continues at coordinate 226,566,068 of OY856411.1, forward strand.
CTGAGCCGCCACCTTCTCCCCCCCAGGCCTCCTCCTCCACATGCCTCTTCTCTCCAGTTTCTTTTGCAGGTGCCTCTCTGAGCTTCTCATCTCTTTCCCCTTGGCGGCGGCCATGCAACGTGGTCGTGTTCAGGACGTCTCTTCGGTGGGTTTCCCTCTTGTTCAATTTTCTACCTTGTCGTTCCGCTCTTTTCTTTTCCTATCTCTCTTTCTATCTTTCCTTTGCTTTGTTCTGGTCTCGGCTTCTCTCGGCTTTGTTGAGATCCTCGTCAACTTCAACTGCCTTTCCTTATGTTTTTGTTTTCTATGTGGTCGTGTGTGTCGGGTTGCCCTCTTTTGGTTGGCGGCCAGTAGTGGCATCCTCAAACGTCTTGTAGGGAGGAGTTAAGAGGGGTACGATCTCTTATGGGTGCTCCCATCCTTGGTCAGCTTTGTCCACCTCAAGCTGTAGCTTGTGGGTGGAGGGTTGTGCCAACATGGTGTGGAGTGGTGGTGGGGTTCCCTGCCTTCCCTACCCCCCACCGTCTGAAACGTCAAGGTCCTCCTTTCCCTTGCGGTTGTTTCTGCAGGGGATTTTTGCCTCCTGCCTGCCTAGCTTCTAGGGTGCCACCTTTTTGTTTGTTGTTTTTCCTGTGTGAGTTGACAGGTGTTTTGTTTTCGTGAGTGTTTTTATCTATCTATTAGTAGTGTCTTAGTCCAACTGTGAGGCTGTTGTGTGTTTCTTTGTTGGCGTTCTGTGGTTTGTTCGAGCACTATTCCTTCAAGGTGGTCTATTGGCCTCGTCATGATGATGATCTCTACTGGCAACTATGCAAACTCCCAACTTGGTGTACTCGAAGGCTCATGCAGATTGATGGCTTCCTTCCCAGATAGCTGCTCTAGACAACCACTACAAGTGTTGGTCGGTGCTGAAATTTACCTATCGCATCCCAATCTAAGCCTTGTGCTATTTTTGTCCTTAAAGGGAGTAGTTGTTAGGTTCTTTGTTATAATATCTCTATTACGTAGATGTTGTATGGCGGAATTTTTATGATATTGAGCTTACTTTAAAAAAAAAGACTTCTTCAATGGAAGTCACCTTAGGTTCCCATATTTTGGGGAGTGTTATAAGGATCTTTTATATGATCTCTCCTCTACTCATAGGATGACCTAGAAGGGCAAGACCAATCACAATGGTGTTGATCCTTGAGTACAACTCAACTTTCCTCTCCATCTTCCCCATGTTGAATTTCTCAAGAAGGACCTTCATCATGTAGACTTTTCTTTCCTTCACTTGTTGAGTCCCCTCATATGTGATGTATAGCCTTCTCCATACATCATAAGCCATCTCACAAGAAGAAATCCAGTTGAACTCGGTGGGGGTCATGGTGTCTTAGAGGATGTTGATTTCTCTTTCATTCAAGGTGACTTTCATCATGGTAGCTTCATCCCATTATTCCATCATTTTCTCTGGTATCTTGTATGGATGGTCCACCATTTGCCATAGCTCAAGACTTTTTCTTTGGATGTGGAATTGATGCCTTCTCTTCTAATAGAAGAAGTTACTCCCATCAAATATTATAAGGTTGACGAAGCATCTCCCATCTTAGAAATCACCCATCTTCTCCTACTTGTAAAAGTATGCTTGGAGAAGACCCGCTCTGATACCAATTGTTGGATCCTAGGATGGGTGATTGGATGCTATAGAGGGGGGTGAATAGAGATGAATATACTTAAACAAAATTCATGAGACCTTCAAGATATATCACAAGATAAGGTTGCTAATATGGGAATTTGAGTGCAATTAAAACATACACAGAAAGGATGAGAGAGATTGAACATGAACCAATTGACAAGCTATGTAGAGTGGTTCCATACATCAAACTAGAAGTATGCTTGTCCACTATCTAGAGAGGTCAACCTCTAGGATTTTTTAACCATTGTACTCTTATATTCCATCATAAGACTTACAATACATGACCTTCCAAAGGACTTACCTATCCAACCAATAGTCATCACCCTAACCAAGGACCTACCCACTTTGCAAGGAGTCTTCTACCTTCACCAAGGACTTACCCACACTTGCATAAGTCTTCAACCTTGAAGGAATTACCCACTGTTCTTGTATCTTCAACCTTTGACTTTACCTTCTCCAAGGAGAAGCTTTTGCCAAGGACTTACCCACTTGAGCAAGGAGTCTTCTGCCTTCACCAAGGGCTTACCCCCTCTTGATTTAACTCTTTGGCCTTGAACTTCTTCACCAAGGGACTCCCTCACTTGTTCTGCTTCACCTCTCTTATCCAAGAGAGAGAACCTTCATCTTCAAGGTTGAATAAGAGATTAAGAGGTAGTGGAAGTGAGAGCCTCACAAGATATACATGTAGAACTAGCTCTCTTACAAATCTCCTACTCAGTCTAATGGATGTAGCAAGTTATTATGCTTATAGAGAGAGAGGAGGATGTAGGATGCATTCAACTATAGAATAAGGACCTTCATAGTTCTTGGCTAACCATGGGATGAAGCCCAAGTGATCCTTTTTATAGTTTAGGATGCCTAGAAGTCTTTGGGAACACTTAAGAAAGAATACTTGCCATTTGGGATGTTGCAACGAATATTTTTTTGAGTTTTCAACATTCCAACGGATAGAAACACTTTTCTACACTTTTCCATAAAGTGCGGTCAGTCGTGTTCCAATAAAGGTGACTCGACCGATTTCACTATATGAAAAAGTAGACTTTAACAATTGATCGAGTTTATCGATCCTGGATGAAACTCAATCGATCACTTAAATTAGTTTTTCCTAGTGTAGGGATCGGTCAAGTTCTGTGAGTGTGCAACTTGACCGAACCATGACATTTTCAAGATCCATTAAAGGATCAGTCGAGTTTGCAACTCGACCAACAAACAACCTATATGAATTTTGGAAATGTAATTAAAGTACTTAAATATTCAATTTAAGTGCTTCTAATTTTTGTATGCTTAATTACAAGTCATACGATCATTACAATTGATTTACAACATGACTCTAATGGATATACATTATATTCCACAAAAGTGCACTTGCATTGATTTTGACTTGTCTTTTCTACATGTTAGGATGTGCAAATTAGGGAATTTGGAGTCTGTATATACGTAATCTAAAATCACCCAAGTAGAAGCATTAGACATAATTAAGTGGAATGGTTTAGTCACCATCAAAACAAGGGATTGGTCAATTTATACCTAAAGTCATGTTGACCTAGATTCAACATTCTCCCCCCATTTTGAAGATGACAAACCATCCCATGAATGTATCGAAAGCATTTATATAAAGTCATACCTTTGAAGAAACCTAGGGGTTTCAATAGAGTTGAGTTCATATTCTCCCCCTCAATTGATGCTAGTGGAGTTCTCATATTCCCCCTCAATTGATGTTATCTCTCCTGCATGGTTATCTTTTGTAATATTTATAGAATACTATTTATTCTACTCATATTTGTTCTAGACGTATATCTCTTATCCCTCTTACCTTCTACCCTTCACATAGAGATGCTTGTTCCCCTTCATGTATGACATGTTTTTCTCCCCTTTCCTTACAAAAGAAGACATGATTTCTCCCCCTTTGTCATTTCAAAAAGGTGGGGGTATGAAGATATAAGAATCATCGCTTATTAAAAGAAAGAAGATCACAAAAGTTATAACTGGGAGTAGAAGAGAAAAACTAGGGCTTGTCCAAGCATAGAAAGAAAAGTAGGTTAAAACATATACTTGAACAACCCATAATGTAATTCTAGCAAAGATCAAGGCAAGATAAAATGTTGTAGGAAAATAATGAATCACAATGTGAACCCTTAAAATAACAGAATTTGCCAAAAAGTGTCACGTCTCATTGCGTAGAAATGAGTCTTGCTCAGAAGGTCATTTCTATATAAAAAAATGCTAGTCTTGCATAAAAAATATAATAGTGGAGCAAAATCTGCATAAAATCCAAGGATGCTCAAATTTCTACATGCAATATAGCTCTATATATCATGCATCACAATTCTATGCAAGTAAATCAAGATAGTAGATATGAAATTCAAGGAACAAGCTTCAGTAAGTATGAAACAAGATACAAGCAAAACATATACTAGAACACCATTTGATAAAAAGAACAAGAACTACATGTTGATAGACTACTGGTAGATGTAATCACAAGTTAGTGCTACTAGTAGGATCTAGATCATGGCAAAAGATGCACAAGTTAATGAGCAAGCTATGAGTAGATGTAGAGATATGTCCAAACAAAGGGATGTACAATTTTAGAAGCAAGAAAGGATATAGCTCACTATCAAATATGCATCATTACCAAAAGATGATTACCACTAAGAGCCTCAAGGTTGTATCCAAACAAGATATACAACTATATAGATAAAGCAAGTTAGAGAACAATAGAAGTAATTTAAGACACAATCAAGAGATCCAAAAAGATCATCATCAAAACCCGCATAACAACTCAAGATAAGTAATTGCAATATATAGGAATACCACTAATGGGATATCAAATTATAGAAACTAGAAAGATAGAGTTGTAATAAAGATAAGCAATTTAAATCATGGAAATATGCATGTATGAAGGCACCAAGGAAGTGACAAAGAATAATGCTATTGTCTGACAATATCTCATGAGAGGGAAATTCTCATTCAATAAGCCAACTATGTATTATGAGATAAGTGTTATTAGTTGAGTTACTGACAAGACAAACTTGACTGAAAATAGTTGTTTGCAACACCCAGTGGTGTTGTTCGGTTGAGATTGATCCTCCACTTGATTCCTCACTTGAAATTGAGTTGGAGGAGTCACCTGAGCTTTTGTGCAATTTCTCCTTCTTCTTGTACTTCTCTTCCCTTCTCTTGTGATAATGGGTCTTTTTTCGTTGTTGATAATCTATCTTGAAGTGACCTCTCTTTCCACACTTGAGGCACCAGATGGAGGAGGAAGACTTGCCATTGTAGATTCTACCCTTGGAGTACATGGCATCTTCTTCAACTAGAGAGGATGGAGAAGCTAGACCAACAATAGCCTCAATTTGAGCTTTGATTTCAGCCTTCTTCATTCTCTTAAGCCTTTTCTCCTCTTGTCTTTCTTTATCATCTTACTTGTCATGTTTGACTTCATGGGATAGTAAATATCCTATGAGTTCTTCAATAGGAATATCACCAAGAGACTTTACTTCTTCAACGGAAGTCACCTTGGATTTCTATCTATTGGGGATAGTAGTAAGGATCTTTGAGTTGATCTCTCCTCTAGTCATAGGATGACCTAGAACGGAAAGACCACTCACAATGGTGTTGATCCTTGAGTACATCTCAGCTTCCCTCTCCATCTTCCCCATATTGAATTTCTCAAGAAATCCCTTTAGCATGTCGAATTTTCTTTCCTTCACTTGTTGAGTCCCCTCATAAGTGATGCATAGCTTTCTCCATACCTCATTGGCTGTACCATAAGAAGAAATATGATTGAACTCGGTGGGGGTCATGATGGCTTAGAGGATGTCGTTTTATATTGCATTCAAGGTGGCTTTCTACATGGTAGCTTCATCCCATTCTTCCATCCTTTTCTCTAGTAGCTTGTATGGATGGTCCACCATTTTCCATAGCTCAAGATTTTTTCTTTGGATGTGGAATTGAAGCCTTCTCTTCTAATCGAGGAAGTTACTCCCATCAAATGTTAGAAGGTTGATGAAGTATCTCCCTTGAGGTAATCAACCATCTTCTCCTACTTATGGAAGTATGCTTGAGAAGACCTGCTCTGATACCAATTGTTGGATCCTAGGATAGGTGATTGAATGCTCTAGAGGGGGTGTGAATAGACCTGAATATACTTAAACAAAATTCATGAGTCCTTCAAGGTAGATCACAAGATAAGGTTGCTAATATGGGAATTTGAGTGCAACTAAAACATACATAGAAAGGATGAGAGAGATTGAACATGCACCAAATGACAAGCGATGTAGAGTGGTTCCATACTTCAAACTAGAATTATGTTAGTCCACTATCCAGAGAGGTCAACTTCCAAGATTTTTTAACAACTGTACTCTTATATTCCATCATAATATTGACAATACATGAACTTTCAAAGGACTTACCTATCAAACCAAGAGTCGTCAACCTACCCAAGGACCTACCCACTTTACAAGGAGTCTTCTGCCTGCACCAAGGACTTACCCACTCTTGCACAAGTCTTTGGCCTTGAATGAATTACCCACTATTCTTTTATCTGTAGCCTTTGAATCCGCCTTCTTTAAGGAGAAGCTTTCATCAAGGAGTTATCCACTTGAACAAGGAGTCTTCTACCATCACCAAGGGCTTACCCACTCTTTCTCCAAGTCTTTGGCCTTAAACTTATTCACCAAGGGACTCCTTCCCTTGTTCTTCTTCACCTCTCTTGGTCAAGAGAGAGAACCTTCATATTCAAGTTTGAATGTGAGATTGGGAGGTGATGGAAATAAGAGATTCACAACATATACATGTATGACTAGCTCTCTTACAAATCTCCTACTCATTCTAATGGATGTAGCAAGTGATTAAGCTTAAAGAGATAGATGAGGATGTAGGATGCACTCAACTATAGAATAGGGACCTTCATAGTGCTTGGCTAACCATGAGATGAAGCAAAAGGGGTCCTATTTATAGTTTAGGATGCCTAGAAGCCTTTAGGAACACTTAAGGATGCTTACCTACTGTTTAGGATGTTGCAACATATATTTGTTTGAGTTTTGCAACATTCCAACGGCTAGAAAAACTTTTCAACACTTTTCTGTACAGTGCGATTGGTCGAGTTTCAATAAAGGTAACTCCACCTATTGCACTATATGAAAAAGTAGATTTGAACAATTAGTTGAGTTTATCCTAGATGAAACTCGACCGATAACTAAAATGAGATTTGCCTAGTGCAGGGATCGTTCAAGTTCTATGAGTGTGCTACTGGACTGAACCATGACATTTTCAAGATCCATTAAGGGATCGGTTGAGTTTGCAACTCGACCCACAAACAACCTGTAATGAATTTTAAAAATTACATTAAAGTGCTCAAATATTCTACTTATCTACTCCTAATTGTTGTAAGCTTAATTACAAGTCATACACTCATTAAAAGTGATTTACAACATGATTTTAATGGATATACATCAAATTTCATAAAAAAACACTTACATTGATTTTGACTTGTCTTTTCTCCAAGTTAGGATGTGCAAGTTAGGGAATTTGGAGTGTGTCTATACCTAATCTGAAATCACTCAAATAGAAGCATTAGACACAATTAAGTGGAATAGTTTAGTCATCATTAAAATAAGGGCTTGGTCAATTTAGACCTAGAGTCATCATTGACCTAGAGTCAATAGAGTATAAACATAATAGGAAGAGGTTTAGGATTTTCCCATCACTATTTAGGTTACTACCATAGTACCTAATATAGTGAATCTACTCATCTCAATCACTAGATAAGTACACTATTAGAAATGAGAGATGTGAACCCCTGATGATATCTACTAGAAATTTATATCTTTTATCAACCAATTCTCATGTATGACGCATAACATGATCAATAAGGATGGTATCTGACCATTGATTAGATAGGTTTGGGCAAATGTAACTCATGATAACTCGATCTTGCAGGAAATGCCTACATTTTCATAATATAGATAGTTGGGTTATCACTTACTAAAATGAAAATCATCACCATTCTAAAACTTACTCAGGATTTTGCATTTGTTATTCATGCATGCTCTATGCCTAAAGTGGATGTATGCGAGGCCTTCTATAGAAACAACATAGAAAGGGTTCTAGGGTGAGAACTAGGGTAAAGACCAACTACAATCATTCATGACAACTGACACTTCTTATCACTAATGCAAATTTCCATGGTAGACATGAGATAGGAACCAAATTCCATAAGACTCAACTCCTACATGGTGAGATTTATAACTCCATAAAGAGTATAGGGGTGGTTAAGATTTCTAAAAGTTGAATCCCAACCACATAGGTAGTTTGGGGAGTCGAAGTAACTAACATAGTTAGTGGTTGAAACCCTAGATGGTATTCTATGATTCAGAGATAGGTATATCAATAACCTATATAGGGTTACTTAGCTATCTTATTAAGGAATAACATAGGATAACTTGGAATTTTTAAGTTACTAAATGCTTTGTCTATGATACCACTTTGTAAAGAGTGAGACCTAGAATGGATTGGATCTTCACTAAATAGAGAAATAAAACTATCAAAACCTAGGACAAAATGAGGAATTTCATTATTTTCTCAAATGGTATATGTATCACATGGCATAAAAGTTTGTAAGCAGCAAAAACAAAACTATTACAAAGTTACATGTTAATTCATGTACAATTGTTCCACATCATAAAAGATGTCATT